>JAWWES010000094.1:49524470-49537281 GCA_035583135.1 Lophotriccus pileatus
CTGGGCCGAGACGACATCCTGCTTTGCATCCCCACCCGCCCCACTCTGTGCTGGGCCCTTTGCGCACGTATCCAGGTGGCCCTCGAGTCCATGGTGGAGCGGATGGACTGAACAGACGGGGCTCAGAGGGACCAGAGAGAGAGAGAGAGCCCTGGCAGGACTGGGCCAACGGACTGCGGGAGAAGAGACAGAACGAGACAGAGCTTGGTAGGAATGGGCAGACCGACCATGTGAGAAGAGACGGAGCTCCGCTAGGATGCGAAGGATAAAGCTTGGTGCAACCGTCCCACAATTAAGACTCCCACGGCCACCGTTCACTGGCAGCCGTGGCCCTGCCCATGCTGCTGCCCTGACAGGAGGTGGGTCGTGCCACCTGTGTGGGCGCCGCCCCACTTCCCTCACTGACGTCATTCCATCTCGAGTGTAACCAGGAAAGTCAAGGTGCAGTAAATAAAATATTACTGAAAAACATTAACTGCTTCCCCGTTATGTACACACACACTGCATGCTGTCAGAATTTGTTTTACACTTAATTGTTCAAAGCGTGTTTTTGCAACTCTGCGTACAAGTGACTTGCCTGTGAAGTATCCAGGTATGAGCTCATCTTCACTGCCATGATCATGGTCCTAGACATCTGATTTGGTTTGGGTTCTGCTGCTAGCAGCTGAAGTAGGAAATTGGCATTTGCTCAGAGTAGTTATGTCAACCTAATGATTTGAAAAGACAGAATCACACATCCCCCTTCCACTTTTCACCTACCTGTCACAGTGAGGTTTGGTGAAATACTGTAAAGTCTAGTACAATCACAATCACCTCAAAACAGGAGTGGCATGTGTAAATATTAACTGAAGCTTTTTGTTTGAGAATGGTTTTCAAAAGATCTACTCTACTTATAGGCTGAGCATAATTGTAGCACTGCTATTCAAGTGACAAGGCTTCCAGAGGAGAGAAGGTGAAAAAAACACTGACAAATGCGTATATGGACAAAAACCAGGATCCAGCTTTGAGAAGGCTGCTGACCCTGCAAAACTGTCCTGACACGTGAGAAATTGTGATTTGTGCACCCATTCTTCATTATTCAACACAAATGGAATTGCAATTTCTAGAAACTTTCTGACCACAATTTTTCAAGTCAGTCTTGTACTGCAGATAGCATTGTAACACATCACAGGAGGAACAAACTCACTTAAGAGTGACAAAACAAACTACTCAGCTTGTATAAACAGTTTCAATCACAAGAGAAGCAGAACTGCTCAAGGATAATCCAAACAGTCCAGTTACAAGAAAGGCAGAAAGGCTGAAGGACATTTCAAACTGCATTCCCGGTAAATCTGATCTGACTATATAGTTCCTACAACACTATTCTCCCACTAACATCAAGACTGTTCTTACTGTAACAGTAGTTAGGAATCATTGAATACCAGAAACAAGAAAACAATATGACAAAGTTAATACTGCCGTGATACATGAGATGATGAAAGATGTGCTCATTCTTGCTAACATTCTTGATTTTTTGAATTCCAAGGAAAATATTTAAAGGCTGCAGACAAGCAGAAAAGGGGGCACAGGAAGTCTGTGAACAGATGTAAGGATAACTGCCTCTGAAAATGTATGTTATTAACCTGGTGGCAGGCATTCACTAAAGACACAGATTTGTTTTCTTTGCAGTATGAAGACAACAGCATGCACAAAACCTTCTGAAACACAGTCTTTCATCTTCCAGTTAAGAAGTCTCAAGTTATAAGTCTTAATGCTGTTCATTTCAGCAACTTGCCAGGTCCCAGACTACTGCCACAGTTTGGTATTCTAAACCTGGACTGCATCCTTGGGTAATATACAAAAGTACAGCTGACTACAGTACACCTGGCTGTGTTGTGGTATTACTAAAAAAATTAGGTAAAAAAATTAAGTAAAAACAATGTATCTTGAAGAGGCAAAGTTTAGCTGAGTGCTAGGATGCTTTTAGACTGCAAACTGTTGCATGTCCAGTTATTCATACAAAAAAATACAAAAGATTTATTTTATAGAGCTATGATTCTGAGTCTTCCCAGGAAAGATTTTTTCCCCCTCCCAATTTCTCACTGTTAACCTTCGGATTTCTCTTCCTAAAAAATAATCTGATACAAATGTAACATGGTAACATGTATTTGCTCTGGTGCACTAAGTTTAGAAATCAGGTTTGTATGCTGAAACATAATAAAAAACCTGTATTCTTCTATTATCTAACACAGTATGCAAAACAAATGGCTTCCTGATTTTTGTTCCCCATAATAAATATGTCCTTTTTTTTTTTTTTCCGTTCAAAGTCTTCAAGCTATCTTTGAAAGAAAGAAAAATATTCTCCAGTTGGTTGTTTGCATTCTGATATAAACTATTTCTATTTCCCACTGCTAACAAAATACAATACCAATGTTTCACATTTAAGAGAAAGTATGCAATATATCTGTGCTCATCTACAAGTTGCAAGACTTCTGTTTAATAAACACCAAGTATAGTATTTAAGATTTCAATTATTTTCACATATACAGCAAATATTCAAGTCCTTATTTCCTTTATAAAAGCATTTTGATCCAATTAATAAAGACAGTATGCTTAAAAAAATTCAAATATATAGTACATTTGTTTCTGTACATGTATGTTTAAGATCTCCTGACAAAAATACAAATACGGAATCTAACAGCTTCACCATTTACACCTCCTTTGGTGAAAACAACTTTGTATCACATGATGTAAGTACCATCTTTGTAGTATTTCATGGATTCTAGTTGCTGAGTCATTGCAAGAACATCCTGAAATCCTGTACTGAGTCCAGACATGTGTTGAAAATAAGCCTCCTTCTCCACTTGGACGGTTAAGTTGTTTACGCCAGCATCTTTCAGAATTGCTGTGACCTGAATAGGACAGTATGATTAACATTAGTATTACACTTCATACGTATCTTACAGTAACTTACAGTATTCTGGCTCTGAAATACTCTAGAGGAAAAAAACCCTTATCATAATTATTACTTCAGAAAATCCTTTGACAGCATCTGCCATAGCATACTCCTGGAAAAGCTGGCAAGCAGACCGCAGCTTGGACAGGGGCACTCTGTGCTGGGTTAGGAACTGGCTGGAGAGCCAGGCACAGAGAGTGCTGGTGAACGGGGCTGCATCCAGTTGGTGGCCGGTCACCAGTGGTGTCCCCCAGGGATCAGTGCTGGGCCCAGTCCTGTTTAACATCTTTACTGATAATCTGGATGAGGGGCTTGACTGTACCATTAGCAAACTTACAGATGACACCAAGTTGGGGGGAGTGCTGATCTTCTGGAAGGCAGGAGGGCTCTGCAGAAGGACCTGGACAAGGCTGAAATAAATGGTCTGGATCCAATGGTATGATGTTTAACAAAGGTCAAGTGCCAGGTCCTGCACTTTGGCCACAAGAACCCCCTGCAGCACTACAGGCTGGGGACAGAGTGGCTGGAGAGCAGCCAGGCAGAAAGGGACCTGGGAGTTTGGATTGACAGGAGGCTGAACATGAGCCAGCAGAGTGCCCAGGTGGCCAAGAAGGCCAATGGCATCCTGGCCTGCATCAGGAATAATGTGGCCAGCAGGACCAGAAAAGTGATTGTTCCCCTGTTCTCGGGACAGGTTAGGCTGCACCTCAAATCCTGTGTTCAGTTCTGGGCCCCTTAGTTTAGGAAGGACATTGAGGTGCTGGACTGTGGTCCAGTGAAGGGCAACGAGGCTAGTGGAGGGACTGGAGTACCAGTCCTTTGAGAAGCGGCCAAGGCTAAACAACCCCAGCCCTAAACAACCCAGCTGGGGTTGTTTAGCCTGGAGAAGAGGAGGCTGAGGGGAGAACTTATCACTCTCTACAACTACCTGAAAGGAGATCGTAGCCAGGTGAGGATCAGTCTCTTCTCTGAGGCAACCAGCAGTAAGACAAGAGGGTCTTAAGCTGAGCCAGGGGAGGTTCAGGTTAGACATTGGAAAGAAGTTCTTTACAGAGAGACTGGGCATTGGATCAGGCTGCCCAGGGAGGTAGTGGAGGAGTCATTGTCCCTGGAGATATTTAAGAAGAGACTGGATGTGGCACTTAGTGCCATGATCAAGTAGACAAGGTGGTTTTAGGTCAAAGGCTGGACTCGAAGATCTCAGAGCTATTTTCCAACATACTTGATTCTATGATTCTGTGTGATAATGAAGAATTCAATTTTCTGGAAAGCAAAGACTAGCTTCAGAGGGTATGGCTTTGCAACTTCTGCACAGTGGAAAATTCTTGAATAAGGAAATATGTAAGGGTGTCTTGCATAAGGAAATATGTATCTTTTTAAGGAAGAGAAAAACCTAAGGCAGATAGGTAGTGGTAATCCAATTATAAACCTGTGATTAGCATTCAGATATCCTTACTGTTTTCTGCCCCTTTTGCAGGCCTATTTTTCCACCTCCCCTTCTTTTCTCAGAGCAGATGTCACGCCACTTTCAACAGTGAGTGTTTAGGCAGATGTTCTAGCAATCAACTCTTCATGCAGCTGATTCCAAGCTAGCAGGCAAGGGGCAGTACAGTGTTAGAGACTAGCTATGAGATGTTAATGGATAGCTACAAAAAAAATCACACACAGCAGCTTTAACTTCAGTCTGTGATGGAAAAAGGACTACCGAGTAGGAAAATAAGAGATTAGAGTCCAAAAACTTTGCACCTTACCTGCTGTACAATTCTCTGTTCCATCACATCCAATACCACTTGGACATGTATTGTGCCTGCCACAACACTTGCAGAGTGACACCAAAAATGAGGATCTCTGTAGGATATGACTCCCTCTATTTTTTGAATCTGAAAAGAAATCACATTAGCAACAATTAAGAACTTATTTTAAAATTGTGTATGTACATGAATATTGGTGGACAATATTTCACAGGGAAACAAAGCTGCACAGCATAGCAGCTTTCCAGCAAAAATTTAACTGTCTATAGAGGGATCTATTGATCCTTAACAGGGAATAAAAAGATCAGTGTACATGCACTAGCTTGTTAATGTGGACACACACACACACACACATATATATATAAATTTATATTCATAAATATCTAGGTATCAGTATTGGAAGGTCACCTTGCTACTACTGTCAAATACTGGAGGGTGAAAGTCAAACTAAATGAAAACCCCAGAAGAGCACAATGCTAAACAGGATGAGACCCCCCCCCCCCATATTCAGTGTACACATCATAGGAACATACATGGACAGACTAACCAGTTGGGCATCTACCATTTCTAGGGCACCTGTTACCTCACTATTTAGCAGCTATTTAGTTACCATAGTTGAACTTAATTCAGAGACATAAATTCGTTCTGCAATTTATAATTTTTCAAATTGATCTTTGTTCTCAGTCTGACTGGGATGGTTTTTCACAGCAGCTGATAAAGCACTGTGTTTTGAATTTCTGCCTACAACCACTTTGATAACACATCAATGATTTGGATATCGCTGAACTGTTGAGCCTTTATCTTTTGTACTGGTCACTGTCCAGGTCTTCTACTTTTCCCACTCTGCCTTCACCCGATGGGTAGGCTGTAGGTGAGCAAGAAATAGGGAGAGGACACAGCCAGGACAACTGATCCAAGTTGTCCAGAGGGATATTGCATGCCATATAATGCCATGCTCAGCAGTAAAAACTGGGGTAGAGGAAGAAGAGCAGATTTTCGCTTCCAAGGTGGCTGTTGCTTGAAACTGAGTATTGGCTTCCTTGTGGGAGGTGGTGCATTGCATTTTTTTCCCTTCTTCTACCTGTTAAATTATATGGTTTCCAGAGTTTTCTTGCTTATGCTCCCCTGTCCCACTGGTAGTGGTGGTGGTGATAAAAGAGGGGAGTGAGCAAGTGGCTGTAGGGATGCCTGGCTGCTGGCTGGGGTCAACTATTGTTTCACCATGACGCATTTTTTAAAATGCTTTTCATATTATCTTTAATGAATTGCTCGTTGATTGTTTTCAAAAAGTATGTTCTTTTTCCTCAGCCTCTCAGAATTACTTCTCTCATCAAAAAGTGAAACCACTCTCTGCACCTCACTTTCCTGTCTCTACAGAAGTCTCTCCCAGACAACTTCCATTTGTCCTTTTATTTCTCATGCAGACAAGAACACATTTCCCCCTCTAATAACTGACAGGACACCATCAGGATAGTCTTCACTGAAGCCTCTAGTTGATGGCATTATCAAAGCACTTTTAACTCTTTGTTTTACGGAGAGGAATTCTCTACATGGAGGTCTGCACTATGATTTTGGGCAGGAACTTAAAATGAGCCAACAGCAAAGACCAAGTACAGCCTCAAAGCAGATGCTGTACTGAAGCAGACAGGAAAAGTATGAACTAGAATGAGAAAGCAATTAGAAAAAACCTAACTTTTAGAAAAAGCTTAACTTTTGCAATCCCACTTCATGTGAACCAGTATGCCCTTTGTGATATGGACAAATTAGAAAATCTGAAATTACAGGCTCACGATATAATCTTGTAGCCTGAACTGCTCACATCAAGTTTAAAAAGGCTGCAAGGTTCAGGGAACTGCCATGCTACTTTCTTAGCACTACATATGTTTCCCACACTATTCCTATACTTGTCTTACATCATACCATAAAAGCTACCCATAAAAGCAAAACTCAGTGCAAGTCTTTTTAGCTGCAAAACAACTTTTATCAGTAGAACTACTAATCTTGTCACATCTCTGCAAAATAGATTTTAAACAACTTGAGACACAAAGCTGTCTAAGGCAATGGAAACTGTCAGACTGAACTACTTGAGTTTAATAATTAAAATAATAAAATAATTAAAAACATTACAGTTTTGTATGTTTGTATATGAAAAAAATTAGAATTGTACCTTTTCTAAAGCAGCATGCAGATCTTTCTCCTGTTCTGGAGGTATCCTCAACAAAAGCACTTGACAGGCATCTTTCAGTAGTGGGATAACACTAAGAAAAATCAATGTAGCAATAAAGAGAGAGCAGAGCGGATCAGCTATGAGCCATCCAAATTGCTGAATAAATATCGTGGATACAATAACACCAACACTGCCAAGAGTGTCTGCTAACACATGCAGAAATACACCTGAAAACAAAATAAATGGAGCAATTAACAGTTCTGTCTAAAGTGTAAATATATGTTCAATAGGAAAAACATAGTAAAGCTTATTAAATATCCTCAAGCTAAACCAAATATCCTCTGCCTAACCTGGGGCAAAATACACAAAACATTTAGCTTTTCTAATTATAAATTAACATAAACCCAATTTTTACTCTATAGGCCAGTGATCTAGGCAGGCATCCATAGATTAAACTAAATGTCTTTAAATTGTTAGTGGAATTTGTACTACAATCATAATAATTTAACTGTCTATAGAGGGATCTATTGATCCTTAACAGGGCATAAAATGATCAGTGTACATGCACTGACTTGTTAATGTGGACACATATTAAAGTATTGTTCAGTTCTTGTAAGCCAATTTTGCTCCAGTTTAACAATAACATTGTCTTTTTGCTACTGATACGAATTTTGTATTTTATACTGCTTTGATTGTGGGTTCATTCTCAATGTACACTCAATGGGCATAGAAAATACCCTCTAAGCATTTGTAAGATTAGTGCGGGTAACTGTCAGAATTGTAAAGAATACTAAAACATGAGTATGGGCAGACTTTACAAAAATGGCAGACATAATGAGTTGGTTATCCTGGGGATATCCCAGGATAACCAACTGAATTAAGACATAAAATAACCAATAAAAAATGAGATGATTCACCACATCCTGACAAGCTAACACAAAACAAAGAATTCCTTTATATATAGGTTTTCTTCTTATAAGCCAGACAATTGGCAAGTAACTACTTTCTAACTACTAGGGAAAAAATTCTATGTTGAAGTTTTATATATACTGCCATCTCTGTTAGCTTATGATTTCAGATTTGAAAAAGAAACTTTTGCATTTACCACCTTATCTTCTGAATCACAAATAAAAAAATCAGAAGTAGTCCAGGCTGCTGGTCTGTATTTGTTCTCCTGCTTCTTACTCTCTCCCCAGTGTTTTTACAACCAACTGCCACATGATACCTAGAAACATGGCAGTACCTTTATAGACAGACATCTGGTACTTCCATTTCCAGGTTGAACTTAGAGACAAGGACTGAAAGATTATCAAATAAACTTTACAATGGCCATTTATTAATGTTGGTGAAGATTGTAGACTACTGCTTTTTATTGGTCCTTTGGTATTGACCACATCTAAGAAATCCATGAAAAGAAACATTTCAAGTTAAGTTTTTTTAAGTTAAATTCATGAACGGTTTGAGCAATTCCTGTCTAGCACATCTAAAGGCTGTCAGATCACTCCCGGAGGTGACTGATGCAAGTACTGGGTATGATTCTGAAAATCTTCAAAGTCTGCTGGAAATCACATACATCTTTATGATTCAACAATCTGTACTTGCCTCTCATGTTGGTATTCATGCCTCCTCCAGATGACCCATGGGAATGTCCATGGCTGTGCCCATGGTCACTGTGGGAATGGCTGTGCCCATGGCTGTGGCTGTGCCCGTGGTGAGAATGGCTGTGATCATGGGAGTGACAGCCTCCCCGAGAGGCTCCATGGGAGTGCGCGTGGCTGAAGGCACAGATACCAACAAGGTTTACGATCAGCCCTCCAACAGAGACTGGCTGTGAAAGGGAAAAAAGTCTTTAACATCCCTGCATCCTCCCAAGTGATCAAATTTGTTTTGTAGTGGAAGCACTGACAGCAACACAAGAGTTATTCTAATATGAATTCCTCATCATATTCCTCACATGTTCCTATACAACCTGGTTTCAAAGAAGTTTTCGTCCTCTTGCAAAAAAATCCACTTCCCACCATCACTCCAAAAAAACCCCACCCAAACCCCACCACTTAAATGCAAAACTTAAATGCAAATGCACAGATCAAGACCAGATAACAAATTTTGCTTAAGAAAGGCTGATTAATTTTATTTCCTTTCAAAAAGAGATATGGTGATTTGAATACAAGCTTTCCCTTGCTTTCACTGGCAAAAAAAACCCCAAAACCAACCAGAAACTTCATATTTTACATAGGACACCCACAATCTGTACTTAAGACAGCAACTAGTGCTTTATTGGTTGAATTGTGGTTGGAATTGTGCTTTTTATCTGCTTGCTTTTTTTCTAGTCTTCTCTTGAAAAACTAGCAAAGCAACAGAGTAATTCCAGCTAATGAAGGAGTCAAACAAGTCCTGCTTAGGGGTTAGTAGATCTTTTCTTGGCTACGCAGACTGTGCTCATGTAGAGAGGGTAACACCTTCCAGTCCCCAGAAACAGGAATAGTAGTGAAAATGGACCAAATGCTGAAGATCAAAAAAAAAGCAGAAATAAAAATCAAGCCTTGATTTCAGCAAGACACGTTTATTTTTGGGCCTACAAAAAAATCTTTCTCTTTGTTACAGAAGAATGCAGGAGAGCATAAATTTGTGTGTATGTGGGAGAGAAAACAAGTGAAGCTGGAAATGCAATCAAATATGCAGAATTCCATAATAAAAATAATTTGAAGAAAATTAACTGTTATATTAAAAAGAAAGAGATGGTATCTTGAAAAATTAAGTGGGAAGCCCCTGAAGAAGCTGTGGAAGGTAGAGAGACATAGGTATAGTTAAGATTATCTATGCAGATCACAATTTCCACAGTAGCACACTCTGCATAATGTTATGGGTTCTGGCTCATTTTTGAGGTTTCTCAGATACTAAACTCTTTGTCTAGTATCTTAAAATCCTTTCTGTAATAACTGACATTGGTAAACATAACAGCAGAACCAAATTTAGTCTTGTTCAGACTATTTCCTTACTATATTTTATTGTAGAAAGACCATCTTCTAAAAAGATTAGAGCTCCAATATCTTAAGAACAAAAATCACTCAACTGCTATAATAAAATTACATTCAACCTTATATATTTTCATATTTTATAATTAGGTGTAGTTTGCACTTTAAAATTATAATCTGTTAAAAAGTCAAGGCACAATGAGTATGCAATTTTGATAGAATCATAGAATGGTTTGGGTTGGAAGGGACCTTAAAGACTGCCTATTTCCAAACCCCTTCCATGGGTAGTGACACCTTTCACTAGACCAGGTTGCTCAATGCCCCATCCAGCCTGTCCTTGAACTCTTCCAGGCATGGGGCATTCACAACTTCTCTGGGCAACCTGTGCCAGTGCCTCACCACCCTCACAGTAAAGATTTTCTTTCTAATATCTAATCTATACCTACCCTGCTTTAGTTTAAAGCCATTCCTCCTTTTCCTGTCTTTCCATGATTTGGTGAAAAGTCCCTCTCCAGCTCTCTTGTAGGCTCCTTTCAGTTCCCAGAAGGACTCAGTAAGGTCACTCCGGAGATAAACATAAATGAACCATTAACTGCAAAACTGCATTCAAACAGAGTGAGAAAACTTACAGTTAGCATGTTTGTATCTATGTCTGGAGGATCCACCAGTCTGGTCACTGATTCCATGAAGACAAAGAAAGCAATCACCATCAGAAAGAGGCCATTAATAAATCCAGAGAGAATTTCTACCCGTCCATACCTGAAAGTAAACATAGATACTTCTTAGAGTGAAGAATGGGTATTCTGAACAAATCTCAAAGTTATAAAAAATAAAGTTATAATATATTTAATACAGCATTAAGATACCTATGACATTTTCCTCAGTGACACAAAATCTTGCCTCAATTTCCTAGTCATTTATTTCTAATCAAGACATTATCAGTTTGCAACTGTCCAAACTCCAACGGAATAAAACACTATTAATGTAAGTATTTTTCATACATGCTGCCCATTCATGACTTCAAATTGCTAAACTGCTATGCAACCATATAAAGTTTGATTACTTCAGCAGAATCTAAATCCTCATTTGAACACTGACTTTTAACATATAATTTTTGTTTGATATACATGCATTTAAAGAATGAGGTAATTCCTAAATAATATTCACAACTTGTAGAGATAAATGAAAATTACATTTCAGACACATTTTTTGCAGGGGCAAGAAGAGAACAGCATGAGCCCAAATGGAACAGAAGAGACACAGCAAAAAAAACCACAAAAGCATGCACTAGTAAAACATCCCAAACATGCCAGGACATTTTGAAAATGAGCAAGTAAGTTGCAAATAGTTCTTAAAGAACCCAATACACATACCCATAGGAAAATATGCGAGTTGCTTTCCATCTTGTCATCAGAGCTGCAAAAAGCCCCATCACTAGTGCAGAACAATCAAAAAGCATGTGAAATCCATCAGAAATAAGGCCAAGGCTATTGGTCCATACTCCATAAAAAAGCTCCACAAAAGTGAAAGCCTAAAACAAAACAGAGTTTGAATTTTTCCTCAAATATTAACTTATATATTAATGTTTTGGTAGCAAGCAGGAAATTGTTTTCATAGAACACTCGATATTTTTCAAAGGTATTGTCCTAAGTATTTCTAGACCATTCTCTCCTCCAGTGAAATAAAAGTGATACATTTCAAGTCTGTGAAGACATATTTTTGAATTTACCATCCTTAAAGCCTTGCACTTTAGAAAACAACCCTCTGCAGCAGTAAATGTAAGTTTTCATTTAGAATTTTAAACTGATGTTCTATAGACAAAATTTTAAGCATTTTGTCATTAAACAATATAAGACATCTGATCTGATCTATTATCAGTGTAAAAGCCATGCTGTCTATAAATCTGTGTCGTGGGTTTGCCCTAGGGCAATTTTTCTCACCCCCCCACAATTGCTATAAGTTGAGAGGTTTATGCAGACAAAAGAGATCTAATTGGGGAGAATAATATTAGGATTTATTACTAGCAAGATAAAAACTAAAGAACCATATCTACAACAATTCTAATTAGCCAAAAGTAGTATGTATTTATAAAAATACCCCTCCCCCTTTTGTATCAGTCCAGGAGGAGAAGCAGTCTCTTTTCACTTTCAAAGCTACAGGTCTTCCCAAACAATTCTGCAGCATTTGAAAGTCCTTCTTCTGTTATCTCTGGGACGACAAGTCCGACTCTTTGCAGCTGCAACTGTTTTTGTCTCTTTCTCTTCTATGTTGACCTCAGGGTTAGGGTTACCCCCTCCTGGGCTAAGACTGGAGGCTGGGGGTTACCCAGGCCCTGTGGGGTCCTCCATGGCCTGCAAGGGGACACTTGTCTTACCATGGCCTTCACCACAGGGTCACAGGGGATAATGGCTTTTGAGTCCACTCCTGTTTCCTGTGGGGTCCCTTCCCACGGTGACAGTCCTTGATAGACCTCTCTGACGTGGGTCCATCCCTTGGACAACAGTTCTTCCATTCTCTGCTGTCCCTTGGGGTCACAAATTCAGCTGCACCAGCATCGATTCCTCACTGAGATCCCAAGATCCTACCTGGGCCGTCTCGCTCCAGCATAGGTCTCTCTCTCCATGGCCACAAATCACCATCAAAACTCTGTTTCATCTCAGGACTCTCACGGAGTCACATCTACTTCATGTATTCCTCTGCTTTGGCTTGGGCTCCTTCAAGAGCTATAGAGGGAGTTTTCCGCTCCACAGCAATCTTCCACAGGTGGCAGGGATTTTTAGTTTTCAGTCTTTTCCCTGCTGAAGGGAGAGAGAGAGAGAGGGGGGGAGAGAAGGAGGTCTCCCCCCTTTGTGGCTTCTCTCTCCAGTTGCTGCTGCTGCCAGCTTTGACCTTGGATGCTGCGGCTATCTCTCTGGCTGGAATTCTTTCTGAAGTATGTCTTGTTCCAGTTCTTCTTTAAAGTTTTTTTTTCTTCACTCTGTTA
>JAWWES010000094.1:49549338-49570035 GCA_035583135.1 Lophotriccus pileatus
CCCCCCCCGCCGGGACCGGGCGCGGGGCAGATCCCCGGGTCCCAGCCCGCCGCCGCCGGCCAGAGCCGGCCCGCCGTACGGCTGCTCCATGGCGGCGCGGAGGCAGCTCCTGCACGGAGCGGCTGCGGGCGCTCAGGCGCTCGGGCGCGGCCCGCCTGACCCGCGCCGAGGGCACTTCATCCCCCGTGGACAGCGCAGAGGGACGGGAACGGGCAGAACGGGACGGGAACCAGGAACAGGAACCTAAGGTGGACAAGCGCCCCCCAGCGCGCGTGTGCGGAGCAGTGCGCAGGCGCGCCGGCGGGTGGGGCGGGGCTGGGAAGTGCAGGGCCGGGTCGGGATCGGGGCGGTGATGTGGGCGGTGGAATTCCATACTTGGTTTTTTTTTGGTTGGTTTGGTGTGTGTGGGGGGGTTGTTTGTTTCTTTGTTTGTTTCTTTGTTTTGTTTGGGCGGTTTTGTTTAGTTGTTTGGTTGATTGGTTTTGTTACTATAGCCGCTTGGAACTACTGAGAGAAATCGAGGCGGAAGGTTAGAAATGTCCACGTTGTGAGCTGTCTGCTTTCTTCCAGCTGTGTATCAAACATTCTGGTTTTGGGACATCCCACCACGTGATGTTGGTACTGATATCTATATGTATATATATATATATAGAGAGAGATATACTGATATATTGAAATAATTTCAGCAACGGTCAGCTGCATGTTGGATTTCTTCGCAGTAGACTTGGTAGACTTTAACTAGGAAGAAAAGGAGGGACAAGAGCACAGAGGAGGAGTATGACTGCCGACATTGTCAGAATTGCGTTGGTCAGGAATGAAAGACTTTTTTTTTTTTAACTTGTTTGCAGATTTGCAAATGACTCCCAGTGTATGTGGAAACTTCTGCATGGCAAGCATAAAACTATTAAGAGAAGTGCTGGCTCTGCTCTTCAGCTGCCTTGTGAAGACCCCTTAAAAGTTTAATCCAAAGGTCCCGTCTCCTGTTCAAACACCCTTCGTTAACAACTTGGAAGCCCATAGAATAACAATAAGATGTCGATAATGTTTGTAGAGAGGGGTAAGTAAATAAATAAATAAATGAATAAATAAATTTAGGGGATGGGATGCTGGGGGGGTAGTTTAGTTACATGCAACGTGCTCTGTGTCCGGGAGATGGAGATGTTGGCAAACGGCACAAGAGAGAGGACTGGAGTGCCAATGAGTGGCGGTGGTAGGTGGATCACCCGGGAGCCGTGTAGGGAGACCGAGTTATGTGGGAGAGGGCAGAGGGTGAGAATCAACGGACTGTGTCAGGGACATGCAGAGAGCAGAAGAGAAAAAGGCTAGAGAGGTACAGGGGAGAGCTTTTTGGGACCAAAACTGGGGAAAACACAAAAAGTAGAAGTGTAGAGTTAAAAGAAAGCATTGCAAAGACCAGGAGATGCAGGCATGGATCCTCAACACCTTTTAAAGGTGAGAATATATGGCATGCTGGGGCAGGGTGACAGCACAAACAAGTCCTGTGTTGTTACAGTCCCTGGCCTGCCAGTTCACTGAGTTGCCCCCACTGGGTGCCATACTGAACTCCTTCTTCAAGCACCTGTGCCTGGTGGCGTCCTCTTGGCCTGGGTGTCTCAGACTGAAGGTGTCCCAGACTGGAGGGGTGGCAAGGCACCCCTGCCCAGGCTGTCCACCGCAGCAGGGCCCCTGGCTCAGAGGAACCCTCTGGGGGGACACATACCCTGCTACATCAGAGGTCCTTCCTCACCTGCACATGCATAAGCTTACCCAGGACATGAACTTGGATGTGTGTGTAATTGTGACATAATGGAAACCCACTCTTGGCTTGTAGCCTGCTGCAGTGGTATTTGGTTTGGTCACGAGGTGTCTTGGTGTCAGCTTGTGAAATTATGTGTGAAACCATATAATATCTCCATTAATTGTGAAAATACACATCATTAGACCCTGCCAGGGTCAGTGTAAGGGCTGTCAAATGTACATGTTCATATATTCTAGTTGAGCACCACTGAACACAGAGATGGCTACGGCACCGCTGCAAAGATAGGGAGCAGATGTCTAAAACCCAAAATATTTAACAGAAGAAAAAGATGTGGTGAAACCTGTTAGGGTTGTTCAAAGTTGTGAATAGTGAAAATAAATGACTATTAACTACAGCAAAATTGCTGTCTGTAGGAACAGCTAAAGGAGAGAAAAGCTAAAGTCTCTGAAAGAATAGACCCAAAGTCAGAGACGTTATGATTGAAAGAGAAGCCATATGTAGGAGGATATAGGGTTCTTGGATGGAATTTGAAAGGGCCCTTATTTAAGCCCTGCAAAATGTGCAGAAAAAGACATAATGTATAAACATCTATTGTTTCTTTTAGTTCTAAATGTGTTTCAGGCTAGGGTTTCTGTTTGTTTGAATGTTGCATGCTCCTAAAGACTTGAAATGTGAAATCAGAGTATCTAAAAGGCTAGAGGCTTGGGGAAAAAGTGTAGTTGGAGTGTTAGTGGTGGTCCTAGACTATCTCTGTTACTCGTCAATGAAAATGTGATGTGTGTGTGATGAGAACACAGGCCTAAGAAATGTCCTCGTGGAACAGTAAACCTGATTGTTACTGCAACCTAGTGAGACCAAAGGAAACTCAGAAGGAAAAGACTCAGAGAAATTTGAGAGGATAAATTACTGCAGTTCCTCCACTTAGTGAGATCTTGGGGCAGTCTAAGCAAAAAAAGAACCTGTGCCACTTTCTAAGTGATGTATTTCTCTTTGTTATTTCAGGATTAGAATAAATGATGGTAGATTAAAGGGGAATAAACCAAAAGATTCCCTTTCCTGTGAAAGTAAAAGTACTTAAACTTGTGCCCAGTGAAGAGCTGCAGTCATTTCAGGTTTGTGCTTTTGGTCTGTCAAGAAACGTCAAGCACTTTGTTTCTGCATTGAAGGAAGCAATGTCTGGGTGCCACTGAGTGCAGAAACTGGATGGAGCTGGCTCTAGGCTTGAGTCTGTGGGGAAGCACACTCAGTACAGTGGCTAATGTCCTGGTGAGGGAGCTCTGGCAGAGCTGTGCTGCAGCTGGACATTTATTTCAAGCTGTGCTTTCATGAAGAGTTTTGTTTAGAAAATATCTTAATAGCTTTGTGTTTATTGAGTAATGGTGACACAAATATCTGTTCCAGGAAAAGCTCACTGGGATTAACTAAGTAATTGGAATGGCAGAAAATGTCTTTTCTCTCTGACTTGGCATGGGAGGACAGTGATTTTGCTGAGAATTTTCTTCTGTGTCTAATGCAAGCTGTGATCTTTTATTTTTCAGCTAACAGAAAACAACTAAGTGGAGAGAGGCAGTACTGGGAAGTGCACAGATATCCATGGTTCACAGACTTTGGTTTAGTCATAATGCTAACCTGACACATGTCAATTTGCAGAAAATTTCCCAATTGGTGTCTGAGGAAGTGAGGAAAGGAGGCAACTGTCTATGAAATAGTGTTGTCAGTTGGATTGCCGTGAATTTCCATGTCTGGTGCTGCTGCTGTTGTATATACACATCACAATGCAAACAAGTACATTTCTTTCACTATTGCAGTGATAGAAGAGAAAGCAAAAAAAAAAAAAGCCTCTGGTGTAACAATTCAGAGAAAATAAATGACATAGCAAGAAAGCCTTATTGTGACTTAAAAGTTGTATTTTCCTGTTATAAAGCTCCAATATTAATTATGTAGCAGGCATGAGAAGGGAAAGAAGGGATGATAGAAAATCAGAAGTGCCTGAAAATCAGAGTCACTTTGGGGGCTTTTGTGATTTCCTGTAATGTGACATAAACCACCTATTGTGATTTTGCTCGGACACTTGTAGCTGAGGTCAGTGTAGCAGGAAATAAAATTTGAGGAAACAGAGAGACACAGGATTTCTGTGCTAGAAAGAGAGTTATGTTCATTATTTAACCATTCAAGAGGATGATGTCTGTTCAAATTTATGTAAAACAAATGCTAAAATGCATGTTAGACTGTATTCTACCATGTTTGCTGCTTCTTGTCAGTTTAATTTTGCATTATCAGGAAGCTTGTATTTAGATATAAGCAGCTTTTTTTACTCGGACTCATTGACACAGGTCTCTGGCAGAGGTTTTCCCTCCTCTGCCTGCAGTGCTGTGGGCATGATGCTGTCTTCCCGGCGCAGTTCAGGCTCTGCCATGCTTGGCACAGATGGGGCTGCTAATGGGGATCTAATGGCTCCGGTACTGCTGGCTTGGGGGGCAGTCAGCCTCCTCCATGTATCTCCATGCTCAGCTGCATGGCCCAGCTGAGAGCTAGTCTGCAGTCTGACCTGGATTTTCGCTGTGAAAAGCAAGAGCCCCCCTGAGATCAGTCCTCCCTTCCATGTTCCTCCCCTCGGGGTTTGGACCTTTGCTGGTGGTGATGTATGCAGAGAGCTGAGTATCTACCATGGTTGTGCGTGGGGTGATAAATGTTCAGTGGAGGGAACCCATACAGCAAGGGCCAACAAGCTGGTGTGGTTTCCTAAGGAGCTGAGTTGATGACTAGACCTCAGGCATAGGCCAGTGATTTAACTACAAGATCAATTCCTCATTAATTTCAACGTACCTAATAATAAAGCTCAAATAAATACTTGAAATTGTGTTAGATAATTTTATGCAACTTTCTAGTCAGAATTAATTAGGTGCTGAACCACTGAACCACTAGAAATGATTCACTGCTTTCCTTCCAAAGCATGTAAATTAACACATGTTCTGTTTGGCTGACAGAGTGAATTCTGCTTTAGGGAAGTCATGAAGTATGGCTGATGTGAGTGCAGACAAATGCATGATGCTAACTTTCTGTCCAAAACCAGCAGCTTCAGTTAGGTCTTATTTTGTTGTCTTCCTTCCCTTATGCCAGTCCTGAGTAACAGGGAACATGCGCTGCTAAAAAGCTCAACCCCACAAACCTCTTTGTGCTTTGCCTCAAATTTCTCCATTCCCTAGCATGACCGAAGGCAGCAATTATGGAGTCACAATCTTGTGAACATTAGCAAAGAAACATTTAGTTCTTCAGCCTCCAGGATGATATAAAGACTTTAATGATCAGTTTATACTAGCTCACCTGTGTTTTCTAGGAAGAGTAGAAAATGGAAGAGAGTTGGTTATGCAGGCAGGGGAGATGACAGAGACATGGAGAATCCAAGGCAATAAATAGTTTAAACCTTGTGACCTGCCTTTTCCCAGAAAGTACTCAGGGACTTTAAAAATAAGCCCTTGGGCATGTGATTAAAAAAAAAAAAAAAAAAAAAAGAAAGAAAGAAAGGAACATAATATAATAATAAATAAAAATATAATAAAATATGCTATATTTTATAGGGCTGTATATTGGCTGGTAGACTGTGCTTCAGTATATCTGGCTTTGTTCTGGTGTCAGCCATGTATGGCCCACAAGTAACTACTTAGACATCAGGCTTCTGCCTGTGGAAGACTACAGATGTGTAGGCTTGAAATGATGTGGATGGTGGGGAAGACCTGCCTTGGAAACAAGCCTGGGTATGCAGGACTCATAATACAGAATATTCAGAAAACTTTCCATGTTGATGGAGATAAATAGAAGCTGTAGGAAAGTGATAGCAAGCAGAGTTCAGACTACTCTCTGTGGGCGATATTCCTCTTCATATTTTATTTCCCGTTATTTTAAAATTAGGCCATAAATTGAAGGCAGAATTCACATTACACATTCATCTCCTCTTCTGCAGGCCCCAGAGGGACAGCTGGACTACTTTATCAGGATGGAGTGTGGAAGGTTTCTGACCATTGCCGAACTATTCTGTCTATGTATATGTACTGCTTGAACAGGCAGGTGTTTTCTGTTGTTCTGGGATATATCATGGTTTTTTTCCCCATACTGTTAACAGCTAACATCCATACTGGTATTCCTCAGGTCTTGTTTTGACAAGATAATAGGACCTAGTCCCTGGAGACCCAGGAATTGTGCTTAGGATACATTTTTGCCCATATTGAAACATAGGGCTGTATAAAAGACCTTTAAAAATTACTTTATTTAAAAAAACATCATTATGATGGTAATGTGAGGAGAGTTGGGAAATGGAAAAATGGCACTGTGAACAAAGGAACATTTTTCTTCCCAAAACCACAGCTATTAATGATAAGTAAATTACCTGGAATGATCATTGAATCATCAATTAAGCCTGAATGAAACTTTGTGTGCTACTGAGGCATTTAGAATGGTCTTAATATGTGTGGATTCTCTTTTGTCTGGTAGTTGTGTCAAACTTCTACTGAAGACTTATCTCCAGTGGGATGCCAGTCTAGATCTCCCTCCTCCACCTGGCTGCATATGTTCACAAAATTTCGGGAACTGAATGTCTATAGGACCTCTGTTGCTCTGTCAGTAGTGAAGGCTGGCCAACAAGTCAAAATATCTTAGAAGGAAGTGACAGCAAAGCCAGTCAAGTTACCTGTAGGCAATGCTTAGGAGAGCAGAATGGTACGAAAACACACATCCAGCAACAGTGAACCTAACTAGGAAATTAAGCTGTGAAATAGTTAGACTGGCTTCTGGCACAAGTAGCAAGCATATGTAGCACTGTCTTGGGGTGTGAGTTTGGTTCTTGCCCCAGGGAACTCATCAACATGACTGCTCACAGCTAATTCACTCTGTGAGATCTCATGGGTTGGTTCAATGAAGAGTGGTTGGCTGGCTTAGGAAGGGAGATATGTGGAGTTGATGGGGTCCCAATGAGGTATCTTCTCATAGTGTTGGGGAAGGAAGGGAACCTGAGAGGTGAGTCCTTCCTGGAGAAACAATGGAAATGGAAACCAACAGAAGAAATGCAGCAGGGGGGTATCTCAAGGAAATGAATGGTTGAATTAAAATGGAGGTGCCCTGATAAACTACTTCTTTTTCTTTTGTAATCTGATCCTGCCTACAGCTCTGAACTCATGTTTTTGTACTCTCCAGCTTGCTCCATCTACTCCCACTTGCTATTTGGCAAGACTGAGTGTTTTCATTGCTGGGCTACAGAGCACCAGGCTCTTTGGCACAGCTGGTGGCTGGGATCAAGGTTTGCTTGGCATTCTGGCTTGGCGGGCTGTGCTTCCTCTCACTATAAATCCTCTTGGCTTTTGACACCCAGGCCTGTTCTTTCCTGACTGAGCATAGCCTCCCTCCACTCAGCTAATGGTGCAAGCATTACCCTCCCAGCAGAAAGAATTAGCCCTTGCAAGCAGCTCTGCTTCTCTCCCAAATGGACCTAGAGGAACCTATGGTCCAGAGGCTGCAAACGTGTCCTTTTTCTTACCTGGCAAGTGACAATCCTCTAACAGAGCTTCCTTGCCTTTTGGGGGAGTCCAAAGCACTGCAGCTGTATTTCACACAAAACTCTATGGTACTTTCTTTGTTTCAGGCAGTAAAAAAACAGCAAGAAAAGGATATGGTCAGCAAGACAATTCCCCAGATAACTGTGGAAACATGTTTAATCTTCTGTTTCTGTGAGCCCATTGTTTCTACATGCCAGTAGTCAGAACATTTATCATAACTGTTCTGAATTATCTCAGCATACCATGATGTCAGGCAGGGTGAGAGTCTCCCTTTAAAGTGGCCTTTCTTTCAGTAGATGGATTTAGCAAAGAAAAGGAGAAAGGATTTTAGTCAAGATTATTGGAACAACCCACAATCAGTGAGCTCATCTGAAGTGGATGCTCCTGCATGAACAGTTGCTTTGTGTGCACTCAGGGAACAGCAGATGGTGGGTGGCCCTGTAGGATCATGGATAATGAAGAGCAAGATTTGACCCTGGCATCTACAAGTGTGAGTGAACTGAAACCAACAGAGTGGCTTGTTGTGTCACGTCTGGATTTGGTAGTGAGTGTAAAGACAGTTGGGATGTGGAAGAAGGAGATTACCAGAACTCAGGAAAAAGCACTGGGCAAAACTGTTAGTCCATACTGGAGATAATCAAGCTGCTCTCTGTCTCCTGATAAACAATTATTTGGAATATGAGCTGAGGAAAATGTCATGTCTTCATCCCTCAGTATGCTCATGTCTGGAGCAGCTGGAAGCACTTAAAATGTGCCATGACACAGAGAGCTTGAGTCTTGTAGCTATTAAAACACAGCCATGGGGTAGGCTGGAGGGATGGTGCTAGCTCTGCCTGTGCTTTGAGCTGGTTGAACACCAAGCAGCTCAGCCCAAGCACGCTGTGGTCAGAGGCTCAGCCAGAGTGAGTGCATGCTGCAAGCGTGTAGAAGGATCATTATTCAGCTCAGCATCAAGCTAAGGTGGCCACACACTCCCCAAGATGACATGGCCCATGTCATCCCAAGGAGGCAAAGCAGGTGTGCTCCTCCCTTTGATCTACCCTGTTACATGTCTAATGTGTCTGGAACAAGGCTGGTATGAAACTGGCTTCAGCCTGGCCAGCTGCTGCAGATTCTGCCATGAAGGTGGGGACATTAGAGGAATGATGCAACCTCACTGGGGAGATATGTTGATGCTATAGACTCAGGAGATGCAATTCTGGAGAAATGTGAAGTGGCAGAGGGGATGAAGAGGGTGTCAGGGCTCAAAGCAGCACGGACATGTGAGCTGCCAGGATAGAGATATTTCAGCTCTGATGGAAGCCACATTGCTGGATGAGGATCTGAGGAAAACCCTGGGAATGCAGCTGGGACAACTTATATGTGGTATAGCTTCATAACCTCTGCAGCACCAAAACAGCAACATGCCTTCCCCTATATGCATATGCTTGTCAGGAACTTTGGCACTGTTACCAGTTATAGCCAAGACCCATCTTTTTTGCCCCTTTTCCCCACAAAAATTGACATGCCAGAGATGTGCTGTGAAAGGGACTTCAAGATGCTCCACAAGGAAGAGTGATAAGGAGTGAAGCTGGGGGATGGAGCAGGTTTTGCTGCCAAAGGCATGGAAGATCTCACCCTATTCTACATTCTTTAGGGGTGCACCTACAAAGTGTAGCTCACAGAAGAGCATTGTTCCATTTACATACATGTTTTGACACTGTTAGCTGTTATCAGGTTTTACTAGGGCTCTTTGAGAAAGACAAGAAGCCTCATACTGCAAGAAGTCACGTTTCTTTACTGTAAACATGTGGAAATTCTTTGCTAAAAACACAGTATGGAAAAACAAAGTTTGTTGAAAACTAGATCAAGGAATGACTGAGCCAATAGAGCTCTTAGGAAAATAAAAAATACTCAGCTAAAGAAAGCCAGGAGCTTTCTTGGCTGTCATGCAGTGATTTGAAGCATTTTAATAGTAAGTGCAATTACACTTCATGTTTTCCCTGAGGTTTGCAAAATTCTACCTAGCCTTTTTGTTCTCCTTTTTTGTATTTCCTTCTGCTTCTTGGTTTTAGACATTACCACACAAGAAGGCACGTGTTATGAGAAAGATTGGTTATGAGAAAGATTTCTGGACAGGATGAAATAAGGTATTTTCAGAATCTTTCCTGGAAGATAAGGCATGTGATGTTGTCATTTTTCTAGATCAAGTAGTTTGAGAGACTTGAAAACTATGCCTCAGGCTACTGGTTGCTCTGCAAATAAAAATGCAGGACTCTCTATACTGGTATATTGTGTTACATGTTTTGCTGAAGCACACATTGCACATGTAGCTATATAACAGCGAGTAAGTCCCCAGAGCCAACTGACCATTTACATGACAGCCTCTTTGTCACCTTGGCAGTGCAGTGCCATACTTACACTGATGTACGTATTGACACACAGCTGCACCCACAGCTGCACACAAATGTACATGTGCATTTATCCCTAAAATGCATACACATTACATCTATATCTAGATATATTCTTTACAAGTGAATCCAGACAGCAAGTATGAAACTTCTGTGTTACACATGGTGATCGCTGTGTTCTCCTCTTGACACCAGTGGAAGATTAGTCATGTGAAATGACCAATCATATGGAGATCACTGGCAATTCTGTCATTGATTCAGAACAATGAGGAGTTGACCCAAAATTTCAATTTACACCATCTTCCTAATAGTTTTGTCTATTAAATTTAAATTGCTGGTGACCATGAGATAAACAGTGGGGGTAAAAAAATGTAATAAAATGGTTTATTTCTGGGCTATCAAGCATTTGTGCTGATCGTGATTTTATGTCCTTAGTTTTCATTTTAAAATAAACAAAAACTCTGTGATGGGAGATCTTCTAATTTCCTCTTAATAGAGTTTAAATTGAAAAGCATTTTTCAGTGAGAGAGCTGCCCATTTAAATTATGGATAACAATTTTATTCCGTTTTTAAGCTCTTCTCTTCTGGCTGGAGATCCCTGAGTTAAAAGGTGTTTATAGTTTCTTTAACAATACATAGCAACAACAGAATTGACACTTCCCCATACATCTATATTATAACGGAGAAGGGCAAAATCAGCAGGTTACAAGAGGGAAACCCAATCACCTGCAGCCCTCCCCCAAGGCTCTCTATTCCCCATGGTGGTGATTCACCCAGTCAGTTCACAACAATACAAGCAGAGGACTACTCTAAATGAGAGTCCCAGGAGAGCCACGACCCTGGGGTCAGGGACGGGACAAGAACATTTCCATAACCCTGACTGCATATCAGACCTGCAGGAACCACAGTCCAAGTCCCATCTAATTTAGAGTACAGGGGAGAGAAAACTAGGAGACGACATTTCTCCAATGTACTGATGCTCCAATATATCTTGGGCGGTGCAGTTGGATCCTTGGTCAGGATAACTGTGTGAGCTGACATGGCACTGGGACCTGTACATATTTGAAATCTTTGGTTTAGGTGTATACACTTCAGCTTTCTCTCCTTGGAATCATAGATATACATACATATGTACGTATATGT
The DNA here is from genome assembly GCA_035583135.1 of Lophotriccus pileatus. Classification (NCBI taxonomy): domain Eukaryota; kingdom Metazoa; phylum Chordata; class Aves; order Passeriformes; family Tyrannidae; genus Lophotriccus; species Lophotriccus pileatus. The sequence goes on from JAWWES010000094.1 coordinate 49,560,177, forward strand.
ATCTGTACAGTGGTACCATAAGAGGCTTCTAAAACTAAAACATATAGTAAGTAAAATTTTCTACAGTAATTTAATTTTGCAAGTCAGCCTCCTGTACTTAAATTTGGTGTTCCAAGGTGTACTTTGAGGCTTGTTGTAGCTTTATAAATGTGGGAATGGGAAAGGCAGAATTCTGTCCTTGAGGTTCATTTTTGATGTTCCTCTGATTTGAGATTATTATCACACAGGTTGCATCGGTCATGTTGGATATGCAGTAAAAGACCTAGACTGTTTGGAAGCTTTCAATCAACAAATCATCAACAAGAGAAAACTTAGTGTCTCTTTTTGGGCCTTTGAACATGAAGGACAATGCCTGATTGTTCTTGAGCCAATATAATCGGAAGAAAAATGCTGGTGGTTTCCTTATGAGTTAGTGCAGTTTCGTTTTCCTGGTGAGCACATGAAGTCCTGTGGGCTGATATCAGGGGTTGTTTTGCTGGCTGCTCATTCATTGCCAAGGAAATTTGGAGACTGGAATTTCTTGATTTTGGGGATGTGAGCAAGTAGTTTTTTGGGAGAGCTTGAATTGAAGGCAAGTGCACAAGTGGCTTTGCTCAGAATAATGATTTTTAAGCATGAAGAAACACAAAAATCCAAGCATAATGTGTAGTTCTGCAAAAGCCTTTAGGCATTATCATATCTCCCACTCTGAAGAGGTGCAGGGAGCTAGGGAACCATGTTTTATCATGGGAGATAGGACCTGAGGGGATAGCATGAAGCTGTGTCAGGGGAGATTTATGCTGAATATTTTAGGAAAAGATACTTCACCCAGAGGATGATTAGACACTGGAACAGGCTCCCCAGGAAAGTGGGGAGATACAAAGCCTGCCAGAGTTCAAGAAGCATTTGGATAACATTGTCAGGCATGTGGTCTCACTCTTGGGGGTGTCCGGTGTGGGGCTGGAGTTGGACTTGATGACCTTTGTGGGTCCCTTCCAAATCAGCATATTCTATGATTCTATGATCCTAAAATATGATTTACAATCTCTGTTTTTTGGTGTTGCTGGTCCAGAGCACTGACTGTATCAGTGATTCCCTTCACTGTGGCTCCAAGCTCAGTTCAGTTTTCCTGCCATCTATATTTGTATTTTACCTTTAGCAGAGTTAGATGTTAAAATACGCATGGACATTTGCAATGTTTGTGCTGCTTATGAAAATGCTTTAGTTAGAACAGCAGTTCTGTCTGATAAAAGAGGGATAGTATTAGGAAAACTTGATTTGTGCAGTCTTGAAATGTGGTGTCCAAGCCTGTAACATGACTCAGTGACATACACTCAACTCCTGATATATTTTTAAAACACTTGGAAATCAAACCTTCAGCCAGTGCACCTTGTGCAGCACTTTCTTGTGTTTCCAGCATTTATTCCATAAATATCTACTCTTCCATGCCAAAATTTGAAAAGGTCCCCTCAATCCATCCTGAAATCTTTAAATTTCATTCAGTATTTACAGTGTAGATGTGAGCCTCAAATCCTGGCTTGCCTGTGTTCACAACACAAGCTTTGGGGGATCCAGATTCATTGGATAACTGATTATCTCTACAACAGAGAGAATGCAGGTAATTTGTCCTTTTTTTCCAGCAGGAATATACCAAGAAATATGCTGCCTTTTGCTTTCTAAGTACCTATCTCTTAGTTTCTTTATGGAGTTAAATGATTTGCACTGAATGAGATGTCTAATCCACTTTATCAACTATTGGTTCATGCATTGCAAATGAATTAGCAATTTTTGGGGAAGGGGCTGTTGAACAGTTATGTGTATGCATACACTATGTAACAGGATGAGTCATGGTTTCCAAGGGTTACCACAGTGGGTATGCATTCTCTACTCCTGGTGAACCTGAGTCTCAAATAATAATATAGAGATGCAACGCTACATCCATACTTTGGTGTTGAAGACTTCTGAAACAAAGAACACAGCACCACAAGAGTGAGTGCAGTAATAAATGTACTGTTTTGCATCACACATATTCAAATCCTGACATATAGTACTCCTCCCCACTCATATTTATGTTTGGTGATAAAGAGTGAGAGGGACAATTAAGGTTTCTGCTGGTAATTCAGCTAAGCTGGAGTTTTGCTATTGAGCTCTGTGACTGGCAAAATTCTGCTGCAAATTAGTGAATCACATGTATCTGTCAGTGCAATCATTAAAACAATAAATAATATTATTGGGTTGCCCTATAGGATGGTAAATCTACTTCCTTTACTGACTGACATGGGGGCTTAAGATCAGTAGAAGGCAAGAAAGTTAAATCTTGGTCTTGCAAACACTTGTGCTCAGCTTTAAGGTTGTCTGCCTCTGTTGCTGTTAATGGCACTCCTCAAGGGCTTAGAGATGAGTTGATTTTAAAACCTTGCAGGTCTGTAGGCTAATGGCATCCCAATACTGGACCATAGGAGAAGAAGAAAAAAAAGAGTATCCCAAAATGTGCAGCATTAATTCAACAAATGTATTTAAGTTTAATTATTTATAATATTTCAGAGTATATTAGTAATTGTTGTGTAATGTAATCATAATAGTAATGAAGTCTGAGTAATTCAAGATCTAATTACATCATCTTGCTGTTAAGTTGTGCTTAGAAGAGAAAGCACCAACGTAAGTTCAAACAACAAAATATGATTCAGCAAAGGATGCCAGTTGCACTAGATTTCTAAAACTTTCAGGAATATTGAATAGTATATATCTCTGCTTGTCTTAATAGATGGGATTATTTAGATTAAATGGGTAACTTGGAGACTTGGTTTACTTGCAGTATATGTGGTAAGAGAAGCAGACTGTCCTGCAATTTGTATTTATTGTATTCAGAACCCCCACAAACCCCTCCCAAACCTGCTCCCCATCCCTTTATTCATGGAAGAGGCTTTTCTACCTTGCATGGATGTCACGCACCGCAGTTCAGGAAATAGGAGTGGTTCACACAAGGGGGTTCTTTGAGCAGAGGTGTAATTTGTTACTCGGGGTGTGAACCCCCCAGGGGTGCACGACTAGCGCTTATAATAGGGGAGCACGGGAGGATTCTAGAACTTGGGTGGAGCTTGTGACAAGTAGGCAGGGTATATAATTAATAGATAATAGGGGAAGAGTTTTAACCATACAACAAATAGGTAAAGGGGAGGAACAATGAATAAAAAGAGGAGGAGTTATGTTAAACAGGGAGCTGCAATGCAGCAAATATTAACCAATGGGAATTTAGGAATAAACTTTAAACTATTATGAGGGGACAACATTATCAAAACTCGGAGTACAACATTAGTATGGCATGCATTAACATAGTATAACATAACAATGGCTTTTAAAATTCTCCACTTCTTCTTCTCTTTGTCCTGGTGAAGCTCCTTTTTCATATGTCCTGCTTGTAATAAAGTCCATAATTCCAGTTCTTCCTTGTTTTCCACGCATAGACCAGGTTGGAACAACAGAAACAAGACCTGGCATATACATGGTGTGGTGGGATTGGTCATCACAACCGTAGAGACTAGTGCTGGAACCAACTGTGGTTTGGCAGGCATGCTGATGGTGAGTCCAGAGGGTTTATCTTGACTGGCCTGGGTGATGACTGCTATGAAGAAAAGATCTCTGTCATAAAAGCAAAGGCCAGACCCCCAAGGAGACATCCATCTTCCTACCAAAGTACAGTGATGAAAAAGACTCTTATGGCTGGTGGGCAACTGTGTCTGGGATAGCTTCCCCTGCTTGTCTTGTATTGCCTACTTTGTGGCACTCTCCTTTACCTCCTCCCTAGTGCTGTCATGGAGAGATCACCAACATGTAACCCTTATGAATGGATCGATAGACCAAAAAGGATGATCATTTGGAAGATTAGACCTCCCTTGCTCATTGCAAATTATTTTATGATAGTTCTGATTAATGATTCCATTTTAGTCATTTCAGTGCTCAGCAGTCTTCATATTTAGTGTTGATTATGCAAGTCCATGCCTTGCCTGAATCTGAGTTATTCTGACCAACAAATGTGTATTAAAATGAATAGAAATGTCATTAGCATCCCAGTACCACGAAGGATAATACGAACAATTCTCATGTGTTCAGTTGATTAACATTTGCTAAAGTGTGAAATATGTATGACAAGTAATGATGTTTTAATCTTTTGCCAATGTAACAATTGAAAGCTGATTGATTCCATTCAGTAATTATAAAATCAAAATGATGGAAGATTGTAATCAAGAAGGATTCTGTCTCATACTTTGTCATGCCTCTATGCAAGATAAAATTCTTATCTGTAATGTCTCTTTTATCTGAAAAGAAATCAAACTCCAATTTGCCCAGTTTAAATGTCATGGCAAGTTGTAAAATAAACTCCTTTTCCTTTTTACATTCTGTTGAGAATATAAAAGCACCCACCAAAGCTGTCAGCTTTTCAAGGAGAATGCTGTGGGAGACAGTATCAAAGGCTTTACTGAAGTCCAGGTAAACTATATCCACAGCCTTTATTTCATCCACCAGGTGGGTCATGTGGTCATAAATGGAGATCAGGTTGGTCAGGCAGGACCTGTCTTTCACAAACCCATGCTGGCTGGACCTGTTCCCCATGGTTGTCCTGTATGTGCCGTGTGATAGAACTCAAGATGATCTGTTCCATAATCTTCCCTGGCACCGAGGTCAGGTTGACAGGCCTGTACTTCCCCAAGATCCTCCTTCTGACCCTCCCTGTGTATAGGTGTCACACTGGCCCACCTCCAGTTATCTGGGACCTCTCTGGTTAACCAGGAGAGTGGCTTGGTGAGCTGTTCTGCAAGCTGCAGTACTGTTAGATGAATCCCATCTGGTGCCATAGCCTTGTGAGCATCTCAATGACTCAGTTGATCACTAACTACCTCCTCCTGGATTTCAGGTCTATTCTGCTCCCCATTCCTGTCTACTAGCTCAAGGGACTGATTGTTCTGAGGATATTTGGTCTTTCTGTTAAAGGCTGAGGCAAAGAAGGAATGAAGTACCTCAGCCTTTTCCTCATCCTTGGTGACAATGTTGCCCCCATGCCCAATAAAAGATGAAGATTTTCTTGGACCTACTTTTGTTGTAAAAGTACTTAGAAACTTATTATCTTTTACAGCGGTGGCCAGATTGAGTTCTGTCTCTGAGCTTTCACCTTTCTAATTTTCCCTCTGTATGACCTAACACCTTCCTTGTACCCGTCCTGATTTTCCTGCCCTTTCTTGCAAAGGTTGTAAACTCTCTTTTTCTTCCCCCAAGTTCTTACACAAGCTCCCTGTTCAACCAGACCAGTCTTCTTCCCCCATGGCTTTTCTTCTGGTACATAGGGATGACCTGCTCTAGTGCCTTTAAGATTTCCTTCTTAAAATGTGTCCTTCCTGGGCCCCTTTGTTATTAAAGACTGTTTGCAAGGGGACTCTCTGAACCCATGTCCTGAACAGGTCAATGTCCGTTCTCTGTAATTCCAAGGTAGATGATTTGTTAACCCCCTTCCTTACTTCACCAAGAACAGAAAACACTGTGCCCAAGATGTCCTCTGACCACCACATATGCCACCAGCCCTTCTTTGTTTGTAAACAGCAGCTCTAGTAGAGCACTTACCCTGGTAGGTTCACTTACCATCTGTGTCAGGAAGTTATCTTTGCCATGCTCCAGGAACTTTCTGGACTGCTGCTTCCCTGCTATGTTGAGTTTCTATCGGACATCTGACAAGTTAAAGTCTCCCATAAGAGCAAGAGCTAGCAATCATGAAACATCGTTCAGCCACTCATGGAATACTCCATCTGCTTCCTCATCCTGGTTGTGTGGCCTATAACAGATGCCCATCAGGAGATCTGCCTTGCCAGCCTTCCCTCTGATTCCCACCCATAGGTGCTCAACCTTATCGTCACCGTCCTGGAGCTCTATACAGTCAAAACTCTCCGTACTGTACCGAGCCACCTCTCCTTCCTCTCCTGTTCCTTCTGAAGAGCTTATAACCACCACTGCATCACTCCATTCACAAGAGTCATCCCACCACCTTTCCATGATGGCACCCACGTCATAGCTTTTCTGCAGCGAAATGGGTTCCTCCTGTTTGTTACCCATGCTGTGTGCATTGATGTAAATGCACTTCAGCTGAGCTATGGATTTCACCCCCAACACTGGCATGGCTACCCTAGGCTCATCTCTGCTGAGCATGTTCTTATCACCTTCCCACTTCAGATCTGGTTTGAAGCCCTCTCAATCAGCCCTGCCAACTCAGAGGCTGGAGTCTTTTCCCCCGCTTTTAGACAGACGAGCCCCATCTGTCTTCAGCAGGCTTGGTGCCGTATAAACCACTCCATGATCAAAAAAGCCAAAATTCTCCGATGGCACCAGTCTTTGAGTCATATGTTGATCATGTGGGTTGTCCTGTTCCTTTTGGGATTATTCTCTGGAGCTGAGGAAAGCACCACCTGTGCTCCTCTCCTTACAAGCAGTCATCTCAGTGTCCCAAAGTCCTTTCTGATTTCCCTAGGACTTCTCTCCTCATCGTTGTCACTGGACAACAGCAGTGAATAAGAATCAGTGCTGAACCAAGTCAGGGAGCTTTCTAGTAAAATCTTCTACCCAGGCCCCATGGAGGCAGCAAACTTCTCTGTGGAATGGGTTCAGTTGGCACACAGGGACCTCAGTTCCCCTCAGAATGGAGTCACCTACAAAAACTCCTTTTACATGCCCAAGGGGGACATACCATTTAAAATTGCATATTTCTTATATTTCCTGGTGACATAGCTAAAGAAAAGTCTGGCCCTGTGCTCCTTGGAGGAAGGAAATTTTAAATTGTTTTCAACTCCAGCTTCTCACTGCAACATTTTGCTTGATGCAAGTTAATGGCTGACTGCTAAGAAAGAGGACTTTTCTCTTTCAGTTGTCTAATGGGATTTTTGGCAACCTGCTTGTTAGAAGTATTATTTTCTTTAACAATATTTCTGTAGAAATGCACCTTTTAAGTATCCTGCTGCATTATTTTGACATGACCTTCATACCTTTCAAGGTTATAGTTTCTGGAATTATTTTTCTTCCGATAAAAAGCAACGTTGCTGGGTGTGCTTTTTCTTTCAAACCTTGATGGATGATCAGGAAAAAAAAAAAAAGCTGATATGTTCAATGGCTTGATAATTTCAGGGTCAAAACAGATTTTACTTGTTGATCTTTCACTTGCTGATCCATCTGTTTGACCAAGCAGGTGGTGTATAAGATCTAGCTGGCAGCACACAGAACACATTAGGAAAACAAAGAGAATGTGAGATTAAACTGAAGAGGCAAGAACAGCACTTCCTCACTATTCTGCATGAAGAAAGAAGATGCTCTGAGAGGATACAAACTCAGTTTTCATATTGGAACTATGGCCTCTTCCCTCCCATCAGATTATTCAAAGGTAAATTTGCTTTTTACTTTCTCACAAAGACCATTTCTCCCTCTGGTATACTTATTTATTGGTAACATTATTTGTAAAATGCTAACTTCATTGGCTGCACTGTTATGATGTTATCTCTATGTGCTTCTGTGAAAATATAACAATGTCATGAAGAAAAATGATGTAAAAATGATGTGGGTACATAAAATGAGATTGACAAAATGTAATAAATCACTGCTGAGGTGAAGTACAGAGCTGCATGTGTAATGAAATGCTTCAGCATTACATCATCATTTATATAACATCTGGCAGAGCCTTGTATTTCAGTGCTGCTTTGAATCACGATCAGTTTTTCTCTATAAGTAAAAAGAAAATTAACCCTTTAGGTTTTTTACACAGAAAACTGGAAAGAAAATAAAGGGAAAAAACAACGCTTAAAATACCCACAGGAGTTTCCCCTGAGAATTTCTGTCACGCCCAAATTGTTGCAAATAATATAATGACTGATATGCATACAAAATAGAACATCTCAGGGGATTTTTTTCAGTTTTATAAGAGAAACCCATCTTTAATATGAAGTGGATTTTTTGAGATTGCATGGGTAATTTCTCAAATAAGAGGTTTTTCTAATTTTCGTCATTATGCATACCTTGGGACTAGGCTTGAAGCAAAAAAAAAAAAAGGTGTGAATTTTATGTACTTGAGTGTTTTTAACAGGGATTTTATTTTTTCAAAGGAAAAATAGAACTGAATTATCTTTAGTGTGGACTTCTGGTCCTGTCTCACGCAGACATGTGGATGCTACTTCAGTGCAGACTCCTCCATCCTAGGCTGCCAGTAGAATCTTCCTCATCCCCAGGGTGAATCTCCCTGCCCTGGTTCACCTGGGGTGCCGGGCAGGGCAACATGATGTGCCACTGGAGTGAGGATTAGTTGAAATGTGTTTAATTGGCTCTTTCAGTAAATGAAGTCATATATGTAAGTGTCTGCTGCAAAAGTCTCTGGATGACACATTGAATTCAGTAGAAGTCTTGCTATTAATTCCTGGCGGACTTGGCCCTTGCCTTGCACCTCTGGTCTCTGAAGTCCCACCAGGAGGTTCTGATGCTGTGGCAGTGGTGCTGTGCAGGGTGCTGCAGGTATGCAGGCTGGCAGCCCTCCTGGCTGCTGTGACTCTCTCCTTCCCCAGCTTTTGGTGGGTGGCAGCTGCCCAGAATGCAGGACTGGAGCATTGGCAAGAACTTGCAGTATCTAAAGATAGACTTTTTGGTTTCTTGTTTTCAGTACTATACTGTTCAAGGAGGAAATAAGACAGGTTGTAAAAAAGAAATCACTGTTTATTTAGTTCCTTTTCAGTTAATTAGATAGCATACCACAGTTACTGTATTTGCTTTTCTCCCAGGGATTTTTATATGGTATATTTATCCAGCAGTATACGTCTGGCTGATACATACATAGAGGTAGTTGTAGCTATTTTACTTCTCCTCTGTATTTTTTCAAGGTTGGTACAGAATGGTAGATCTTGATACAATGTCAAGTAAACTATGATATCTGAGTTTGTTTTTTCATGGTGAAAATGTCAAGGGGAAGGGGACCAGTTCTGATACAGCAGTTGCTAGAAACCTGATGAGGGACAGGTGTCTGGAGTGCTGTTCTTCCTTTCTGAGCAATTGTTAGAGTTACTGAAAATATTGTTTTCATCATTTTTTAAACCAGCAGTGACTTCTATTGATTTGGAGGAGAGAGGTGCTGAAGAGCATGAATTTTGTTGCAAGTAGGACTATGTAAAACCGGCAAAGGCAAAAGAAGAAGGCAATGGCCACAGATTGAAGTGTAAGTTTTGGAGTTGGAATGTCTTTTGCCTATTTTTCGTTTTCCTGGAGGTGACTTCTGGAAAAGAAATCACTATGGGGGTGAAAGCTGGCCATGTGCAAGGCCACAGTGATTCTTATGTAAAGCAAAGGAAACAGTTTAGTTAGAAACCCCTCTTTCCAGAATGTAAGGAATTTGGGGTAAACATATTTTTCCCTTACAGGGGTGTCACAGCAAAGTATCAATGACCTATGGATTTCCAGGGACAAAGAAACATTTTTACATCTCAGTGGCACATCCACGACATTTCTGACCTTGGACATTGCGGGATTGGAAGCTGACGGTTGCATCAGAATGGTAGTGGACAGGGGTGGAGTAAAGTTTGAGGACAAGCACTGGTAGAAGCTGAGATCATCTTGAGGTGAAAATTCTTTTATGATGATGTCATCTCAATCATCTTCCTCTCCTGTAAAGAAAAATTAATTGCTGTGGCTTGAATGATGGGCCTTTGCAATGAGATGATGTCTCCCCACGGGGCTTTCTGTGAGACACCAAGTAAGACCTCCAGTGAGTTCAGTGGTTCCTTTGCATTTACGGTTTGTACCTGTTCCCCTCATGCTGTGTAACAGCTGCAATTTAAACAGGCTAATAGAAGACTAAATTATGTAAAGCTAC
>JAWWES010000094.1:49582962-49595261 GCA_035583135.1 Lophotriccus pileatus
GTTAAAACTAAGTGATATGCCAAAGACAGCAAGCTGCTGTGCTTTCTTATGAAATGGGACATCTCAGACACCAGCACTGACCTGGGCAAAGTTAAGGTGGTGTCTCCCACCCAAGGTGTTTCATCCTCTCAAAAGAATGTTATGGAAAAGCTGCTCCCAACAGGGTCACCTCACTTCAGTGTGTGCAGAATCTAGGATCAAAGCATTTGCTGCCTTTAATATTTATCAGAGAGGTGATTTATTTGTGGTGAGAAACAATTCTGTGGGGAGAGAGTAGTGTCTATTAAAAGAGATTTAATATGACAAAGAAAGGCATAAATAGCTGGAGCTGTAGTGCAGGGAGGGTGATATCTGCAGTAATCCATGGAGGGATTAACTTTCTGTTTCCTGATGTTTTTCTAACAAGACTGAATGTCCAGACGTACCAAAATGTCTCAGTCAAGACAAATTCAGCTGCTCTTTGACCACATTCAGTTGTGGGGCTCTGTGGGGCAGCAAAGTGAAGTGCAGGATCTGTCTACCTTGAGGACCTCAGGGACTCATTACGTAATGAAATGAATTCTTCCCAGCATGCTCTATAGAGAAGACGGTTGAAGTTAAGTTGATGCAATGTTTTCTATAAACTGAATTGTCCCTGGCACTAATCAGAGACATCCTCTGAAGGACCATGGCTCTATTTACACCTCATGAGCTGCTCAAAATCCCCTCCTCCAGATGTGGCTGCCACAGGTAGCTGTGCTATCATGCCACCGGCTGTTCTACAGAGACCTACTGCCCTGTCCCTGCAGGTGGCAGTCCATCGTATCGGTCTGCTGAGGCAGCACTACTTCCAACTTTGAAGGGAGCCTTCTTTAGAAATAATTTTGTATCTTTACCAATTACACTTGTGATGTTTGTGATTTAGTGAAGCCCGATTTGAGGCTGGCATGTATGAGGTCACTTTCTTTACGAGCTTTTATTTCTATGAAACATATCCATAAGTAACACCAAATAAGATATTTGTTTTACACCTGTCCTCATACACGGATGGGTAGGAAACAGTAAAGTTTAGAAATATACATCCCCATATAGACAGTGCAAATAAAATTTGCACTGGAGGCAAAAACGAACCACCCAACCAAAACCTTAAAAACTTCCCACCAGTCACAAAAGGAGCTGTTTGAAATGTTCCACTGCTTAGCAATTAGAGGAGATTGATAAGCATGCAGCAGGGGCCAGTCCATCACCTGGCAATCAGTGAGACTTTCTAGAAATTTCTTCCTGAAGGGAGCAACTGGAAATGTGAAGGGAGCATCTGGAGAGGGCAGATAGCTATGCCCAGTCTGTGCAGGTGGCTTTGTGTGCAGGTCTGACAGCCTTACTGCCCCCTGTGAGGAGGAAGATTGCCAACATGTGGCAGCTCTGGCTGTTGAGGCTAGCACAGGGGAAGCATCACTGCATTTGGCAAGAGCTAGAGATAAGACAGACGTGTAATTCAACACAATTTCAGCTTGGTATTTATCTAAGTAATTTACTTTTTGCAATTGTACCCAATGCTGTTGGCCACAATGGCCCAAGGCCGATGATGTCTCAAGTGCACTGCATTATTTTGTGAGTGAAAACCAGAGGTGCTTGCAGATAAAAGCAGAGCTGTCCAGGTGTGTAGGCAGGAGGTGCCATGGGTGTGCAGGGCTTACAGCTGTGGTGGCTGTGGGGAGCACTCACTGGGCCTTCCTTCCTGCCAAAATACCATGCCCTGTTGCCGTGTCAGCAGACTGTGATGGTAGCCAGCTGAGTGCTGGGAGGAGGTTTCTATGCTCCTGAAGTACAATTTTTCCTTTCTGAGAAGTTTCATCTAGGTGTCCCTTTCCCAGAAGTTCTATGGTGTCTAGCTCAGGCAGTTGTTCTGGGCACAAGGTGATATTTGAATTTGTGCTGGCGTGGCAGCTTCATCCTCTTGCTCACCTTTCTGTGCAAATCCTGTCCTGCCCTCTTTCTGAAGTGAATTTGGCTTTGTCAGTGATTGGTTGCTGTCTGATGAATGTTTTCCCCACTCTTCCCAGCAAGTATTGCAAATGGGCACTGAAGAGGTCTCCAGGCATGTGAAATTGCTGTAGATGATTTATTTGTTCCTGCACACTCTCTGGGTTTGTAAGGATCACAGATGAAAGTTTTTTCTCTCCTAGAGAAGGTGTCCAATGAATGACTCACTCAGAGGTAGGGCAGTTATGGACACATCTCTTCTGATGCAATGGATAGTCTGGAGCATTCCTGCTTCCTTCTCTGAAATGAAACAGTCCCTGCAGGTGTGGCAAGTGGTGTAGTGTAGTGGTATGTGTGGTGCAGGACCACCCATGGGGCACATGCAAAGGCTCCTGCCCAGGCCCCCAGCCAAAATATGACAGCAGGTTTGCCACATCTGCAGGCTGCCCCAGAAGTGGCTGCTCCTGCCCAGGGCATTTAGAGGCTGGCAGGAAGCTTCTCATCAGCTTTACAGCCATGTCCCATGCACATGGTGCCACATGCCTCAGTGGGCCAGCACAGAGCAGCACCCTCAGGGATGGCTGCCTTTCAAATAAGGCTCATCATTTTGTGATGGATATGCTCATCCACATAAAGCAAGAGTGATATTTATTCTCTTTTTACTACTGCCTTTAACTTTTCAATAGAACAGAAGAGATATTAGTTTAATATGACTTCTCTTGCATTTCCATATTCCAAAGAACTTTTACAGAGCACTTAAGTTAGGATACAGTGCTACAGTGCTACAGTGGTAATGCAGTGACTTCAGGCAAATGGGGCAGTCTGAACTGTCCCATATATCACAGCACCCATCTCTGCTGGATGTGATGTGCATGCCACTTGATTTTTTTTAATAGCTATTCTGTACCTGACCTTGATTTTGACGGACTAAATCCAAGCTATTAAATCTGCGCCTCAGTGCTTCTTTAAAATACTTTCTAGAAAGGGTGTTTAACGCTTGTAAAAGTTGCCAGATTAAGGTAGGTTTAGGGAATATACAGTTTTATTCCCTAATAACAATGTCACGGTATTCAAATATTCAAGGAGATTGTAGGAAGGTGTCAAATCAGCAGCCAAACTCTCCTTAGCTTTGTCTGTCTGTGTGGCTTCTCTGGGAAGACTGTACTGATTTGGTGTCCTTGTCTTGTAAAAAGTTCTATTCTTGGTGATAAAGGGTTTTTCCTTCAGGAGATAACTTTTTGAAAATAAAAACCAACTCTCTTTCCTTGAAAATATCTGTATTTACCTGTAAAATACTGGGCTTTGTGTGTGTGTGTGAGTCATGCAGGTGGCTGCTGGTGCCTGCCGATTCCTCTGCACTGGTGGCCAGCAAGGATGTTGACACTGACAACAGGGAGGCACAAGACAGCTGCCCAGTTGTGGGAGCTGCCTTAACAGGCCAGACTCATGAGAAACAAACACTGTTTTACTAGTTTTTTAACCCCCTCGGTGCTGCAGAGGAGCAGGTGGTGCCTTCTCAATAAATCTGAGACAAGGCTGTGGCAGCTGCAGGAAGCTTTGAGATAATATTCATACTGAAATACTGGCATACGAGTCTATTAATAGCCATATACTCCTAAACACACTGCTGCACACTAGCTTGTAGCTCTTGTGATCCTTCATTTCTTGTCCTCCCATTCTTGCCTGTAAAGTGAAATAGTAAATAATTAGTTCTTTACCCCAGAGTCTTCCCATTAATCTCAGTTAATGATTATTTCTCTCACTTTCAAGCTGATTCTGTAAAAATTATACTTGTATAATTGACCAAATCCCTCTCTCGTTTCCTCTTAGGCAACATTATTGATGTCAAGTGAGAACAGAATCCCCCTGAAGTGTGAGTAAGATCTGAATTTGGCTCAAAGACCACTCTATGCTAAAAGCTTTCATGCCTCATTATAGGGGGGATTTAGTGAAAGAAATCATAAACTCATTTAATGGGGTATCTTAACCCTGAAAAATTATCAGGAAAACAAGTAACAGCTATAGTTGAAAGAAAAGTTAATTACTGTTTGAAAAGAAAACAAAAACCCCCAAAATCTTTATGGTTGCTATAAAATGAGAAGCACTGTGTATTCCAACACAAACCACTGATGTTTAATTCTTCTTTCAGATTCTTGTAAACCAGAGTACCCCCACAGACTTCAACAGAGACATGCCAAAATCACACTGGTGTAGTCAGCTCATTTTGACCTTACAAACTTGGCATTTGTCACTGTAGATCTGATCCAAAACCTGAAGAACCCCTTGGGAATCTTTATATTCAGATAATGGGATTTGGATAGGATGGTATAAGTTTAACATAAATCATAATTATCTCAATTTGGTATTTTTATGGCTCATAATACGCAAGAGAGCCACGTGAGCCAGCTGTAGCATCAGTCTTGTTGCTTAGGAATTGAAGCACGGAAGTGAAACCATGAAATTTTGCACTCAGTCCACCAAATTGCAATCAGATGGTAACTAAGTAATTATCAAACCAGAACAAGCTTGGCCCCTGACCTTTTTTAGTGGGTTCTGTCTCCTGGTGCCAGATCTCCAGGGAAGTGATTTTCCTCTTTTACTACTCATAAGTCTTGGCCATTCATAACACTCAGCTTGTAATGTTGATATTGTTAATTGCATTAGTATTTTCAATGCAATGGGGGTAGCATTATCTTTCCTACTGTGTTTGCTTAGTTCATTATGTTCTGTGCATGTAGTGGGCAAGAGGTCCCAGAGGTCACAAAGCCTTTTTGACCTCATTTACAATGGCGTTGCATCAACTGAATTCGATGAACTTCAATGAAATTGTTCTTCATATGTAGCAGTGCAGTACAAGTCTGAGATCTACTGTAATTCTGTTGATCTGCTAAAATGACATTGCTCATGAGGAGGGTGAGAGGGAGCTGTGGTGTATATATATATATATATATATATATATATATATATATATACATTTACATAGTGATTGTTTAAAGAGGCTGTTTATGTTCAAAAGGAAAAAAACTGTTCTGTGTTCATCAGGGATTTTCTGGAGATTTTATACTGGAGTTAACAGCGGCAAAATTTAGCCCAATACTTTGAATGCTTGGAAGCAAACAACACATAACCAGTATATGCATTTCTTTTTCAAAATCCTCTTACTGCAGAAAGTATCTGTTGCCTTTTGTATCGATGAAAGGAAAACAGCTTACTGCCAGTTTGTATGAAGAGAAGAAGCCTTCTAGTCTTCATCTAAGAAAGAGGCAGATGAAAGGAAAGGATACTTTTGTACCAATATCACATAAAGAGTAATGAAATTGGAAATAGATTAATGATTTATTGTTCTTCCAGCAGCACTCTTTAGTATATGGGAAAATTGTCTTTCAGTATATACAGTAGCTGCTTACATAACATGACTAAAGAGAGACCCTGTGAATATGAAAGGTCACGGATGAATGAGACCTGAAACGGAAAACCTCCATTTCTGCTGCAGATGGGATTATGTGGCTTTCAGGTGCCTTGCCAGAATTTGCCAGCATTTACATTTGATCTTTGAATTGCAGAAGCATTGATATAGCGGGTTGTAAAGGCCCTTTCCTTCACTTGCCATTTACACCAATAAAAGTTATTATGTTACAACCATCCCTTTTTTTAGGCATCAAGCAGGAAAGCCATCACCTGGGAAAAGGGAGAAGTGGTGGTGTAAATCCCTTGCAAGGTTTCACATAACTTGCTATGCTGAAGAAAATATGAGGTGTATCTCTCAGCTGCAGGAGAATCATTTCACCATGGAGAGGAGAAGGGTGTCCTAAGTAGTCAGGAACAGGAAAGCATTTGCTAGCATAGATGATCTGAACCCTTTTGGGGGAGTCCAGCCTTGCTTCTGAGTGTTGGCTGGCCTCATCCCCAGTGGAGTTGTTGTGCTGCCTCCACAAGCACAAATCCCTCCTTGTAAGTGTATGACAGTGGTCCACAGGG
The DNA here is from genome assembly GCA_035583135.1 of Lophotriccus pileatus. Lineage (NCBI taxonomy): Eukaryota > Metazoa > Chordata > Aves > Passeriformes > Tyrannidae > Lophotriccus > Lophotriccus pileatus. The sequence continues at coordinate 49,588,903 of JAWWES010000094.1, forward strand.
GTCTTTTTTTTAGGGTCAGTGGCTACCAGTTCCCCAAGACCTTGGTGCTTGTTACTTAGAACAGGAAAGTAGATGAAATCTTGAAATGCTGCATGAGGCTGGAAAGCCTTGTTTCTAAACCAGATTTGAGGCAGCAGTAGCCTGCTTCAGGTCTGGTCTCTCTATGCCAACATGCATGAACAGGCTTGGGTGCAAAAAGAATATGTGCTCCTTGTGAGGCCCCAGCTGCTAAGGAGGTGTGTGGTGAAATTTATTTTCTGAATTAATATTCCTTGGGCAGGCCCTGGGACTATATCTGTTTCTTAGATCTCTCCAGTTAATGAAATGGCCAAATACAGTTGTCTGGCAATAGAATTGCACTTCAGCAATACAAGCAAAAAGACACTAATTTACATTTGTGCCAATACCATTAATGCAAATTTAGCTATTTATGCTAAAAGGCTATAATAAAAATCATAAAGATAGTTTTATTAACTACATTTTGTCCTATGAAATCTATGCTAGTAGGCCCGCATTGCAATCAGTGGGTTTCTTTTCTTAGGCAATATGGCATTTGCTCCACCTAACTAAGACATTTATAAACAAATTGCTACCCTCTTTTCCTCACTTTGCATTTTATAAGACATCACTGCCATGAATTTAAAAGGACAACTGTGTAAGTGTGTAATTCTATTGCAATATTGACTTGTTTTTTATCCTATCATTCTCATGTGTAGTAAAAGGTAATTAAAGAAAAAACTGGTATTTACAAACAATTATAATGCAAGAATAATAAAGCATTGCAATGGATCTGCAGTCTATAAGACAAAATGGTTTTCTTGTAGCTTTTTTGCTAACTCACTTTCTTCTTCCCAAGACCCCCCTCAGCAGCTGTTATCTCTGCTCTGGAATGTCCTGGGGAGATATCAGGAAGTTTTCTCATTGGCCTTTATCTGCTCCTTTCTATTGGTTGTTAACCCTTTCCTGCTATTGGTGGTTCTGCAAGACCCCCTGAACTTCTAATTGGTGATTTTGTAATCCCCCTAAAACCGATATATACCCCTACCCATAACAATAAAGCTCTCTTTCTCACTCGTCTCTCCAGTGGTCTCTGTGTGGCTCTTTCTGGGCTCCATGGGGACCATGTGGTGGGGGACAGGGGGGAGCATTTCCCCTCCAGGTAATGAGTTAGCCCCCAAGACCTGGAGCCTCCCTCCCAATCAGCTGTTGCAATAAGGAGGGAAATGTGTTTCAATCATTGAGTTTAAATAGGGTTGTGGGCAAGACTAGGGGTAGCAGGAAAACAGAGCTGCATCTGATCTGCCCTTCTGATTTTAGTCTCTTCATGTATCTGGGGTAAGATTTCCTGGGTTGCAAGGGCTAGATTTTCCCTTATGCAGTGCTGTCCTACCATGCTCATGAAACGGACAGCCTGTGACCTCCTTGATTTCTGACACAGCCATTCCAGCGTTGCCCTGCATCACCTGGATCCCCTCCTGAGCTTTTGTAATTGGTTACTGGGTCCTCTGCCCCCCAAGTCAGGCAAGCAGGCAGTCAGTGATGGCAAGAGGAAGGGAAGAGGAGAGTAAGGCTGTTGGAAGGAGGAGAAAGTATGTCAAAAATGGCATGCTCTTTGGGAAGAAGTCCAGAGGTACAGTGAACGCATCCAAATGGGACACTGTGCCTGCTACCCTCTGCTGTGTTGCATAAGGATCTGTGTAAAGTGACAGAGAATGTTAAAGTATTACACAAGATGGCCAGTTCCAGACATCTCAGTTAATGGACTTGGTCAAGGCTTTCTTTTGGTAGTGGAACTAGAGGCAGCATCACTGACCACCTACTCTCCTTGTTCTGGGTCCACTGGCCAGCAAGAAGTCACAAAACCAGCTCCCCAAAACCCAGCCCAGCAGAACAAACCAGCTTCATTTGGGTCCCATAATCTATTGTATGCATCCCAACCATCTGGCTTGTTGCAGCTGATGGGCTGTGTTAGGAATGGGTTCCCTGGTGGGAGGAACAAGAGGGAGGAAGGAGAAAGGAGGGGTCAGGACTAACACTAACACTGGAAGCTGCAGCTAACATGTTAGGCAGAAATTACTTTTACTGGACTATGACTGGAAGTCAGATTGGAGGGAGTGATGCCTGGATCAGATGGAGGTCACAGACTGGCTCTTTGGGAGATTTAAACTTCCACAGATGTTGCAAAATTGGGAATCAATCAAAGAGAGGGACACAGGGCATGGTCTGAGGCCTGGGCTGTGGGGCACAGGTTTTGAAATGCTCCCAGGTGGTGGAAGTGGAAGGAAGGTTGGGAGCTCAGGTCTCTGTGCTCCTGGGCACAGCTCCTTTCCAGTAGCAGGATGATGTGCCCTTTTTGGGCAGAAAGTGTGTGTAATTTCTGCCCTGCTTATCACCATGTCAAGCATTTGGGGCTGAGCCTCTGCACCATTGCTCTCCCAGGAGGGCTGCACTTGAAAGCTTGGTGTCAGTTCCTTGGCAGCTCCAGGATGTTTTGGACCAGAGGAGGGATTTTGAGCAAGCAAAAGGTGCTGGGGTGTGATTACAGATTATCAGTCACCTTCAATCACTTCCTCTTTCAGGGGCAGTTCTTCAGGCATCCAAACCCTATCTTCTGATTCTGCTTCACCCTTATGCAGGTGCAGTTTCAGCCAAGCCTTTGGGTTTCTTGCTCACTCCTTTAACTGAAGCTCTTCTGGGGAAACTCCTTTGAGAGGGATGAAGTTCCATGCTTTTCCTTCTCCAGAAATTAAAAGAGTTTTCAACTTGGACAAAGCTGCAATATTCCTAACAGCAACTGTGAATTTGGAGGTCAGTTTCTTATTTCTGTAAAGAACATATTCTGATGAATGAAAATAACTTCAGTTTAATAATTTACATATCCCAGTGGAATTTTGATCTTTCACATTGGAATTAGAAGTTCACATTAAATTATATTCTTAAATTATAGTATCATCTAACCCAACTATGTCTGATCTTAGTTATTAGTTATTAGGCTTAGTTATTAGGCTGACGTTAGTTATTTTAGGGGAAATTAGCTGGTTTGGAAAAGAGGGAAGTATATCTATTTTTTGTACAAAGAGATTTATAAAGTTGTGGCTGAATAATAGCTAACAACTAGCTCTATGTGTAGGAATATTTTTCCCCAGGTACATTTACATTCTCCAAGTGAGGCTGGATAGGAAACTGAGCATATACATTGTATGACAAAAAACAGTTTGATGCTCCATTTGTTCTGGTGAGAAAAAGCAGTAGTTTATTTTTGTGGCAAGTTGATATCAGAAGCTCTTCAGTTGTTTGTGTTCAGTGACCCTGGAGTAGGTTGCTTTCAAAGGGTTTGCGTTGGTAACTAGGAAAGGAGTGCCATGCTCTTCTCTGACCACCTGGTTGGGAGTCAACACTGATGGCCCTGGCTGCAGAGTAGAGTACGAAAAACAAGTTAATAATTGACGTGTGGTCCTTGTTTTTCATTCTTGGGACTACAGACATAGAAATGATAACATCTGTTTTTTCAAAAGCTTCTTATAATAAAAGAATGTTTTTTACATCTCATATTAAAACCAATAACGGATGTGGTAGGTCAAGGAATGCAGGATTTGCTATCTATTTTTGATGAGCATTCTTTGAAGAAGGAGACATCAGATACTGCTCGGAGAGATCACGCAGCATTCAGGAGACTTTGCGAATCACCCATGATAGGCTAAGACTGCCATTCCTTGTATGATTTTCCAAGTTCACAAAAAGGTTACATGGCTACCAAGATGAAAAGCACTCATCTGTTTTTTAATACCACAGCCTTTTTTCATTACTAAAAATGAAGATTGTGATGAATCATGTCTTCAGCTGAACATCAAACACAAGTCTGAAGTCTTCAGTGCGCATTAAATATAAATGGGAATATAAATAGAGAAGAGAAGGCTATTATGTAGGAAGAAGGAGGATAGTAGCTAAGCACAAGTCAGATATTTAACATGTGCTTTCTATTCTCTCTGTATCCTACATTCTTTTATTTAGGGAGAAGAGAGCAATGGGTTAGCCTGACCCTGTTGTAAGCCATAGACTTTCAGCAGAAAATTAGGGATAAATAGTCACTATCACTGATGAAGCAATTGAGATTCTGCTCTATCTCTGTAAATATCTGAATGGATATTTCATTTATCTTTGTACTCACGTCTTCCTTCAGCAGTATTTTGTGTCATTTCCAGCACTTACAGCACAGAGGAACCCCTGAGTTTTAATTTTCCTCTTTCATCAAGGGGCCCACTTCCAGGAAGCTTGCAGTTGAACCTGGTCTTACCACCATCATCTCTGCATAAAATCTCAAGACTCTGGTCTTTCTTCCAGGCTCTGTGCAATGCAGATTTATTTAAGCATGTCTGTTTAGCATGCTGCCACTACACTGCTCTGTTTGGCTTGCTGGGGGACTCCTGGCTGTGTCTTGTTTGAACACTGTGTCTCCAAAGGCCTCATTGCTCAGCCCATTTATTGGACTTAAGCCGACCACTGCAACCAAATTCAGTGATTTCTTTCTCTGTATGGGATATAAAGGCTGAGATCAGTGCCTTGGCTGCAACCCCCAGCTGACTGGCTTGTTGCAGATCTTGATGAAGGGAATGGTCAGTGGAATCAATGCACCCTCAGAAAGTTTGCAGACAACACCAAGATGAACAGTCAGTTTGACACATCTGAGGGACCGGATGCCATCCAGAGGGACCTGGCCAAGCTCAGGAAGTGTGCCCACTCGGGAGGTTCAATAAGGCCAAGTATGAGGTTGGGACAAACCCCAGTATCAATCCAGGCAGGGAAATGAAAGGACTGAGAGCAGTCATGCAGAAAAGCATGCATGGTTTCGGTAGCTGGGAGGCTGGACATGACCTAGTGATGTGTGCTTGCAGCCCAGAATCCTGGGCTGAATCAAAAACAGTGTGGCCAGCAGGTCCAGAGAGGTGATTCTGCCCTTCCACTCCACTCTGACGAGACCCTGCCTTGACTGCAGCGTCCAGCTATGGGGTCCCCAGCGCAGGAGGGACATGGACCTGCTACAGGGAGTCCAAATACGGACACAAAAATGATGAGAGAGATGAAACACCTCTCCTGTGAGGACTAGTTGAAAGCATGGAGAAGAGAAGGCTCCGAGGAGACCTTATAGGACATTCCGGTACCTAAAGGGGGTGTTGCCTAAAAGACCATGGAGAAAAGGACTCCAGGCCAATTTAGTGTATAAGATAAAGAGAGCAGGTCCTTTAATGAGTCCATAGGCCTAGAGGAATACATACCACCCAGATAGTGGCTCTATGATTTTATAATAAGGTCCATCCAATCCCAGACTTGCCCACCCCCAGTTCTGCCCTGTTCTGCCCACTGAGATGACCCTTTGGGAGTTGGTTCTGGGTGCTCTGGGGCATCAGTGGCCTAGAAGAAAGATGGGGACAGACTTTTTAACAGGGCCTGTTATGATAGCACAAGGGGTAATGGTTTTAAACAAAAAGAGAGTAGATTCAGACTAGATATGAGGAAGCAGCTTTTTTATGCTGAAGTTGGTGAAACACTGGAACACCAGTGTCCAGTTGCTTGGAATGGTGGTAGATGACCCATCACTGGAAACATTCAAGGTCAGGTTGGATGGGATTTTAGTTGACCTGGTCTAGTGGAAGGTGTTCCTGCTCACTGCAGGGGGATTGGACTAGATGACTCTTAAATATCCTTTCCAATCCAAATTATTCTCTGATTTTATGACTGTAATGACCCTCTAAGGGTTTTTTTCAGCTCCACCATTGCCTCTAGTGTAATTTGTGGTTTTTGCACAGCAAGGGACCCAATACCCTGGCCACGCACTATCTTCTCTGCTCTCTGCTGCTAGGAGGCCTTTCTCTCAGAGAAGCCAGGCAGTGCATCCAGCACATGGGGGGAATTCTCCAAAGACTGAAAATGAGATGGTCTATTGATACTCCATATGTGGTTTGAAGGTAGAACCTGAGAAGTGTGTTACAGAAGATAAATGAAATCTTGCATGGTGCATGCAACCATTTCAAACCAGTCTAAGTCAGACCTATTAGCAGCTAGCTTCCCCTTGGTAAGAAGGTACTTGTCATCCAATCATTCTCAGAATCTGATGGATCTTACTGTATATCAAATTCCTGTCATCAGTTTAATGTAACATTTAGATCATCCTTCCCTTCTTCTATTGAGAAAATACCAAATGACCTTGTTCGTTAAACCATCCAGGCTAGTCACCTTTCTTCATAGATTACCCAAAAAGTATATTGTACTGAAATAGCTATACACCTGTGTAATGGTTTTGGTTTAGGCCTTCCTGGTCACCAACCTGTAACCAGGTATCCAGGGAAGTGACCACTGTACCC
>JAWWES010000094.1:49603417-49617556 GCA_035583135.1 Lophotriccus pileatus
CTATCAGTGTGCTGTCACGTGCTGCAAACCAGTGAGAGCTAGTGGTGTTCTGCTTGGAGGCAAGGATCAGACTACAAGCATTTGCTCTGTACTTAGAGTTTATGGATTTGAAATAGGAAAGTTTCCTTTGAAAACTGCAAACACTAGTATTATCATTTTAGGTAAATGTCTGCTGAAGTACTGCTCAGTTTGCTCAGGTACTAGGGCTCCAGTGGTGCCTGAAAGTCTGAAGAAAAACCAGTCACTGAATAAAAAAAATAAGAATGGCTATTCATAAAAAGCCCCCATTCCTTCCCTTAAAAAAAAAATCCCTAACCTGCGAGGTCCTTAGGCCAGAGAAAGTACTTGTCACTGCAATGAATTCAGGATTATGGCTCCAGAGCCATAACATGTAACAGTTGTCTGGACTACAGCTGTAGGTGCTAGCTTAAAGCCCAGCTGAGCATAGCCAGACAGGTTCTTTTAGGCTTTGAGGTGTAGGGGAAACCTTGGATGCCATCAGGCAGGCTCTAGGCTATACTTTCATGTGGAAAAGACCTTTCTGAGTGATGCAGAAAGGTAAGGGGGTGAGCAGGCCATTTCGATGATTTCTCTGTTCACCTTCTCTAATTAGAGAAGAATGCAAAAACTTAGCCCTCATTGGGCAGCCTCCTCATGTGAGCAGCCAAGACATCTTGTCTTGCCCTTGCTGAGACACTATATTTTTCAAAGGCAAAAGTCTTGATAAAAGATCCAGCTGAGGTAGTGTGAAGCAGCTCAAAGATCCTGGCTTAGGACTGTCTTTCTCTGTCAGTCTTACTTACGTTCAGTGAAGGTCAACAGATCAGACGTCCCAGCACAGCCTTAGCTGCTACTTTGACAGCAGCCTTCACTGTGAATATAATGAAAAATTAAAAGTGTTGATTAAAACTTAAGATTTTACTTCAGAGGAAGGCTTCTCAAACAGGGGTACGTGGGTTACGTGATCTGGCACAGAGGCTGTGGTGGTAAGTATGCACTCCAGCTACTGCTTTCTATATATTGTTGATTGTGGTACCCAGTAGAAACATATAGGAAATTGCTTTATAACTGCATCAATAGCAGGAGGAAACAGCCATGTAAAAGCAAGTTTGGAGTCACCGAGGGAGCTCTTGAATATTACCTATAGCAGACCTGGTTAGCACCTACATTTCAGAATCTACAGATTGCTCCCAGAAGACCATGACATACAAAGGTGTTTTTTCATAGGAGCCACTGTGAAGATATCTGCTGGTTTAAGGCTTGAGCAGACAGGTGCAACCTGTGATTCGATCACTTTTGGTAGTCAGCAGTTTGGTGTTAGCCAAGCCAATCAACAACCTGCTATTTTATTTTCTTCCCTCATTCTTTCCTCATATGTTTGTTCATCTACCCATTCTACACCTATCATTAATCATAAATTCATTGTCAGCTCCCCTGCTAGCTGGCAAGATTGCACTGGTGCAGGGTGTTTTAAAGAGCTTGTTCAATAAATCTTTATCAGGACCTGTTATTATAATTGCCAGCTGACCCCTTTTCAAAATGCGAGAAATTTTCCTTCCCAAAATGCGAGAAATTTTCCTTCCCACATCACTGTTACAAAGAAAATAAATAATCCTTACTAGCACAAGGTAGAAGGATAATTTATAGAAATGAATGGATATATTGGGAAATACAATTTCTTCCCCACTGATGCTGTTTGCATTTCAAGATTTTGGAGTCAGGTTTCTCCTTATCATCCATCAGCCTGTTGGCTGTAGAACCATGCTTCAAACACAGTCCAACTAAGTGCAAATTTTGTCACAGGTTAAATAAAAAAGCTTCAACTAATTTACAAACTAAACCATGATTTATTTCACTAGCTTTACACACTTCAACATTTGCTGCAGAATAATTTACTGCCTATATATCGGGTGTTCAATCTATACAAAACCATATTGCAGTCTCTTAACTTTTAAAAAATTAGAGAGGGAGAAAATATTCTGATTTCTCATCAGTGTAAGAAAAGATAAGAAAAAATATTAAGACATTGGATAATAGCTTTCTAAATAGAATTGGAAGAGTTTGCAAGAAAGGAGTCCTAGACACTGATCCTTTGTTAGAGCTGGAATAAAGTCACTGAAGCCAGTGTAATACATCATTCCCAATTTTGGGAATGATAAATTTTTTAAGAAGCATTTAACACAGGCCAGATTCTGCTTTGATCATCATGACCATGCATCTCATATTATGTTAGTATTAGTGTTGTCTCTTGGTTGCAAAAACATCAGCGAATCAGAGTCACTGGGGAGGAATCATCTACAGTCTTGCTCCCCATTTCATAGTGACACTATAATGATAGCTGAAGAACTAGTGAAAATCAACATATGACCACTACAGAATGTTGTACTTACAGTGATAAGTGAACAAACTGTGGCCTGTTCAGGACACTGGTTCAGAGAATCCCCTGGGAAACAGTCCTTAATAAGAAAGGGGTCCAGGAAGGCTGGACATACTTTAAGAAGGAAATCTTAAAGGCACAGGAGCAGGTCACCCCTATGTGCCAGAAGATGAGCCATTGAGGAAGACTGGCCTGGCTAAACAGGGAGGTTTTGCAGGAATTCAGGGAATTTATGACCTTTATAAGAAGAAGGGACAGGAAAACAGGAGGGGTACAAGGATGTCATTAGGTCATGTAGAGAGAAAATCAGAAAGGTGAAACCTCAGAGAGAACTCAATCTGTCCCCTGCTGTGAAAGATAGTAAAAGTTGTTTTTATAAGTACATTGACAATAAAAGGAGGTCCAACGAGAAACTTCATCCTTTATTGGACACGGAGAGGATCACTGTCAACAAGGATGAGGAAAAGACTGAGGTACTTAATGCCTTCTCTGCCTCAGTCTTTAACAATCTTTAACTAGTCCCTTGAGCTGGTAGACAGGGATGGGGAGCAGACTTAGACCCCCTGAAATCCGTGAGGAAGTAGATAGTGACCTGCTGAGTCATTCACATGAATGGTGCTGGTTGGTATTCATCCAAGGGTACTGAGGCAGAAGATCTTGCCAAGCCACTCTCCACCATTTATCATCAGTCCTGTCTAACCAGGGAGGTCCCAGATGACTGGAGGCTGGCCACGGTGATGCCCATCCACAAGACGGGTCAGAAAGAGGATCTGGGTAACTACAACCTGTCAACTGTCAGCTACAGCCTGTCAACCTGTTCAATCCCCAGCTGACAGAATAGTGTACAACAGGTCATAAAGGAAGCCTAGGTGGAAAAATGTCTCTCTTCTCTACTTTCTTTCTTTGGGGGGAAAAAAAAAAAGAAAGAGAGAGAGAATGCTGTTATATTTCTGCACCCCCTCTCCCCTTCCCCCAAAGTACTTTCTGCTCAGTACTTTTAAAGCATTTTGAAATCTCTGGCACTTTGAATTCACAGTCTTTGAATTCGGAAAACTTTGTCTGAGGTAGTAAAATCTCTGGCTAGCTAAGCTTGTTATCTCATGAAAAAGGATTAGTTTCCTTTTGATTATGGGAATGCCCTTAAACAGAAAATTTGACAGAGGCATGTTTTTCCAGCTGTCAGCCATGTTTTCCACCATTAATCTGCTTAACCAGAAGATGAGATTTTATTTACTTGTTTTCTCAGAAGATACATGAAAAGGATTTTAGAACTTGATTCTCCTTGAGTTTGTATTAAAAGCTTCCACAGAAATTTAGAGGATTGGACAGAAACATCTTTTTGGCTTAGCCTGAACAAGCAGGAAGGTAGCAAGGGACAATTTACCAATAAGGAAGGGAAAATGGTGGTTTCTTACCACAGCATAATGTGCCCTCTGACCTTGTTTCTGGCATCTCCCACTCCATATTAAGGGAATGTTATATATACATACATACATACATACATATATATATGTATTATATATATATGAATTGTCTTCCTAATTCAGATTGTCCTAAACTGAGTCAAGAGAATTAGCAACTTCTCAGCTGTCTACCCAACTCTGACATCCCAGTGCAGATGCTTCTGTCTGTGTGCTTCACTCATGGCTCGCTCATGACCAGAGGAGGTGAGCAGGACCTCCAGGAAGGTGACTCATTCTGTCTTGAAGCACAAGCATAGATTACCTCAGATGAATTGGTGCCTGAGTCTCTGCTTAGACCACACTGGTCATTTCAGATGTTTGGTCCAAATATTGGTGTCACACCACGTAAGTCCTCTGAAGGTGTTCATAGCCCTGATGAACCTGGGGACCTAGACCCAGCATCTCTCCCCGACCCCACAGCACAGTATACCATTTCAGCCCACTGATGGTGAGGAAGGGGATGTGACCACCCTCTCTGGTAAGAGCAGGGGTTGGGGGCACAGAGACTGGCAAGTTTACCTCCTGGGAGCTGGAATAGGATGGGCATTGTGGTTTCTCCTGTGGCCAGGTGCTGCTGTCTGGACAATACTGCCAGTGGCTGAACTGCAGTGGTGAGGACCCTTCTTTCACCTGCAGCCAGTGCTGCCAGAACTCCTCAGGTTGGTAGCAGTAGCCTGACCCTGTGTCTGTGGCTGCCAAGACAGCGAGAGAACAGATACCTGTGCTGCTGTATTACTGTCAGAGAGACTGTATTACTGTTCCTGGGATGACATAATAATATAGATTCTGCAGAAAACCTGTGAATACTTAATCTGAAGAAGGAACCTAAATCTTCTCCTGTAGCCCTGTCTAAATTGCTTCCCCAGTGCCCCTTATTCTCACTGAGCTCTGTTATAACTTATTACTGCATCACCAGTATCACACTGTGCAGAACACTCTCATAGCTAACGCATAAAAGGAGCCATAAAAACATAATTATATTCTATGTCTGATGTTAATATCAGATTCTTTCAGCTAATGGAAGACTTTTGCAATGCCCATTTCATTTTCCTAATGTTAACTTTCTAGACAAATTTAGCTATGGTACAAAGGTTTTATGTCGAGCAGGATTTTTCCTTATAATTTCCTTCCTGTTGTCTCTTTTCAGCGGAAGATCTGATTTTGTAGTGCATATTATTGTCCTTGCCAGACTAAATTCAACAAAAACAGCAAGAAGCTGAAAGAGCAGTGAGGCCTCTTGTCTTCCCCTTGACTCCTATTGAAGGTCTGCATTTTTTCTAAGCTGGAATATTCTCACTCCAGGTGACTGTAGACAAAGAAACAACCTTTTTCCTCAGGAGTCCAGTGTGATGGAGAAATTTATTTGCAGTGCATTGCTTGAAATGAATTTAGCCAGTTTTTAAGTCCTGCCTTTAAAGTTTATTTTAAGAATTAGGAAGGGTTTACCTACTTCGTCTTGACCGTCTGAGGGCAGTGTCACGTAATACTTGCTAGAAGTGATATGCCTGATCACTATATATACTGTTTGCACTGCACCCACCCTCTAAGGACATAATCCAAAACTTACAGACATCAAAAAAAGCCTTTCCAAACATCTTAACTGCATCTTGAGCTTGCATATATTGCACTCACTCTCTGGGCCAGTGCCTGCTGCTCTAAATCTTTAATGGCACTGAATCCAGTTTGGGGCATTCTACCTGATTCTCCCACCTTGACCTGCATCTGAATGGGACCGTGACTGACCTTCAGGTCAGAACTCTTGCAAATATCTGATGCAGACTATTGCAAAGTGCTTTTTGCATGATGCAGTTTATGCTTGGCTCTAGCATGACCGAGAAGAATATCCAGTTTTAAAGGCCTCAAGTGATAAAGAAACTACACCAGTTTTTGATAAATTGTTCCATAGGCAATCAACCTTAGTGGTGTAAAAAAAACAACCCCATCTTATTTTAGGCTAAAAATATTAAAGTTCTCATTCCACCAGATAATCAGTTAGTCTGAATAAGTTGTCCTTCACTTAATTTTGCCTTTGTTGTTAGTGCCAATTATATGTTGTGGAGCACAGCAAACTACCAGACCTTCTAAGTCATTTCTATTAATTAGATGCATGCAAACAGCTCTCTCTTTTCCTTTAATTCCATCTCAGCCTGAAACAAAGCCTTCTATGCATGGTCAAAACAGTTGTTTTGGATAGAAAGGAATGGGAATTCCTATGGAAGGGGCATTAATGAGAAAGGAAATATGAGGCTTCTCTGAAGGGTAGACTCTTTCTAGATTTTCTCCTTTGGACTTAAGGTAAATAGGATGTGGATTATGGAAAAATATGGAAGACAACAGAATTGTGTTGGTTTATGTCAGCTGAGAACCTGACCTTGTGCTTATGTTTTAAACTGTCTAGTCATGATACACTGCACAGTGTCACAGTTCTGTTTCAGTTCACATACAGAGACAGTGACATAGAATAGAAAGTACATTTATGCAAAGACATACCTCATAGTCCTTCTTGTCTTGCCCAGAATACTTATGTGAACACCACACAGTTGCAAGTTCTGCTTTAAACTGTGATGATAATATTTGCAAATGTGATATCTTCTGGTGGGAAATGGTAGTTTGTACTGATTTTGAGGAGGTAACAAAAAAGATCAAATAATGAGGCAGTACCTCTTGGTCTTTCTCGAGCAACAGAGATATTAAGTGGCCAAGTTCTAGATAAATGTCAAATAATCAAGGATTATTTTGGCATAAATGTGTAAAAAACCTGAAAGGCTACAACGATCAGCACAGTAATCCCTGCATGTTAGGAGTTTGTTCATCCTGAACCTGTTATCACCTTAAAGCATTAAATGTGAGGGTTCCTTCTTTCATGATTGGTGCTAAGAAAGCTGGGTGGTGGCAGCAAAAGTACAGTTGTAAATACAGTACCTTGAAATGCACTCATTTAATGAACCATCAGTATACAAAATAACTGTTAGTGGTTGTTTAGGCACAAGTAACCAGCTCTGGGCACTAGGTGTGATTCCAAGCACGCTGGAGAACAATTTTGGAAATGTAAAAAAATTGCTGGAAATTTTCTCTCATTGCTTTCACTGCCATGATCTCATTGCAATTACAGAGACATGGTAGCATAGCTTGCATTACTGGATTGATGTTGGGGATGGCTACATACATTTTAGGAAAGGCAGGCCAGCAAGACAAGGTGGTGGAGCTGCTCTTTATGTGAGAGAGCAACTGGAAAGTATTAAGCTCTGCCAAGGGGTGGATAGACCGAGTCAAGAGCTTATAGGTAAGAATTAAGAGGTAGGCTACCATGAGTGGCACTGCTGTGAGTGTTCGCTACAAACTGTCTGATCAGGAGAAAAAAGTCAATGAGGCATTCTAGAGAGAGCTGGAAGCAGCCTCACAGTCACAAGCCCTTTTTATCATGAAGGACTTCAACCACCCATCTCCTCAAAGAGAACAACAGCTAGGCACACACAGTTCCAGAAGTTCCTGCAGAGCACTGATGATAACATTTTGGCACAGGTGGTGGAGGAGCCAATGGGGACAGATGTGCTGCTGGATCTTGTACTAACAAACCAAGAACTAGTTGAGGATGTAAAGGTTGGGGGCAGCCTTAACTGCACTGACCATGCAATGTGGAGCTGTCTGGGCCTCCATATCTGACCTAGCTTTGTTTCATCCTACTAGTCTCATCACTAAGCAGACCTCCCTCCACTGTGTCTCTTTTGGTTAGTGTTGTGGTTTAGGAATGGTACTCCCCAGTTCAGTGCCTTCACTGAGACTCTCCTAAATCAGATACCTTTCTCTTGTTCCCCCTTCCCCTCACCCTTCCTGCTTTGATAGAATGGAGTTAAGAATTGGAGCCGCAAAAGGTGATAAGAACAGATAAGAACAATTTACTGGAAACAGCAATGAGATAAGAAAACAAAGAGTAACAGCAACAATAACAAAAATACACAAAATAGAGAGTGATTCACAAGCAGAAACACCCATAGAGGACCCCAGATCCTGTGACAATGAGAACTGGCTGGCTTTCCTCCACCACCCCCCCCCATATTTTTGACGAGAAGTCACACCCTTTCTTCTTGGAAGCCAGAGACCATCCCTTCCCCCGCCCCTGGCAGCAGCGTGAAGTGGTATTGAATAACATCAAGGTCCCGGCTGAAACTAGGAAAATTAGTCACTGATGATTTTCCTACCTCATAACTTCTTGCTTTTCACACCACAGTAATGATGTTCTTACCATTTGGCCTCATCTCAGGGACATGAGAAGTCAGATGCAGTATTGGCGTGGAAACTGAAATGTTTTTAATCTCATTACCACAAGTAATGATCCATGTGATACATAAAAAGGTGAATCTGAAGAAAACCCCAGGTGACAGTACCCTTACAGCAGATGATTTATGCTTGTTATCTTAAGGGAAAAAAAAAAAAAAGGATGAAACATCTTCCTGAAGGACATACTGAAACACTTTATGCAGAGTGTGTTACCTGCACACAGAATAGGATGTGTACACCAACGTGAACCACTGTGCTTTTGGGGCTTCACACCATCTTATTGGCAGGTTTTCATATTCTCTGGAAAAGAAACAGAAGAAGGTGGGAGGGCGTGTTAGACAGAGACCATTGGCACCAGAGGGGGAGGGCTCAGACACTCTCCTGGAGTGACACAGAAGTGCAATATTTCTTCTGTGACCATCAAAGAGAGTTTCAACCAAAAGTTGTGGAATGGGGTTGTGAACTGGCCAGATAGAACCATGTCTTCACTCCACAGTACATGGAAAATGTAACTAATCATGTTCTGTTTTTATTGTGAGCCATCCTTGGCAACCTCAACCATATCTTGGAAAAAGTGGAGGGGAGAAAGTGCAGAGGGAATCCAGAAGGCAAGTGTGATTTGGAGTTTGGTTTGTACATGCTTAGGGAAGCTGTTCCACTGCACAGGAAAATATCTGATTGCTGACAAGAAACATACAAAATAATTATGCTTATTTTTGAAAACCTCATCAGCACTTCTTAATATTTCTTTTATCACATTTTTTTCTGCAGAATATAGTAACAATAATCTTTCTTGGACAACGGTTTAGTGGTTGCAGCTTGATTGGTCACCTACTTATGTAGCAGGTGGCACTCACCAAACAGTTAGGAAATAGAACCACTTTCCTGATTGGGTCAGAAGTCAAAACAAAATAAACACTATTTTTGATATTAAAGGTCTTTTTTTATTTTTGCTGTTTATACACATAGTTGCCCCCCCAAATTACTTTGGCTTATTTGTCTTTTCCTTTTTTTTGGTTGGTACACAGTATTTAGCTATTCAGCTCTCTGATGTTCCAGCAAATAGCCAGGTATTTTTTAAAATAAATGGTCTCTTAGAGTTTGCACATTTTTCCTTCCGTTCATTTCTGGATCTGGGAAACAGAAACAGACTTCAGGAGCAGCCCAAATTTATTTTAGAAACAGAAATATGTTTGCTGTTCTATTTTTTTCTGGGTACTACAGTATTATTTCCCCCATTTTATTCTTTAGACTTTCAGGATTTCTTAAACACTACTGTTTCTGCATCATAGAAGTAAGAGTCCTTTTACTGCCAGATGACTGATGTTCACCCACGTCGCTTAGCTGGATGGTTACTAGACACTACATGTATTTAATCTATAATGTCCTACAAAAACCTTTATCCTCTCTTTCTCCCTCTCTGTCTCATTCCTCATTCCCATGCTCATTCCTTATGTAGCCTCTGCTTCTGTTGGTCACTCTGATGACTTTTAAACTAGTTTGTCAAATTAAATCAAATTTGTAGGAGGTCAAGAGGGAGGTTCCAGCACATTTCATGAAAGTAGGAGGTCTATTAACAGATGGCTGCACTAACAGTATTGGCCAAACTCCTGTGTCCTCCTGAATGCCCTGAGCAGCTTCAAGCACAAAGAAGGGTTGCTGTCCTCAGACCTGAATTCTGTGGTGATTCCAAGCTGGCTTAAATGTAGCAGCGATGGCCACCTGCTCTGTCCTATGCTATCAGTGCAATTGTTGTCTCCTACCTTAGGCTGCGGCTTCCACAGAGCAGAAGTGTTGTGCAGAGACAAAGGAACTTCCAAGGATAAGATGCAGAACTCCACTAGCTGACATTGTGCTAGTCTGAGGGTGACATCACTGTCTGCTGTGTCCATGCCAGTTTTCAAGGTACTGACAGATGTAGCAGAGCCTGCCTCATGGAGTGGAGTCAGTTGTCCCTAGAGAAACTGCAAGGATCATATGACATTACACAGAGCTTTTTTAAAGAGAGAATGGCAACAGTGACTACCTGGAAAGCTCGTCCGCCCATATACATATCAGAGGAATGTTAGAGCCAGTTTGAAGCAGAATGTAACACTCCACATACCATTAGTATACCATCACTGATGCACTAATACAGCTTCACTTAAGGCTCAGATGGCTAGGATGCACATATATGAAGTGCCTCTGTGCTCCTCAGTCCTTGGCACACAGTCTTGAATGGGCTTGAAGTCTCCCCATCTGCCCTGTGGTTTTAAAGAAACACTCTCTGGTATGAAGGGGCCATGCTGGCATTGCACCCAGCAGCCTTTGGAAAAGACATCCTGAGCTCAGCACTTGTGTGATGCTTGCAGTTGCCAGTGTGGAGGCCTTGGGGAGCAAGGTGTGCCTAGGGGTCATATGGTCTTGGGAAGGATGGATGTCTCATGCTCCTAACTTCTTGGGCTTGGAGCTGGCCAGTATAACTCAGATATCTGGCTTTGGCACCTGACCTACACTCAGATTTTAGGCCCCTTGAGAAGCAGTATTACTGAGGTGTCTGTGGTCCCTGCCTACTGAGTAGGCAGAGGCAGGACTTTGTCAGACAGGGTACTGAAAACCTGGAGACTTTCAGAAGCCATGACTTGCTTGCTCGCTCCACAGAGCGTGGGTATTTACTACTCAGTTCTGCTCTCTTAGGCACTTAAAAGTTGAAGGCATGGTAGGTGAGGTGATTTTGGTGCTGCTTTCTTAGTTCAAACATTTTTTTGCAGCATTTAAGTGCAAGCAGGCAGATCAGCAAGCAAAGGAGTGCCTCAACACATAGGTACGCTCGTGGCTGAAGGGATTGCTGTAAGTTTGGGTGAAATGTGTGTTTTCATTGCAGGTAATTTACCTATCACCTCTCCTAAAGCACCCTTTGCTGTGTGCAAGGAAGCTTTCAATGTCTTGACTTATCATGAAATTTATTTAATAAAAGGAAGGCAGTGCACACTTGTGTGGCTCCAGGTATGCCTGGCAGGATGCTGGCTGCTCAGAAGGTTTTATTTAATCCTAAAGAGTAGGAATAAGTTGAAACATTTCTAGCTAACTGATTTTCATATTTTAGACATCATCACACCAAAACGAACAAGAGGCATTGAAGCAGCAGATATAAATAGCAGTGAGATGTGCTTATTCGTGATATTTTTGCCAAGATTTTATGATGCATTTTTTAGTCTTATATACACCTCTAGGTAGAAAACTTGCTAAAGCAGATTTTTTACCAATTGTGGAATATTTTACTTTAATTTACATAAATTACTTTATTTCTTTGGTCCTACTGTTGTCTTTCAGAGGAAATTAAAAAGAAGAAATAATACTTATAGGGCCTATAATTTAGCACTTAGCCTATTGTGGTAAAATTATCTTATCTGCGGTGGTTTCTGATGTTTGGCATTCATTCTAGAAATATTACTGTTTATTTCATTCTGAATTCCTCTCACTAAAAAAGTCAAAGCACAGTTTTGAAATCCAGTTTTGAAAATTCATGGATACATAAACTCACATATGAAGTTAAATATGTGCTTAATTTTTTTGACTAATACCCTTTTATGAATCCAAATACTTAATTTAACTACTTAATCTGAATGCCTTTGTGGGTTCTGCTGTTTGATGAATACATAATGAACGAAGTCACTAGCAGACTTTTCCATACGTTTCATGTCACCTCATGGCCAAAGAAAAAAATTGACAAGGAAATTTTAGACAGTATTTGTTTGAGGTTGGTGGAGTGAGTGAATCTAGCTAAAAACCATTAGTTACTGAAAACTTGAAACAATAAACTACTTTTCAGTTTAGGTTGTAGAAAACGCTAAATACCAAGGGTATATGTACTCATTTTACAGTAATACCAGTTTGTTAATGTCTGTAAAATATGTTGAAATAAAGAAGTATTAATCAAAATTTACTTATAGCAAAATTTTTTAAATTTAAAAGTCTCTCTTTTTGGCCAGTAGAAAAGTATGACAAAACAAAAAGTATACCAGAACCCAGAATTAATCTTATAGAAAAAAATAGATCAATGAAACAAAAGAAGAATATGGACTAAGGGCCCTCTAATAATGAAAACTAAGTAAAAGTAGACCTTGCTTATGGAAGGCAGTGATCATGAAAATCAGAACACGAGGATCACAGAATCACAGAATATGCTGAGTTGGAAGGGACCCACAAGGATCATTGAGTCCACAGGACCATCCCCAATAGTCACACCATGTGCCTGAGAGTATCATCCAAATGCTTCTTGAACTTTGTCAGGCTTGGTGCTGTGACCACTTCCCTGAGGAGCCTGTTCCAGTGTCCAACTGGGTGAAGAACCTTTTTTTAATAACCAGCTTAAGCCTCCCCTGACACAACTTCAGGCCATTCCCTCTGGTTCTGTCACTGGTCACCACAGAGAAGAGTGCCTGCCTCTCCTCTTCCTCTCATGAGGAGGTTGCAGACTGCAGTGAGGTCTCCCCTCAGTCTCCTCTTCTCCAGGATGAACAGACCAAGTGCCC
This sequence comes from Lophotriccus pileatus, assembly GCA_035583135.1. Taxonomy (NCBI): domain Eukaryota; kingdom Metazoa; phylum Chordata; class Aves; order Passeriformes; family Tyrannidae; genus Lophotriccus; species Lophotriccus pileatus. Next base: position 49,616,050 of record JAWWES010000094.1, read on the forward strand.
TCAGCTGCTCCTCATACAGCTTCCCCTCAAGGCCCTTCAATACTCCCACTGGCTTCAATTTTTCCTGGATTTACATGTGAGTATCTTCACAGCAGGTAGAACCTTCCTGTATTCTGCATTTCTCACTACATATTCAGTATACTAAAGGACTGAGTAATTTAAATAACTTCTGTGTTTTACAAAAACTCTAGTTGTCACTCAAATATTAAATAATAAACACAGGTGGATTATAATATATACTGCCTGTTTGTCATTCCTCTTTGTAACAACTTACATATGACAGAGGCTCTGTGGCCAAATTCTTATTTAGAGAGAAATATTCTCTTGAAGTGGAACTTGTTCCATAGAGAAAAATATGTTCCATTTTGATCTTTGGATCAATTCACTTATATTGAGAAGACAATCCCTAGATAAAGATAAAATGAACAGAGGACGTTCTTTTTGTGTATGTGTGTGTGTTTTGTTTGTTTCTTTAGTCCTACACACTATTGCCATCTTCAATTGCACAGAAAACAGCAACACTTGGAATGATATTAGTCCAATATACGGGTCTATCCTGACAGTAACCTGAGGCTCCATCATGCAGAATGGAAAATGAAAGCTAAGGACACATTCAAAGGGAATCTACAGCACAAAGCAGGAGAAAGTTACTTAGTAAGGGTTTGTAACTGGTACAGTTCCTGAATATGTAGAAGGATGCTAGAAAAATTATACAACCTCTGGGGCCACTGTCTTTTCAGACAACAGCCTGAAAATGCACTTTTGGCATCTACTTTTTGTCTCTATCTCAAGTATATCTTCAAACATGAGGAATAAGTTGGAAGCGTAGAGAGTAACAGATGACATGTACTTAACAGTGATAAATAGGAGCAAAAAAAAAAGAAAGGGAGAAATACAAAGGTTACAGTTAAAACTGACACTGTTAATTGGAATTGAGACACACTGCTTTCTTTCTTGGAAAAATAGCAATTTGTCTTCAGCTTTGGCAGAAGAGCAGCATACGTAAGAGCAAATAATATTTGAAAGTAGAACAAGCCAACATGGCATGAAGTGACAGAAATGCTTAGCACATAAATGCTTAGCTCATAATCATTAACTCCTGGCCTAGCTACTGCTTTGCATTGCCAAAAAAATCAGGATTTGGAGATCAATTATATAGGCTACAAAAAAAAAATATTCTGAGATGCAGCATTAGAAAATAGTTGCAACGTTTTTTGCCCATGATCATTAAAATCCTATAAAACCAAAGAAAAAAAGTTTTAAACGATAGCCAAAGGATTGTCATATATAAGTTAAGTATATACGACAACCCTATAGCCGTTATATATAGAGAATATATATTACAGCTTATACGACGGTCTTGTCTCAAAAAGTTCTTTTCCACGAGTGTCGGATATAAAGTTTTTATACAACACCTTGGACGGACCGTCGAATTTACCGTCGAATAAAGTAAATACGACGTCTTTCTACGTCGAATTTTTTTTGACACTCCTATATTTTGCGACGG
>JAWWES010000094.1:49627354-49646301 GCA_035583135.1 Lophotriccus pileatus
TGGCTAGCTCGTTAACCTGGGCCATTAGTTGCTTGGAAACAGCCCCAACCAACTCCCCTCCCCCAACACAAGCAGGGGAAAGGGAAAAATTCCAATTTAGCTTTAAGAGCACAAAAACCATGACAGGCACCATTGGCCAAATTATACTCTCATTTAAGCCTGCATAAAATTGAAGTAGCTCCACTAGAATCTCATGCATAATGCAGATTTATGCTCTTCTAATCCAAAACAGAGTTCGATCCTTTTATTTTATAACACTGTGACTGCAGTTTTACCAGTTCTTGAGGGACAGAAGTCTTTGTATTTACTTGGTCTGAATTTTAAGTGCATTTTTCTGTGCTACCTTAACTAAAGCATCTTTCAGAAGTGTGGATCTGTCAGATCAATATATTCTACTCTGCCAGTGAATTGTGACCTAATGTCCCAAGACATGCGGGACACATGAGGTGCCAGTCTGTAATAGCATTTCACCTTAGTGAATCTAGCAGTTCTCACCATGTTACATACAACATTAGTACTGATCTCCCAAAAGACTGAGAAGCCAGTAATGTCTGTGGGCTGCCTTGCTGACACTTCAGCTGGTGGGTAACATACTGTCTTGTCATGACATTCGTGTTTTCCTTTGGTGAGGTATTACCGCACATCATCACCTTTTCTTGGTGAAAGCAATTGCTGCCAAAAAGCCTATGAGTGTGTATGTTTGGTGAAAATACCTGGAAATCCATTTTTAGTGCTCTCATGAATGGTTCTTTAACAAAACAATGTGAATTTTCCCTCCTGTGGGTAGCAGTTTTAGAGCTAACGAGGTGTTACCTTGTCACAATGTCAAAATAGCAGAATGGGGACTGGCCACGTGGATCTCTTTGGGAACATTAAATACTAAAAGTGCTTGGACCCCCAACCATAAAACTTCTCCCTGTGCAAGTAGACTGCTTGGGTCAGAAAATTCGCTTGGCAAATATGGAGATATGGACAGCAGGTGTCAAGTACAAGCAAGGACTTTTTCTTCTTCCTAATGCTGTGTTATTCCGACTTTGTAATCTGGAAAGAAAATAATGAAAGAAAAAGCTTTCAATCCAAGTAAGAAAGATATTTCTGGAAGGATTAAATGATGCCTCCTGAGTTCTGGTTATGCCTCTAATCATGCCTTTGTGACAGAAACAGTTGCTGTTGCAATCTTTCTAGAAAATGTGCCACAGCTGTAGCAGAAAGCCTTAAGCACCAAACACTGTGAAAAATGGTGCAGAGAAATTAAAGCCCTCCACTGAATGCAATTAGTTTATAACAAGAAAGGAAATTATAATTTAGTCATGGTTGAATTTTTCCTATTTCCTCTTAGCATTCACAACTCCTTTTTTACAACTGTGCTTTTGTGGAAAGAAGAGCTGGAATTCTCCAAGGTTTTTGGAATATCCTTGGTTTATCCTGAACGCACTTGTCTGCTCCCTCCATGACACAGCCTCTAATCCTGCCCTGGATGCAGCAAGATGAAATGGGCTCCTAGTTTCATGGCTTAAGTCAGAAGAGATAATATCTACTCAGTTCCCTGTGTAAAAATTGCTCTGTAACATAAGCCTCCTGAAATTCTGCTTTTGTTTCCTCAAAAGGATCAGGACGTGAAGACCCATATGGGTGTGCATGATCCCTGTATGGGCTGAAAAATAGAATAGTGGGGTTGCTTGATGCTATATAAAATTTTAATAAGAGATGAGTCACATAAAGCTTTTTGCTGCCTTTCCCTTTTATTCTTAATATATGTTCTAGACATGTCTGTGGAATATAGCTTGTCAGTGTATGTAGGTACAATCTGATTCATGTTGACATCTTGTAAAGGTCAGGGAGGTGTTATTCAGGCAGTTCTCAGAGAGTGGGAAGAAACACTTCCACAAGGTGAGCTTTTAAGTGTTACCTTGTTTGTGCAGCATGTCCAAAGACATTAAAACCAAACCCCAGCAAGAAGCAAAGTCAAGAGAGGGTTAAGGAAGTCAGTGCTGCCTGATGATCTTTCCTTTTTTTTTCAGCTTTGTAAAAGATAAATGTTTCAGATTTCAATCTGTGGTTCCCAGCAGTACTTTGGAAACACTGCAGTAGGCCCACAAAAATCGTTAATGCTAGGCCAAGCTGAGATAATGTGTCTCAGCAGGAATGACATAATGTCCTAAAAGAAGACTATGATGTAATGCATATCTCACAAATCAGAGCCAATTTCCACTAGAAAGCCTTGAAGTCTAGCATTAGTACTGCAGTATGCAAAACTCTGTTGATTTAGATATTTTTTATTTTTATTTTTTAAGAATGACTTTGTAAGGCTGATAGCACTCATGCAGTCTGTCTCAGTTACTACAGAAGTTTTTCTCTCAGTCCACCCTTTCTTGCAATTCAGGCGTTTACCGAAAGCCATTAAGTATTTCACCTTGGTTGAGGTGCCTGTGATATGTTAATATGAACACTGTGATTTATAACATTAGTATGGATGTTTATGCAGGTGAGGCATAAAGCACATATAGCATATTACAGTAAATCCCCTGTGCAGGGACTTAGACTCACTGATGTCTCCTGTAAAAGTTAAGCAGTATTTCTGCAAAGTTCAGTTTTGGCTTCAGTCAGTGCAACACCTCAGTTCTTGGTGGGTTTGCTCTCCTGAGGGAACCAGTTTTGGGCCTGTGCAGTTTATAAACCATCACAGTTAGTTTTCCTGTCTTTTACCAATAACCATGCTGTCAGTCAGTCCTGCTGTTCAGTGGTCCTGTGGTGGATCAGCCAGTGGGACCAGAGTGCTGGGAGCTTCTTCAGGGCCCATTTCCAAGGAGGGCATCCCTGAGGAAGGCTGCTGGGGTCCCACACCTGCCCTAACCCCAGCCATTCACAAAGTGGTGGGATGTCCTGCAGAGTCTCACTGCTCCCTTGACCTTCACATTTTGCAACAAGGAGATCACTATGATTCCCAGGCAAGTGGCTGCCTCAGGGGATGTGGTCTTGCACCCTTTGTACATGCTTTTGAGGATGAGGGCAGAAGTTGCTGCTACTGGCTGGCTCTGTCCCTTAGAGGCAGAACAAAGCAGGAATCTGAGTCTGTAGCTAGTGGAAAGCCTATAGTTCCTGGCATTTGAGGGGATGGCAGCAGCTCATGGGGTTAGGATGTGTCTTTGGCTACCTGTGAAGCCACATCACCCTACAGCCATAAGGTAGCAATGTATACCCATTCACTGTGCCTTCATTTCACTATTGCCATGTCACTGGAGTTGGACCTCACATGCCTTCAAAATACATCTAGTTCTCCAGAACAAGCCCTGATCAGGGCTGTGCATTCAGTTCCTGGTGTGGGATCAGGGACCACAGTGATTTCAGAGTCCCATCCCAGACAAAACAGGGATCTCTCGGCCAGAACTTGTCTCCCAGGAAAAGAGAACTGTATTGCAGCCCCTTGCATCAAGTCATAGTGATGTTCCCAGGAATGTATCCTGGGCATCAGAGTCACTTTAAGAGAGTTTGCAGTGGAAACCATAATCTTTAAAAAATGACTATTGAGGTAGCTCATGCAGCCCTTTACCACAGCAGGCAGCCACCAGCATGGTTTTCACTACCATGGTCTCTGACAGGGAGCTGATCTGTGATTATCAAATCATCTCATCTCAAGCAACTGAGGTGTTAATATGTAACCTCGACTGGCTCTTGTAAATTTGAGGTTTACATTTTTGCTTCCCTGTGTTAAGAAATATTGGGTGTCAGATACTGAAGGCTTGTGTTTACTTGCCCACGAGATGAGATGATCCTAACTGAGATTCAGCAGGCAAATAAACTTGTGACCTTGTTCTAAAAATTAACAAACTACCAGCAGCACCTCAAAGGGAGGGGAAAGCTGGCATTTGCTCCAGTTAGTTCAAGCCTGGACCTGCTTTTCATTCAGCATGGTCTGACTGCAGATGGAGACTGCCTTCTAAAGGAGACTGACCCAAGATGCATGGCATCATTAAACTGGAAATGATGATGGACATGCACCCCAACCACACAAGTGAAAGGGGAGTTGCTGTCTCAAATTGTTTTAAAAACTCATTATCATTAATAAATAGCAAGGTGTGTTACATACACCATTTCATTAAAAGAACATAATCAGAAGGAGAGCTTAATTATTTAGCTCTAGCAAAAAGCTCTAGGGGCAAATGGGAAACGTATAATTATTGTGCCAATATGGCCTGCTGGCCTGCTGGTGGGCTGACAAAACATGTACCTGACTCTCTAATCCTGACCTCACCTTTGCTGTATGGGACTGCTGGGGCAAGTCATTTAACCTTCTTTCTGACATGGGAGCTCTCATACTTCCAGAAGAAAGTAATCAAAGAGCCTTGCAGACAATTTTTTATATAAGAACTGGAGGGTTTATAACCTATTTTGTCCTTTCCTGTTTGCCTTAGATAGCTTTTTGCATACTAAGATACCTACTCACCTTGTCCCAGCGGACTTGAACTCAGCAACCAGGGTTAAATTGGCTAAGGAGGCACTGCATGGTTAGAGACCATGGCAGCCACTACCCAGCCACATTGAAATTAACCTGTGTCAGCTGTCCTGGAATGATGCAAGAACCAACATAGCTGGTAATGTCAGCCGCATAGGACTGGTTTTGGTTAAGAGCTGAAGAAAGAGAAGCACAGGACTGACTCTACAACATATCTACAACTACAAACTCAGTGCAATGGGTGGTACATCTCCTAATCAGTGCAGAGTCAGGGCATAACTAAACTGTGTTTGTAAAGTACAAACCAGCCCAGGACGACCACAGTCTTTGAATAACCGTGGTACTGGTGGCCACATCCCTTATTTGGTGGAGGGTAATCTCTCTTGGGATAGCAGATGATGGAAAATAATATATTCTGGATGCAGTATAGCGCTAGTGCAGTGAACTGCCTAGCCTAGGTATGCTATCTCAGGAAGAGCAACACAGCACCATTCTTGGCAGCTCTGATTCCACTGCTTGATTTGAGCCACCTGCAGTCTTCCTGTGACTGTGATGCAGCAATGTGCTCTGTGGCCCTGCTCTTGTGGCAGTACTGCTTGGAGGACATCTCAGTCTTGCCATCCTGCTTTTCTACCTGAACACTTACTATGCCTTTAACACTTCTCATTTTTGCCTCTCAAAGGCTGCCCATTCACTGAGCCTCTCATCTCCACTTTGAGGGGTAGTAAGATCTGTGGGCCATATAATTCTGCTTTAAAGGCACAGTAAGATCTACTTAGGAAAAATAAATGGTCTACATAGAAATGTTCTATAGGATGAGAAATTGCAAGACCCATGACTAGAGAAGTCTGTCCCCAGTTGAGCAAGGAGCTGAGTTAAAAAGCATTTGAATGAGGTAGTCCAATTCTGAAGGGTAGGAGAGAGCTCATAAGCTCCCTGCATCTGACTCTATCCCACAGTATGTGAATAAAAGGTATCTATGACATTAAAGGTAATAAATTTAGAAGGAATTACAAAGGATATCGCTTTTCACACTGAATAGAGAGCCTGTAGTCTTCATGAATGCAGACATTCAATGTAAAGGATGCGTGGATGGATTTTTAAAAAACATTGGCCTATTTAATCATCACTGGCTACTGTATCTAGTGCTAAAGTAATCCAGGGCTGGATTTCATTTTGCAGTGTTGCAACTGATTACCTCTGGGGTACCTGTGGGGCCTGTGTGGGAGTCCTAATGGGGTGCACCTAATGTATGCACCATTGTCTGAGTGTATTCAATTTTTTTTATTCTTTTGAGTCTTTATTTATAATATCTCCAAAGGTTTGAGGCCACAGCAAATGAGATAACATTGGAATGGGGAAGTCAGATCCAAAAGGGAATTTATATGTTAAGATCTTCCTTATTTGTATATCCAATGGGTCTTCTGCATAGATTTGATGAAATCAAGGTGTGGACTCTGGGCTGGGGCAGGGCAATCAACACCGATGATATCTCATTTGTTTCTCAAACCGAGGTTTTTTCCCCAACTCTCGTGGCCCACAGCTTTCTGCGAAGTCCACTCAAATCCCTCTCTGCAGATATCATATTTTGGGATCCGACACCTTAAGAATTGCAACACCTGTTGCTTCCAGTGTAATGATCCTGCAGCTGAAATCTCTACTGTCTTTTGTTAGGTGTGCCCAAGAACGATTCTGCTGCGCCATGTGACTTAAACAAATTGTGTCACTGCTGCCTGGAGTGGTGGGAAAGGGGAGGTTGAAATTTCGGCCATCCCAGCGTGTGCTTCTCTATCCTCCCTCTGGATCTCTTGACTCTCTGGATGGACTTTAGAACAAGTCAGCTGGAAAATAACAGATGACATAGATATCCTCTTAGAAAGGTGGAGGGTTGCTGGAGTGCAGGAGTGGGCTGTTCCCTGTCTCTCCACACATGTGCTATGATGTGGATGGTGGCAAGGGTGTGACTTCAGAGTCATGCTTTGTAAGGAGATCCTTCTTCTTTTTCAACTCCAGGAGAGTCCATCTTGCTCCTGTGCACTGCCTAAACATAACTCACTGCAACAGCAGTACTGCAACCTTCCTGACTTCCTTCCATTTCCAGAGAACAAAGACCCTCAGAGGTCACAAAAGAGAGGTTTGGGAGTCCTGTGTTGTTCCATGCAGAATCTGTAGATTCAGCAAGCTACACTGCCTCTCTGTTTCTGGGACTGTCCCAATGGCTTGTAGTTTCCTACTGCTGAGGCAAAATTGATTCACACATCAACACTCTGTGCACCCAGCGCCCCTGTACAGGGTCTACCTGTTGGATGATTGCCTATTCCTTATTGCAGGTCACTGAAATAGTGGCTTCTGCCTGCCAGTGGAGCTACCTGAAAACAGTGGAGACCTTCTGGGTATATCTGGGCATAGCTGAGCATGGGCCTGGCCTCTCACTCCTTTGCTGTTTCGCAGCGTGATTCACCTGCCCCCAGCTTTGTAGAAAAAAAATAAATCACAGCTGCAACTCCAGGCAGTGGTGCTGAGGGCAGCACTGACAAAGCACTGCCTCCTGAGACCCCATGGTGTGCAGGATTCAGTGACAGAAGCAGGTCAGGATGCCTTTGGGCACCTCATTAATTTCACAAAGCAGAACCTATTTCCAGTCCCTCAGCAATGCTCTCACAAGCTACATTCTCATTTTGCATTTCTGGGGGTGCTTAGAGGAGGGGAATGTACCCAAGCCACAGTACACTGCAGCACATGCAGCTGCAGGTGGAGCAGAAGGTGTGTCAACCCTGGTGTTCAACAGCTAGAAGAAACATATGTTTCTGAGTCCCTAGCATAGACTGGAGCCTCTGAGGACGTGGAGACTCTCAGCAGCACGTCAATGATCTAATAAATAATCTGGTGGCTTCAGCTGAAGGAAAGGAGTGCATCTCAATGCTGCTGTGTGCTGGAGAGGTTTCTGGCTGCTACAGAGCCAGCCCTTCAGTGTCACCAGAACAGGGATACCCAGACCTCCCCATCCAAAACCATCACTTGTGACAAAGTGCCCTGACACCCCATTAGGACACCCACCGCCCGCCCATTCCCCATCAGACATAGTACTGCTAGTCCTGTGAAACATGAGATTCAAAGTCTGAAATGAGTAATTTATAACCTCAGACAGAACTGGTGGCACCTCCTTTTAAAAAGTCTGCACAATATGTTCCATTGTAAGAATCTGTTTCTAGTTGCTTCTCTTCTTGTTAAGCGTATCAGCCTCAAGCTTCTGTTTTATTTAAATTTGGCTTAAATTTAGATTATTTAAGCAATGTGGCTGTTGCTAAAAGTGAGTGGCAATACTTTTTTTAAAATCCATACACAATTGGATGTATATACATATATGTGTAAAATCCGAAAATGTTTTTGTGTTGTGCACTCTGGAATGGTAGTGAAGACAATCAGCTCAGGGAATTCCACCTTTCTTGTGCAAACCTGCCCAATCTTCAAGCCCTGGCTTAGTGAGGATCTGCTGGAACTACAAGTGGACCTGGCTTCCCCACAGCTCCCGCTGCATTAAGCGCACCAGCCCATGGCTTGTCAGGGAAGATTGGGAGTATGGCACAGCCTCCTCACTCGCCCCACCCTACCACACCTTTGATCCAGCTGATGCTCCTCCTGCTGTGTCTATCCTTTTTCCTTGTCCTTGTTGTAAGAAGTGAGTGTACATCTACTGGCCATGCATCCCTTCTTCAGACCCAGCCACAGAGTGGCCCAGCTGGAAAGAGGGCTCTGGCAGAGACTGAAAGCAGGGGAGGATACTTTGAAAGGGATTTAAAATCAGAGAGAAAAGAAGCAGCTGAGGCTTTGCAACAGGATGTCTGTTCATGGGAAACCAGGACTTGTGGGTTCTGCAGCTTGCAGACCAGCTTCTTGAAACACAGAAGATGAATCTTCCCTGCCTTTGGCTGATCAGTGTGGGAGCAAGACAGCACTAGAGGAAATGTGAGAAGTATATGACTTAGAGAGGAGAGGATGGAGAGAAAAAAGCTAGCTCCTCTACTTTTGAAAATTATTTGCATAAGGGTACTTGCTTAGGTCAATGTTAAGGATCCAAGGGTTTGGATCCTTGGTTTTTGTTCTCTTTAAAATTCCATAATTGTAAGTAATGTCTTTATATAAGAGTTGTGCACTGTCCCTCACGTCTCTCTACTAAGAACCTGTCAGACACGAGAGGGGTGCATGCAGCAGCAGTTGTCCAGAATCCTATTTTTGAAGATGGTCTCAAAACAAAAGTCTCTTCCTTGCCATGCTGCAGCTTAATTTAACTTTCTCCTGAAGCTTATGACATATCTTATATGTGTGCTACATCTGCATGACCACATGACAGCTACCTATGGCATCTGGAAGTGGGCGATAAGCCAGTACATTGCTCCCTAGCAGTAAATTAGGGCCACCAGTGCAATGAGCGAGGAACCTTATAGCCATGGCTTTGTCCAACACCTAGCAAAATGAGATTTATTCCAAGACTGGACTCCAAGTCAGGCTTAAGTTGAAGTAATAAAATAGTGATATATAAAACCAAATAAGCCTTAGTGGGAATAAATCCATGACTCTGAATTTACCAACACCCAGTGCAGGTTCACAGGAAAGGATCCCATGCTTGCTGGGATTTGGTTGAAGCACCAGTTGTTTCAAGTGCCAGACATTTCAAGGAAACAGTTTTGAAGGGGAGGAACTGAACACACATATGTATCTCAATTTAGGGTAAAGGTGTGGACCCTCCACACTAAATGTTTTTTTACAAGTAGGAGTAGTTGCCATTAGTCCTACAACCCAGTTAACTCAGAAAATGGGATGAGTGGTGTTGTAGATGGACACTTACCCCTGAAGCCAAAACTGCACTAGAAATAGTCAAACAAAAAATAACAACACTGCAGGGACATAGAAAGTTACCTAACATTCCACCAGTCTTAGTAATTCTCCAAGGGCCTACACAACCTTTTGGAGTGCTAGGACAACTCCATACTAATAATACAGAAATATGCATATGAGAGTGGGTCTTTCTCCCCCATCAGTTTTCAAAGACTTTGGCTACCCTTCCTGAAATGTTAGCAAAAATTTGTTTTAAAGGTTGAACAAGATGTTGGGAAATGTCAGGGGAAGAACCAGAAAACATCTACCTTCCTCTGACCTCCGAACACCTTGAACAACTGCTGACAACAAATTTCGATTTTCAATTGGAAATTTCAAATTATACAGGACAAATCAAATTTCACCTGCCAAATTTGAAAATTTTGCAAAAAATTAAGTATATTCCAACTACTTTAAAATTGGTTCAGTCCTTTGTTCCCCTTCCAGGAGCAATGACTGTGTTTACAGATGGATCAGGGAAAGGCAGGAAATGCAGTTGTTGCCTGGAAGAAGGATGAAAAATGGGAACAGGACATTCATAAAATTCAGGCATCTTCCCAAATAGTGGAGTTATCAGCAATAATTCAGGCCTTCTCTCTTTTTCAGTTTGAAGAATTAAATATTATTTCTGATTCGGCATATGTAGTGGGCATTGTCAAGAGAGCAGAAAATTCCTATTTAAAAGGTTTATCGAATCAAATCCTATTCAATCTGTTTAAACAACTTTTGTTTCTCATTCAGATTCATCAACATTCATTTTATATCACACATATTCGCTCTCATTCTACTCTGCCAGGACCTGTAGCAGAAGGTAATTGCCAAGCCAATTACCTTCGGCAGGTATGTCTGTAGTCCCACAAAAATTAGAACAAGTGCGTCTTTCGCACTTTTTTTTCATCAGAATGCCCATGCGCTACAAAAGCAATTTCAGTTAATGCAGAGTCAGGCAAAAAATACCATTCGAGCACGTACTGACTGTCAAAAAATAGCACCACTCCAAGTGTTTGGAGTAAATCCCAGAGGGCTTGAGCTCTTGAAAATCTGGCAAACTGACATAACACATATTAATCAATTCGGCAAATTAAAATATGTACATGTTTCTATTGATACATTTTCAAAGTACATTGTGGCCATGGCACATTCAGATGAAAAAAGTCGTGATGTCAAAAAACATCTTATAACTGCATTCACACATATGGGGATTCCGGACCAAATCAAGACCGATAATGGTCCAGCTTACACATCAAAGTTGACCCAAAATTTTTTCCAGCAGTGGGGCATCAGACATACCACAGGCATTCCCCACAATCCCACAGGTCAGGGCATAGTAGAACATGCCCACCAATCTTTAAAAACACCATTAAAAAACAAAACAGGGGTAGTTCAGACCTCACTCCAGAAGAGAAACTATATAAAGCAATGTATGTCCTTAATTTTTTGAACCGTGAGGGAAATAATTATGTCCCAGTTCAGAAGCATTTCACAGAAATGGACAACTCATTAACACAAAAATCGAAAGTCATGCTTAAAGATTTAATGTCAGATGAATGGAAAGCTCCCTTCCCTCTGATAACCTGGGGAAGGGACATGCTTGTGTTTTAACAGATCAAGGAGCGTTATGGATTTCAGCAAAGCGTGTAAAAGTATTCCAGGACTCTTCATCATCACTGCCATTGTCATCATTGCAAGAGCATCAGCCATCCGTGACTGGCTGAGACAACCGACTGAAAACCTTTGGGTATCACTGGCCAAGGAAACGGGCACGGATTCCCTGTGCCTGGCCTTGGCTGGTGTCAAGAATCCGTTACAGTCTTGTCTTGTAGGCATCCCAGTCACTCCTGGGCAGATGTGGAACACCATCTTTGCAAGAACACAAGTGGCAACTAAAGAAGACCTCACTGCGGTAACGTTGGCTCATGCTATTTCCAGCCTCAGATACATCACACAATCTCCTCCTGAGGTTGACCTCATAGGCTCACTCCCTACTAGCTTTTGCTTCAATGTCCATGAGTACACTAACGACCCATTCATAGTTGCTTACAATGTATCATCTAAATAAGCCTTTCTATGGAGAAAATTCTTCGGCGTGGTGTAACAATTGTAGCTACTGAACACTTCCCAAAGGCTGCAAAACTTCCCGCAGGATTCTTCCTGCTGTGCAGAGGCAGAGCTTGGCAAGGCATCCCTTCCTATCCTGTGGGAGGTCCCTGCACAGTGGGAAGATTGGCACTGTTTAATCCGGCAAAATTCAGATTACTAGGGCAAAATCTTGTGGGTCAAAATCAATTGGCTGTCCGGCAAGTCAAGAGATATGGAGGAGTCATTCCAGTAATTCCGATTCATTTCCCAGATACAGGAAGTAAACCAAGAACCAAAAAACTTAAATTGATGACTCCAAAGCCTCCCATCACTACTCCTCCTCTCTCTTGACTAGTCACACCAATCACACCTCAGGAAGTGTTGTCTGAAGCTGCTCCTCTACCATCTCCTGTACTATTTCCTGAGTTCTGTGATTCAAATAGGCACATTTGGTCCCAAACAAAAAATTTTTGGGCATCTGCCCTCATTCCTGCCACTAGGACTCATCACACACTTTCGCTTCTCACCCATTTGGGGTGCTGGCTTACACAGGAAGTGAATGCGACCACGAAGGCAATAGAGGACTTATTAGCTGATACCCAACAGCTAAAAACAGTGAGTCTGCAAAATCGTGCAGCAATCAATTTTCTCCTCTTAGCTCATGGCCATGGGTGCCAAGACTTTGAGGGGATGTGTCGTATAAATTTTTCGGACCACTCACAATCCATTCACAAAAGTATCGATAAATTAAAAAACATTTGGTCGATGACATGCATGTGTCCCAAGATAAAGGAATTAGTGGTTTAACTGGCTACATTTTCTGTCCCTTCCTAATTGGATTAATAAATTAATCAGCATAGCAGTTTTCTCACTAACCATTTTGGTTATTGCTTTAGTGTTTGTTCGATGCATTTTAATTTGCTTACGTAACTCACTATTAAAAAGCTTTTCAGTCAACCTTCTAACAGAAAACAAAAAAGGAGGAGATGTTGGAGATGGGGTGGAAGCTGAGACCATGTTTGAGCAGTGGAAAGGAAACTTTCTTAAGGAAAAGGACACTACACCTATGGATGTCACCAGACCAATAAGCCTGCCTGAGAGACTAACTTGAAAGCAACCTAGAGGATAAACCTAATTATAGGTTGATTCCTCCATTTTGTGTTTCATTTTATGTTCTTATGGACTTGCTCCTTGGAGCTAAGAGACAGGTTTCCCACTGGGCAGCCTACCGTGGGGTAGCTGCCCTAACCAATCCCCTTTCAGATGTGTTTTGTAATCGTTGTAGACAATCCCCTTCACTGTAATACCCAGTTGCTTACCCAATCACTTTCCCTGGTTTTGAATACTCCTCCCGTGTTCCAGAAACCTCCCCAGCCTTCCCTTAAATAGCCCTCCATTTTGAATAGTAAACAGGTCAGCTCCTGGCACAGCTAGCGAGAGATCTACAGCTCTGTGTTCGAACCCTGCTGGTCTCTTGTCTTTCCTTTCATTTCAAACTGTGACAGAGTGGGACAGCAAACTCTGTTTGAAGCCAGACATTTCACCTGCAGTGATGCTGGCTGAAGGTTGCAGCTCACTCCTCCATGAAGCTCTGGATGCTCCATATAACTTGCTGCCCCGAGGAAGGAAGTAAACAAGTCACACTCCACTAGACCTGAGAGCAGAGAGATGTGAGAGGACATTGTTCAGTGGTAGTGGCTTGATGTCTTTTCTCTTGGCCCTGGTCCCTGCAGTCCTAGGTCTGCTTTGCCTCTCTGGACACTGGAAACCCCATTGGACTTGTCATCTTCTGTAGACAATCTGCAGTCTTTCGTTTATTTCAGCATTTTCTGCAACCTCACATCTATTTTGCATGTTCTCTGAAGTACAGACTGCCTCCCTCCATGCTGTTGCAGCACTTAGCACAAGGAAATTCAGGCGTCTTCTGGGCTTTTGCATCCCAAAAATATAGTTTGTCCCTTCTGCTTGTTTTTGCAAACAAAAATGTCTTATAGCAACTTCAGTGGAAATATGATGCCTAAGGAATGTGGCCAAAACAAAAGTTCTTACTGGACTTCACCAAAGTTTAGTGAAACTAATGCTTTGTTTAGGTGAGGAGTGGGTGCTCAGCAGGCAGTGGTACAGCTGTACTTTTTGTGCTTTTGGCTTTTGGGAAAAAAGGTGTTCTTTGTTGACTAGATTTACCAGCCTACACTTAAAACTAGCATTTAAGTTATAGTTTAAGGTACTTCTCGCTGTGGAAGTACTAAGCTAGTAGCAAGCTCGTGTGCTTCTCTTCCAGCACACTCCCAGCATGAATCCAAAGGATGACTCCTGATAGTTGCAAACTGGGGATGTTCAATGGAGAAGCCCAGTGTGAGACTGGAAGGTCTGGTGCATCAGCAGCTGTGCTGGCCCAGGACATTTAACAACACCACGGTGTATGTGCCTGTGTATATTACGGCAGGGGACGTTAGGCAGCTGAGTACCTCACTAGGCAAATTGTTGAGAAAACTTGTTCACACTCCAGGACAGCTATTGAATTTTGAAGTCTTCCCTTTACCAAATGCTTGCCATGGGCTATAACTGGACTACTGTCAGAAAAGTAAAATGTCATATTAGCACTTCCACACAGTTCTGTCAGGATGCTGTGGTGTGGCAGAATAAATGGCAGCTGCTACAACACAGCACTTTTACTTCCTACTTATTATTCTTTGGGCAAAGGTGGATGCAGATCTGTGCTTCTGTGCTCCCTCACTATTGAGTTTGTAAGTGCTTGACTGGACTTCCTTTGGTCCTTTGGAGACAGTGCACTTTCTTCTCTAGGTAAATGTTGGTCTGTTTTTCATTTAAATATTAATTTGGGCTGTCACAATGTCACGTATAATATTGCCACTCTCTGTGAAAGTGATTAGGAGTCTCAGAATTCACTTTAATCAGTCAGTTCAATACTGCTGAGATTTGCGATCTACCCTCTCCCATGCAACAGCCAGAGTCTTTTGACATGCTAACAAAATTGAAGTGATTTCCTTCATCTTAGACAAGGATAATTAATCTTCAAACACTGTTTATCTTAGCCAAAAAATCCCCAGAACTCAGAATCAAATTAATTTAAAGTCTAAATCTGCTTTAGTTAGTAACTGGTTAATCAACAGGCTTGATGTGTAATTATATGCTTTGTTCACACTCCTTACAGTCTTAAAAAGACCATCTAATTCCTATGTTGCTTTCATTCCTATAATTACACCATGTGACACACAATGCTGTATGTAGAGTGAACAAATTCTTTTCTGGAATAATTTCCCTGGGACTGTTTCCTAGAGGTGAATTTGGTATTCTTTTTTAACTTGAAAAAACCTTTCATATGATTTCTTGGTTATTTTGGTTTCCTATGACTAATTTAGAGATTGTGCAAAGAATTTTATGCTTTGAAGCTTTGCTCTCTGCCTGTCGCTGCAGGTATCTACACTTTTTTAAAAATTTCCTTCACTTGCATATGACATAGCTGTGATAGTTAAGGCTATCCTTCCTCCCTCTGAAAATGGATAGGATGTGGAAAATTCAAAATATTGTCATTCTTCCTGTCTTTCAGAAGAGACCAGCCACAAAATCTCTTAGTTGGTGTTATTCACATGGACAGAAATTATCATTGCAATTAGGAACAGGACTCTCAGGATAAATCAGAGAAGGAAATTGTGGTCTCTTTAATAGAGAGTTGTGGGTCATCTTTACTTAGTGGATTCTGTCATAACCCCATTGTGGTCAGCACTCTGGTCAATGGTTTTCATATTTCTGTTCACAGGAATTTCCATCAGCTTCATGAATGCTTATATACCAGTAGAGATTAATATCCTCTCTTCTTCAATAGTCTCCTTGCTGAACGTATTAAAGCCCAGCATTTAACTCTCAACTATTTAATCTATTTAAATGTGCTTTATGTATACCTAAATGTATTCCATCTTTCATTCTTGTTAATAACATATAGATTATAACTCCAAGAAACAATACAAGCCTTTTTCTTCCTGGTGAATGAGATGCAGGAGAGTTTGACTACCAACACCTTACTGATATCAGTTCTTAGATGATGGGGGAATATCAGGTTTAGAAGTGTTTTGTCCCAAACCCCTGGATATGTGTGGATACATCCTGCCATTTTTCAGTGCCCTTGAAAGTGAAGCATTTGGGTATCTGTAAAACACTTAAAGCCTGTGAGTCCTTTCTTTTGATACCTGCTAAGGAACTTCAGCAGCATGGAGGAAAAATTAAAAGGGAAGACTGTTGAAAGACTTCAGATGAGCTGCACTGGATGTGAAGGGGAGGCAACAGGGAAGTCTTTTTCCTTGTTAACAGCCAGACAGCTCTAACACACGTCTGTCCTCAGTCTCAGAAGTGTGGGGCATGTGAGCTGCCTGGGTCTCTGAAGGAGAGGTGGAGGGCAGTGAGTGGCCTGGAGCACCAATCCCCACTGCAGGCATTAGGAGATATTATCAAAGGCTTTTTTGCACAGCCAGTAGCTTCCCCATCATGATGCAGTTAAGTGAAGCTGGTTAATTAGCTAGATGTATCTTGGCAAAATTTCCAATTCTACTCAATATCAGATTGAGAAATGAGCAGCAGCCTAAGGGTTGTTGTTGTTCTGGGTGTATCCCACATCTCAAACTCATCTCTAGTTGGTCAAGGACTGGGTCAGCTTTCTTGGGAGAAGGACAAGGTCAGGCATACCAAAGGCACTGCCAGAAAGAGTTCTTCCCTTCAGTAAGCAACATTTTTTCTTAAGTCTTTACCCATTAAAAAGTTTCCGAGTCATAGATTTCCAAAGGTAATGTCAAAGCATGTAATAGATCAAAAAACAATTGCAGCAACCATTTAAGACCCTGCAGCTGAAGTGGATGAATCCAACCCCAATGAATCCTTTTTTTGACCATTTGCTATTGTATAATTATTTTTGCTAAACGGATAATACTTCTTGCTTGCCCTCACTACACTGTATCTCCTTGCTCCTGAACGCTAGTATATGTGACAGTCCATGTTTCTCTCACCTCCTCATCTTTGCCAAAAAACATAACAATCAGAGAATTTCTCTACCTCCTACACATAAAGAGGTGCTCCTTCTGCCCTGGTGCTGAGTCTCATCCAAGTCACTGGAAAAGGCATACCTAGGCTTGCAAGGAGCCATCCCTTTGATCGTTCTCCCAAGCAGTCACAACTAGGAGCTCAAATTTTTAAGCAGAGAAGAAAGTTTGCCTTTCCTAGACATCCCATCTGCATCCAGAGGGTAGAAACAAGTAAGACTTGGCAGCCCAGAGTTACACCTCCCCAGACACGCTTCTGAGGCTCCCTCTCTGAGGTATCTTCATTCTGCAATGGGGAGGTTGCAGGATTGTTAAGTGCAATGGTAATGAAAAGCAGAGAAAATAAATTTTAAAGCTCAGAGTGTGGGAACAAATATTTGCTTTTCTGAGCACAAAGCAGAATTTTCTGCTTCTTTATGGTACTGAAAAATGCAACAGAGAAAGAAATACAATGGGGTTTTTTGGAAGTGCTTGGCTCTACTGTGGTCCCTCTCAGCTTTACAAGCCCAAGCCCTGAGGTTGACACTAGGCAAAGGTCTCAGGACATACTTGGCTGCTGCCCTAGACTGTGAAGTGGAGCCCCAGTTAGAGCCTCTGCATGCAAAACCTGTGTGTCAACCTTTGCTTGTCCCATTTCTTCATGTGTAGCACTGGCTTTGGAACTATGGAGCTTTAAATCTGTATTTCCTTTTATTTAGTTGCCAGCTTCTGAGACTCTACGAGTCGCATTTTCAACCTTTTAAAAATAAACATGGGGATTAAAACCATTCTTGAAATGTTCTTGAGAAGACTAAACAAAGCAAAACCCAAATAACAATTGCAATTATCCTGTAATTTCCTACCTTGTGCAGACTTTAAGAATATAAAACTGGAATATGTGCTAAGATTCTGGAAGATGGAGATGGCAGAGCAATAATATTTTTCTGGGCTCCACGTATGTACAGCAGTCCCATTCAAGCTACTAGGAATGGAGAAGGAAGAAATATTTTGAAATTTCTATATTGTTTTTGTAAGAAAACAGTTGAAACTAACTTGTTTTGACATTTTCATGATTTCACTTTTTAAAGAAGATATTAATGACACATTTCCAAGGGTGAAAACTTTTTATTCTGGCATCTAAACAAGTTGTTAAGGAGACCAGTGGTGTCTTTATGTTTGTACAGCAGAAAATATTGACAAAATATTTCACTAAACCTTTGTAAAGAGGAGAAAGTGTCTCTCTCCCCTCTTCATTTTAAAAGGTGATGTTTGGACTCAAGGACCCTTCCAGCTTGAAAAACAGTGTGCAGAGTTCCTTTAATCGTGACCTCCCAGGAGACCTGAGATTTCATTATCCGGTTGTCACTCTCCAGCTTCACAGCCCTAGAGCAATCTAGGAAGACTTCCTTATTTTCACCTGAGGTACATCTTCCAGACACTGCAGAGCTTAAAGTTTTGCACCCACAGGACAAGAGTGTTCAAATATCCCTCATCTGTGTAGGAGGCTAAATGTTATAGAAGGGTACACTTTAGACACCTAATCCCACTTCCATGCAATTAATTAATTAAGGAGAGCTGAAACAGGACAGAATGAAAAAAATGAAACCGTTCAGTGACACACAGTATGAAGGACCTGGACAGTCCATTACTGCTCCAGCAGATGCCCAGATCTTTTCCTACGTTAGGCCCTAAACCACTCAGTAATTAAAGCATTTCCGTAATATACAAGGAAGCTTGTGTATTATACTTGAGCTACTCAGCATTTCCCAAAGTCTCAGCTCATCCTTACCGGTGTGGGGATACCCCATTAAAACTCCTAAGAGGCTATCTTTCCAGGACTCCCTGAATTAGACAGAGACATACTCTGAGGACAACCTTCCCTTTACCCCTTAATGTTTCTCTGTCCCACCTAGTCACAGCTGGGAAGCTACAAGCTTGCAGAAATCACTCCTGTCTCCCCAAAACTGTTGCAGCATCTCGTGATGAGCTGGCTCTTGGGTTCACTCTGAAATCCTGCTCCTCGCGTAACACTCTTCCCCACTGCATGGTAGCTCTTTGAGAGGCCGGCCTCTGTTGTGCAATCTCAGTATGACTCATGCAAGCACCTCCACAGCCCCTGCCTTTGGGAGTACTCTCCTTTAGAGCTCTGATTCTGGGAGAGCTCATACTTCTCAAGGCTTTGGTGTTACTTTTGAAATGACAGCTACCACAAAGAACACGCTTCTGCAGGACAGCACTTCTGCAAACGTGCAGTGTCCTTACAGTACACAGAAAACCTGCAGAAGAATTTGGATACAAAATAGTGAATTTAATTTTGAAAAAGAATCACCCAAAATTTCTATTTTTAACAGCTGCAGTGCCTCTATGACCATTTTCCTTGAGGATCCTTACACTTCTGGCATAGTTGAAATCTCTTAATCTTCAGGCTTTTGTTGGCCTGTGCTGGTTTAAGAGTTACCCAGCAGGGGAAATGAACTCAACTCAAAAGAGAGATTATAAGTCAGAATAAC
>JAWWES010000094.1:49681672-49696103 GCA_035583135.1 Lophotriccus pileatus
CAACCAATCAAAAATCTTTCAGATTAAGACAATGACAAGCCAATTTTCCTTCCAGCTTTTTAAACAAAGAGTCATAGTAGTACAAGATTATATCATCCTGAATAATTTTCAAGGCATATATCACAGTTCCCCCTATTCAGTGGAATGAAGATACATCTGGCATTCATTCCAGGCACTAGGTGAAGCTTTGTCAGAGGAGATACTATGTTAGATTAGTCTGTCAAACTTTGTCCTATCCCCAGTTTCACCCAGTAGCTTCACAGCCATTTTACTTCATTTTTGGCCTTGTGTGAGAATAGGAGTTAATTGAGAGTATTCTATGTCTATCAGACTGGTCTCCTCATGGGAATCCCACTGATGACTCTCATCAGCTTGTCTCCTTTGGCCTAGATAACTCTGTGGAGAAATAGACACAATTCACCTAAAGTCCTTGTGCACCAAAACAGTATTCATCCCTCCCTGCGAATATGGGTGGATTGTTCTCTTCTTAGATTCTTTATTTTTTCTTTTGTTCTGCATTTTCTTGTGGCCATCTGACTACTACACTGACTACTACACTGACTTGCACAATGCATTAGGCAAGCAGGAATTTGTTTCAGTGTGTATTAAAACACCCAGTCCAAGCTTGTCATTGCAATTGGTTACGTTTCTTCTTTTTCTCTGTTTCAGCAAAGCCTTATCTTTTAGCTTTCTGCACAAGATTCTTTGAGGTAGGG
This sequence comes from Lophotriccus pileatus, assembly GCA_035583135.1. Classification (NCBI taxonomy): domain Eukaryota; kingdom Metazoa; phylum Chordata; class Aves; order Passeriformes; family Tyrannidae; genus Lophotriccus; species Lophotriccus pileatus. Next base: position 49,682,389 of record JAWWES010000094.1, read on the forward strand.
AGGAAAGGCATGAGAGAACACTCAACCCATATGAAATTAAACGTAAAAAATTAGACATGCACACAGAAAAGGAAAAAACTTCTGAAAGTTAAAAGAAGCAGTTTCCTCAGGCTCTCTCACTGCCAAGCTTCACCTTTTAGTGTCTGGAAGGAATGACCAAGGACACTGTACTTCTGAAAGAGCATTGTGATATTATTACCACACATTATATTCACCATCAGTATCATTTTCAGACTCCATCAATACCAGTCTCTTTTGTGGGAATTATTCTTCTCTATAGAAATAATTAAACATTTACTGCCCCAAAGCAAGGATAGGCAATTAAGAGGAGTATGATGGCCCAGTAGCTATATCTCTCACTGGGGGATATAGGCAAACAAGATCCTACTCTAGTATCCATTTAATTATTTATATGCCTTAGTAAGCATTATTTGTCTATTATAACACTAACAAGAGTTGCCATTTGGCAAAGTCTTGTTTATAGTACATATTAACATCATGGTGAAAGTACTCCACTATACTGGGGAAAAGATGCTTCTTGATTTCTTAAACAGACTCGGAGACAGAAGCTCATTAGCAATTAGCCATTCCAGTGAGCAGAAAACTGATCTCCCTTCCCCTTGGATTTTTTTTCCACCAAACAACAATAATATTATTAACATTTCTTTCACTTTCATGATAATAAAGCCAATTCTTGTCTGCCACTCATGTGGCAACAAAATTATGCCCCATATAAAGGGTTGCCTTGTCTCATTCAACACCTTCCTGGAGTATATAAAAGAGCGATGAACTGTTGTAAATTGATTTTGAAGTCCCCTGAAATGGGCTTTGCTTGTGGAGCTCTTCAGCAGTGTGACATCACCTTGTCTTATTCAGTTGAAACAACCCCAAGAGGAAATTTAAAATTTTAAAGAGCTCTGGGTGAGTGTGGAGAGACCAAGAGCTCTGACCCCAGAACCTGTCTTGCAGAGTAGACCTTTTTACAAATCAGCTCAGCTGAGAAACAGTTTCTTGAGGATTACTGAGACAACAGCTAAGAGCAGGATAATTTGATTAGAGACATGGAATTAGGTGAAGGAGTGGGTTAAAATTAACTGCTTAGATATTTTAAAGCTATGACTAATAGGAAAGACGGGGAGAGTACTCTGGATATATTTTTGTTAGATTTTCAAAGGAAGCACTTGAGAAAATTTGCTGATGGCCAAGGCTGTGGTTTGGGCCAGCTCTACACATAAACTCCATGTCCCCCTGTGCTGGCGAGACACACTGGATGGGAAGGACGTTGAGGATGTGGCAGCTTTCCATGCTGGAGAGTGACCATTTTCTGCAGGGCTGGGAAGCAGTGCTGCTTCCCCAGTGCAGCAGGAAACAACCTTCCCTGTGGCTCCTCCAGGCTCCAGCAGCCATGGGGATGAGGTGCTGATGGGACTGGATTTGCAGGGAGCCCACAGGGCGCAGGTGCAGGACGCTGCTCCCAGCCAGCATGACTGGCCTGGCATTCCTTCCAGCCACTGCACTCACAGTGGGTGTCTGGAAACCATCCAAGCAATTCATGTTTCTGCAACTGGGGCCAGTACTGCCTGGGCTTGGCTTTTTGAAGCCGTATGTTAGTGGTACTGTGGCCATAAACCAAGGTGGCATGTCACCAGGAATACAGATTATGGTTTAATTTGGAAGCAAGGCCTCCTCATCAGAGTGTGAGTGCTCTGTGCCCTTTGTCTTCAGCCTCCTTGCAGCAGGTAGGCTGAGGGCACTCTCCCAGTGCACGAGTGCTGGCCAGCTTGGAGCAAGGATAGCTCTGCCTTCCTGGTGTAGGGTGTTGGAGGCACAGATGCTACGTGAGCACCCAAATACAGCCACTGAACAGGATTACAGTGCTCCACACACTATCCAAGTGCAACAGAAGCCCCATTTAAAGCAAACACAGAGTGGAGACGTACAGAAGAATATAACTGGAGACACCAGCAGGAACCAGTGAGAGTGATGAGGTGGCACAGCCAGCCTGTGCAGCTGCAAGATCTGCAGAATGGGGCTGAAGAGCTCAGTTTTCTTTTTACCATCTCAAAGGAAAGTGTCAGTGAAGGTTCAAAAGATAATGAATGCGCTGTATTATATATCTATACTTATTATAATATATGGTGGTTTATTGCCCATCTCTGGAAGTGTTCAAAGACAAGTCTGGATGGAACTTTGAGCAACTTGGTCTAGCGGAAGGTGTCACTGCTCATGACATGCATGGGAAGGCCTGTTCAAACCCTTACAGGGAAGGCAATTAGTCAAACAACGCTGACACTGCAGACAGAGGTGAATGCACCTGTGCCGAATACATGGTGAAGAGCCTTGGAAGAAGGATAAAGCACTGTTCCGTCGTAAAACACTCTCCCAGGCTTATGCAATGGGAACTACTTTAAACTGTTGCAGTTAGTAAAAACTTCCTGCTGCCAGCACCAGTTTTTGCAGAATATCCCAGGATTCCTTTTTACCCTTCTAAGTGACATTAAAGAGAGCCTGAGATAATGATGCAGGTCAAAAAACCACAAGTTTGTTTAAACACTATTTTTACAGGCAACATATTATTTCAATGAGTAACAGCATCTAAGAAACAGGAATCTGCATAAGGGTGCCTGACAAAACTTGGTTTTCAGTCTCTGTGTGGCAGATGATTACATGGACAATATTACAAATCAAGAGCGTGCTGGAGATGCCTGCGATGAGGAGAAAGCTTATGCACTTTGGAAAAGAGACTTTTTAGAAGAAAAAAGCATTGATTCTACACCTGTTTGAAGGACTATTTTCCCAGTGACTTTGGGCTAAACCTACTGATAGGCTGATGCCTCCATTTAGAGTTGTCACACCCTGTTGCTGTGGTCTTTGCTCCCTGGAGCTGCTTAATGTTTCCCTATTGGGCAGCTTACAGAGCTGTATCTACCCTAGCCAATCCTCTCCTTCCCCAGTTACATCACTGTTGTAATCCATCCCCTTGATGTTTATGTATGTTCTCCCTACCTATCAAATATCCCCGTTTTGCATACCCCTCCCAGTTTCTAGAATCCTCCCCAGCCTACCCTTTAAATAGCCCTCCATTTTGTAAAGAGGTTGGGTGCTCTGCCTTAGGCACTGCTCCTGTGAGATCTGCAGCCCTGCTTTGAACACTGCTGGTCTCGCGTCTTATTTCCTGGACTGTGGCAAGAGGGAACATCCAGGCACACTGGAACTTGAACACTGGAGCAAAATTCTGGTATTGCTACAGTCAAATCATGCAATGATCATGCTTAGGCTGGGATTTTTTGCAAGCCTCTAATGAATAAATGGGACAAATGCAGTTTTCAGCCTTTACTCAGACTAAGTCAAGTCATTTAAAGATTTCAGTGGCTTCTATGAAACACAGTTACAGCTCAAATGTATAAAATGTTGATGTAGCAAATCAATGAAATACAGCCTTAATTTTACTCATGGGTTAAAATCAGTGCAATCATTAACCTGTTTGAAGTGCTTTGCTAAGTTAGGAGCTAAAACTTTGAAAGAAAATGAATGCAGATTGAATTCCAATAGCATTTTGCATAAACTTGATACGTTTGTAAAAGTATTTTTTCTAGTTGACATAAGTGGCCACAGTCTTGTGGAATAGAAGTAACATTTGGAATATCTGGGTAAGTCACTCATTAGTATTCGGAAGGCATGCTTTCAGGTGCTTCTTTCACTATTGAACGCAGCCACCTGTGTGATGAAATCTGGGAAAGTGCTGAACAGAGCACAGCAACAGTACCCAATAATTCAGGAAAGAAAGGACAAACTACAGAGAACCCTAACGATATTCTGTATGTAACAGTCAAGATACGGATTTTCTTCTGGACACTTTGATTAATGGCTCTAACTCCTGCATAAGGTGCCATAGCACCTTTTAAAGAGCGCTTTCTTCTACAGAGGCTCTAACAGCACAGGTCTTCCTAATCATCTGCTGGAGTAAGATTTCAATATTGACTTGGAAAAATACTATATATGAAATCACTGAAATGATTTTCTGGAACAACTTGCTTTTGTTTTGGTGGTCTTTTCAAGTAATAGGACAGGCCAATATTTTATGACAATAGCCTAATTTCTTTATTAAGTTTTGTTCCTAATGTCATTGTAGTTTTGCCATCAGGACAGATTAATTTGCATTCGCAGCTCACTGGCAGAGGCATTCACCACATGTGAAACTCCGTTTGTGCATGTCTGTGGGAGAGCACACATGAGGGTGTGCACAGGTGAGCTATCAAGGAATTGGCCCACTTACGATTTTAGTGAAAAATAAACTATCTTTAATTTGATCTTGATTTCTCTTTCAAGCTGTTGCGCAAGCTCAGATAAAAGCTGCTCTTGGTCTAAAGACCCCTATGCCGATTTTCAGTCTCTTTCTGTGGACAGCAGTCTGTTTCTTGTACTGCAGAAACATCGTTTCACATGGCAACTTGCGTGCAGCAAGGAGGCCATGGGAAGAGGAGGCAGAAGCACAAGAACACTGCCAGAAACAGAAATCTCCAGTAGCATACGGCCTCAGCACCAGTGGACAGGATCAGTAGCAGTTAGTGCTGCAGCTGCCACATTATAACAAGATATAGACTGGATAAGAGAGCTGCAGCTCTGCGACAACTCTCCATTTCACTAAATGATTAGAGTATTAAACTTGGTGGAAGCCAGCAACAAAATTGCTCCATATACAACATACCCAAAATAGGCCATATGAGGCTTCAGATTTTAATTCTGTATCTTTTATTCTCTATTCTGATTGGATAGGAAAAATCTGATTTCTCCTTTTCCTGATTTTGGATACTTATGTACCTTTTTTCTAGAGGATTAACCCCATTCTCCATCTGGAGGCCTGGGATTGCACTGTATTTTCTTTGCTTTTACAGTCAGCTGGAAAATCTCCAGCCCTGAATGTGGCTGTATGTCCTTGGCTTTGACATTTGGTTTCTAGTCTCCACTAATAATCAGGATTAATTCCTTTAGTTGTCACGATGATTTGTGGGTTTTGAATTGCCCTAATTTAGACAATGCTTCTGTCTCTGCACCAGCCCCCCCATCCTATGCCTGGCATTACAGTAGCATCTCACTCTGTGCTGGCAGTGTGAGAAACACATAGTCAAATAGGTACCTCTCTGATTTGCTTTTCTTTCCTATGGGGAGGATGAGAATATGCAATTTGTAAGCACATCAGTCACCTACCTTTTATGTCTCCTGTTCCTCCAGAGCTCAGCCTTTCTCATCATCCTCCTCAAATTGGACCTTGAGTTTTCAAGTGAAAACCAGAGGGATATACTGACACCATCTTTCATTGTACATGGCTGTATATGGCTTTCTTTTCATAGAATGAGAGAATGGTTTGGTTTGGAAGGGCCATTAAAGGTTATGTAGTTCCAGCCCACCTGTCAGGCAGGGACACATTCTGCTAGACCAGGCTGCTCAAAAGGCCCATACAACCTGGCTTTGAACATTTCCAGGGATGGGGCATCCACATCATCTCTGGGCAACCTGTTCTATTTCCTCACCACCCTCACAGTCAAGAATTTCTTCCTAATATCTAATATAAACCTACTCTTTTTCAGTTTGAAGCCATTCCACCTTGTTCTATCACTACAGGCCTGTGTAAAAATTGCCTCTCCAGCCTCTTTATAGGCTCCCTTCAGGTACTGAAAGGTGCTAGAAGATTTTTCTGGAGCCTTGTCTTCTCCAGGCTAAACAGCCCCAACTTTCTCATCCTGTCCTCTGATTATTTTTGTCACCCTTCTCTGGACCCACTCCAATACCTGTGCTGAGGGCTCCAGAGCCTTCAGAGCTGCCCTGCATAGTCTGGGCAAAATCTGCCTGATCAAGCAGCAACCCAAAGTTTTATTAAGTTTTGAACCTCCATTTTCCTCCCAAATCTCCTTCAAGTGTACAAACACACATCCCAGCACAACATCCCTGGAGGTTTTTAAGATGAGACTGGATGCGGCACTTAGTGCTATGGTCTAGTAAGTGCGGTAGTGGATCAACAGTTGGACTTGATGATCTCAGAGGTTCTTGCCAACCCATCTGATTCTATGGTTCTATGAAATTACTTCAGTCTCTAAGGAGTAAGAGGAACTGTGTTGCCCTTGCCAAGATGACCATTTAAAAAGCGTAGCAAAAAAAAGGGAGCTGTATCATGGTAAACTGAGGAAGACAATATGGAAATACATCTTTTAGAGCTCTTTTTATTTGAGATCACATAACTATTACCAGCTGATCTGTCACAGAGCTACTTGAAAAATGCATTGGATGGTAGATCGTCTAGATTTCCTCTGGAGGCTTCCACTAGGAGAGATATTACTACTAAATCAGCAACCCTAAAATGAAATAGATGATAGGCTGAAAGTAAGACATAAATTCTCATATTAACTTGTCCTACTTTGTAACAGGACCTGAGAACAACTGTAAATTATTATTAAACGCTTTTATTCTGGCAGCATCCCCTTGGGCTATGTTCTGGTATATGAAAGCTTTCTTCTGAGGAGAGGGCCAACTGAGGCAGTGGGTATGGCAGGCAATCCTGCAGACAGAGATAGTGTAATATACAGAGAAATCACCAAAACCTACTTCACATCACGATCTGTGCAGTCAAATGCACACAACCAAACCATCACTTTCAAAGCTGCTGGGGTTTGCTAGGAGGGACAATCAAAAGAACCACTGTTTGCTCAGCTTCCCAACAACATTTTGGTAAGGCCCGCAAAAAAGGATACGTGGAAGCAAATCACTGACCACAGCACAAAGGGCAAATTCTCTTACCATTTAATATCTGGGTAAACAATGGGAAAAGAAAAAATCCCAGGGTCTGGTACTGTTTGTGGCAAAATATTTCAACTGACAGATGACACAGAGAGGTGTGGATACTTGGAATTTGTGAGATTTAATGTACTTACGCTGAAAAAGGGGTGGCTCTTTTACTATTTCTTACATATGTGAGCCATTATATACTCCACTGAAGATGGCAGATTCCATATCTAAGGATGAAATGAGAGAAGAGTGCAATTCTCCTCAAGTTAAATGACAATTGATCTGAAAGTTACTACCCACAGAATCAAGGGAGTATGAGATGAAGGAAAAGGCCAAGGGACAGTAAAATTTTTGAGCAGTTTTGGCTAGCAAAAGGCATAGATGAGCAAGGAAGTGCCCCCCAGCTCTGGGGGAAGTATGACATTTGTTAGTGCTTCCTAAAAAAAAAAAAAAGGCAGACTGTCCTAGACAAAGTCTTGACTAAAACATCAATTTTACTTGCTCTTAGAAGCAATCTGCAGCACCCAGAATTGAGGTTAAGCATTTGAGCTAATCACTTTGCAATATCCTACTGAGCTGGGAGAATTAAATTGGTGACCAGGGGAAGCTGGCTGGGAACATTAGGTTGCTTTAAGCAGTAGCAATACTATGCTACGGTATTTTTTCCCTTCTCTTATACCCCTTAATCTCAAGCTTCCAATTTGTGCTGGTTTGGAATAGCCTGTCAGCAGGAATATAGAGCGAAAGTTCTCTTTATGAAAGAGCTTGTATAATGCCATTGCCTCTGGTGGACCATATTCTCCAGGGCAGAAGGTTTTTTCCAAGTCTTTGCTTCTACATAAAACACCGTAGAAATACAGTGTTTGGAAAACTGGGCACTCTCTAAAAATTCTAGTTTAAATGGGAAACAGGTCATTAGATTAAGTTCACAGCCTTGGGCGGGGCAGTGGCTGAGCACTGAGGACACTTTTCTTGAGGAAAGGGAACTGACCAAACAAGGAATTATTAGTGTTTTTGAAAGCAAGAATTACATGCCTTTTGAACTTTAATTGGGAAAAGGGATAAATTAATGCCTTGCCATAGATGAATGCAGAAAGTCCCATCATGTTTTAACTATGCAACTATATTTGTGAAAAGACAAAAAAATCCCCAAATGTCAAACCAGAGGTACATGTGTAGGGGCTGCTCTGCCCAAAGGCAAAAATACTTTTTTTTTTCTCTGACTACTTACACAGGTTTTATATGATGTTTATTTGTCTATTCAATAAATAAGAGCGCACCTTCGCACCTTCTCATGCAGTGCACAGTATTTATGCAACCACCTGGGAGCCAAAGACACTTTCCCAGTAGGACGTGGCTATCAGGAGATCTGGGGCAGTTTTAAAATTGTCATATGTCTCTTCAGTCAGACATTCCAATCCTTTGGCTACACAGGCTGAAAACAGCAGAATTTTTCCCCAGAGATGCAAACTGCTTTTTCTCATCTCTCCCCTCAAAGAAACATTTTAATTCCATAACCAATAGATCAAAATGAAGTGGTCTCTGGCTAACTAACTGTAGATAAGCTACTCTACTTAATTGTTTAAAGCATAAATTGTCTAAAGTGCACCAGTTTGCTTTTCATCAATGGCAGAACTGGCTTTTCCAAAGCGGAAGAGAACTTTAGCCTGAAGTTCAGGCTCTTCTGAGTGAGACTATGAAAAAGTTCAACTTATTTTCCACTCCAGCTTCTGACTGGTGGTATTCCAAGCTTTCATAAGTTCTAGATATTGTGATATCTGGGTTTACCACTTAATGAATTAAATTCGTCAAGTATCTTGAGAAAAGCCTCAGAACTGTTAGACTTACTGTTTTCCTTTGTCATTAAGTATTTGGTATTTTCTGTGCTATAAACTAGAGTTTTACATTCCTGGCATGTGCAAGGAAGAAAATGCAGCTTTCCTGCAGAAAGAAGGAGCAGTCTTGTCAAACAGCTGTTGTTTCTGAGATTCCCTTTTTATTTTCTGGTCCTTGGATACACGATGAAGGCCCAAAGGCTGATTTTGCCAGACTTGCCCAAGACCAGCTGATAAGAGAAGGGTGCTTAAGCAATCCTGTAACATTTACTCTTGTTCCTCATTAGTACTTAATACTCTAGATTATAAATAGCATCTTGTCCTGTGATAGCCTAACATACAGCTGGGAACTCCCCAGGACCTTATAGGTAAGATCTCTAAAAATCTCTGCTACAGAAAGCCTAATTATTGCCTCTGCAGTCAGGGGGAGAGGGGTTCACAGAGCCTCTACAGCTGTTTTGGGAAGGGTTCCTCTTGACAAGTCCCAGCTCAGGGGACACAGTGGTCCCCTCCTGAGAGGGCATTGAAATGTGTATCTCCTGCTCTGATATTCTTCTAAGATGACTTGACAACCAAAAGATGGTAGTGTTATAGCTGAGGTAGCCTGGGATGAAAATTAGGGGCAGGGAGACCTAGCAAGACATTTATGTTGCTGGGATAGGTATGTACGTAACTGGCTTTGGGCTCCAAACTTAGCTTTTGCTAGGTTCTCTTGCCTCCCTCACCGATGAACAGTAGGGAACAGGGTAAATGCCTCTCAGCTGGGGCCGTCCTGGCCTTTTCCCAGAACCATGTGGGAAGGTCTGAAGGGAAAGGGAGCCTTTCCTCCAGGTAGAGCATGGGCTGGTAGAGACCTGAATAATTGCAAGCCCCTGTGCCATCCCCGCTGCTCCTGGTCCAGGTATCCCTAGGTTACCTTTGCTTTCTATCTCACTTGCCTGTGCTTTACACATGTACAGAAAACTCCTGGGAAGCCCCATGGGGAAACAACACAGTCCCCGTGCCGGAAGGATTTTCCTGCTCTGGCTCCATCGCACTGCTCTTGCCAGCACCTGAAGCCACAGTTCCCTACCGTCCCTCCATGAAGCCTGCAAATAGGCATTCTCCAGACCTCATCATACCCTGGCACTCTATGGAAGAGCTTTGGATAATTGAAACAGAGACATCTTTTATGAGAGTTAATATGCAGCAGAAAGCAAGCCATGCATGCAGATGTGTTTTAGCTGGGCTCTTCCACCTTGTCCTGGTCTGGGCTGTCTGCCTTGCAGACAGACAGCACCCTCAGCCAGCCACGCTGTCTGCAGGCAGCAGGGACTGCCAAAATGTGCAGCGTCTATATCCCATCAGATGCTACTCTTCATGGACTAGAAAACAAAGCAAAGGCTTCCCACTGCTTTAAATGCCTGTGAGTCCCGTCTACCATGAGCACAGTTCCTGGACATGCCACAGGGGGTAGTATAGGCTGTTCCCAAAAGTGGGTTCAAATTTGACCTCTCTGTCTTGTAGAGATGGGCATTTGTGAGCTGTGCTATGGGGATCAGAGAATGACAAAATTTATTAATTGTGTTTATTTATTATTTTACTTTTTTAATACCAGTGTAGATATAGGGACTAGAAGAGCACTTTGAGGTCATTTCAAAACAGGGTGTCTGCCTCTGAGATGGAGCAATTTGTGCAGGCAAGAGGAGAGACTTCATACACTACAGATCTTGAAGGTTTTGTGCTGACAAAGAAAGAGGTAGGCAGATCCCACTGCTCTTGCTATGGGAGCAAGGAGTGCAGCAGGGATGGATTATCTGGAGGAGACTGGGTGGAATTTTCCTAAGAGTTAGGCAGTATAACACGCCAGGACAGAAGATAACTGGAGGCAAATGATTCATTGTGCTAAGTACCGTAAAGCTAAGAAAACAGATGTCTTGGCTGGACTGAGGACAGAACAATACATTGTATTAAATAGATTTATCAATAGGATAATGAATATTTTGTTCAGATTATTGTAAAGTTTGTGTTTTCTTTTTTTGTTGTTGTTTGTTTTGGTTTGTTTGGGTTTTTTTGTTTGGTTTGGTTTGGGGTTTTTTACATCTTAAAACATTATAACTAGATAAAGCATGAAACCATCTAGTAATAGTTAGCAAAGTCCTCTCTGAGATTGAAACATTAACAGCATGAAAAGAAGACTTTCAGTCTAAATACACTGAGGTTATTACCCAGTCCTGGGAACCTGATTTATACCCATACAGTTCCATTGGTACCAGTGGGAAAGAATGGATCTGAGTAAATCGAATATATGGCCCAGTGTTTTTTTATGTGCAAAACAAAAGGCTAAATTTAAAGTAAATACTGACTGAAAGAAGAGCCTCTTTTCTGTTGTTACATGTAGAAAAAGTGCTGTATGTCTAGGGAAGGTATGTAATATTTGTGCTGATCATCTTACTCCAAAGCCTGATAGGCCTGTTATGCATATGGATGGAGTGCAGCCCAACAAGCTTCCAGCCCCACTAAAGGTTATGAGATTGCACCTGCCCTCTGCAAACAAAGCTACGTAGATATGACCTAGGTCTCCTTCAGGTAGCCAGTAAGGGGTCTACTTGGCTCCTACCACAGGAAGGGATGGTGAGACTCTATGGGGATATTCAAATCTGCGTTCATCTGGAAAGTATTCAAGACAGACACAAGCATTAGCTGCAAACCAAATGTCATTTACCCATTAAAAATTAGAGGAAGTTTTTTCTCTAGGCGTTTTCCCAAAGAATCCTAGTCGACCAAGAAGGCCAGTGGAATCCTGGCTTGTATAAGCAATAGTATGGCTGGCAGGACCACAGCAGTGACTGTCCCTCTGTAGTTGGTCCTGGTGAGGCCACACCTTGTGTCCTGTATTCAGTTTTGGGCCTCTCACTACAAGAAAGACATTGAGATGCTGAGGCATGTCCAGAGAAGGGTCTGGAGCACAAGCTTGATGAGGAGTGGCTGAGTGAGCTGGAGCAGGGGGTTAGTCTGGAGAAAAGGAGGCCTTATCAATCCCTACAACTACCTGACAGGAGGTTGTAGCCAGGTGGAGGGTCTGTCTCTTCTCCCAATTAGCAAGTGACGGGACAAGAGGAAATAGCCTCAAATTATGCCAGAAGAGGGTCTAATTGGATATTAGGAAAACCAGGCTGCTCAGGGAAGTGTCTGAGTCACATCCCTGGAGGTATTTAAAAGATGTGTAGACGTGGTACTTAAGGACTTGGTCAAAATGGTGGACTTGTGCTGGGTTAACAGTTGGACTTGAAGATCTCAAAGGTCTCTTTCAACCTAAACAATTCTGTAATTCTGTGGCTCTATTGACATCCCACCAAATACCTGGAAATCCACATTTTTGTGGTACCATCATGTACTTAAGTCCTTTGTTCCAGAACCTTCTCTACTGCTCTAGTGCTCAGCTCTTCCACTCAGGGTACAGATCTCTCCTGGATAGGCCACCAAAGCCTTCTTTTACTTCTTTGAAACTATGAGGCACTATCAGAGCAGTTGGGCATTAAAGGTTTTGGTCATATATGTGAAGTTTCTGATGCAGTTTTCTAAGCAATAAAGCCATTGGGAAATGGTCTGAGTGATCCACTTAGACTATGCCTGTCACTTGTGTGCTTACCTTTTGCCAACCAAATTAGAAGACTTACCCTAAGGAAAGAAGTACATGGCCCCCACCTTATTCTTAAGTAGCAAGCAGCCACAAAGCTCCCCAGGTTGTGAGCATTATTGCTACCACATGTTCTAATGAGAGTACAAGATAGAAATTCAAGACTGTGAAGCTTATTTTTGTCTTGAGTAGATAGTTACTTTAATGGCACAACACATCCTGACTCTAGTCTTCTCCGCTCTGCTCACAGTGATACATTACTGCATAACTGGCAGGTCTGTCTGAACAAGGGATGATGGCTGTGCTCTTTCTCTCATCAAAAGCTAAAGTCAAATTAATACAGTGATAGCAATCTTAAAATAATAAAAATAAAAAGAAGAAATGCAGATGATCAAGTTTTGGGAGGGTATATGGGGCAGGTAATGATGGTTAAAGAAGACTGTGAATTAATAACTCTCCATAATATTCCTGAAAGTATTTTACCAAGGCATTAATTTTAATCTTTACAAGTTGAACAACTGCTGCAGGGTGCATTTGACATTTCACCTACAAAGGAGCAGCCCATTCTAGGAGTTAAAGATCTCTCTGTTTATCCTTTCTGTGAAATTAAGCTCATTTCATCTGTGCAGTGCATTACTTTGCTGGAAAAAATGTAAAACAAGAGGAGGGAAAAATGGTCACTGTTAGTATCAGGAGTTGGGTTTTTTAACTTGAAAAGGAATCTTTGCCCCTTTCATGACTTAATATGTTTTATGAATCCCATTCATTTGACAGACCATCCAGGCTTCAACAAATGAGCTGCAGCTCTCACCAGACAAGAACAACTTGTTAAAAGCCTTCCCTGTCCAGGAGAAGCTTGTCACCTGTGACTGCCTTAAGGTATTGGGTTAACTGCTGTCTCACTATTATTGTCAACTGCACTGTCTGATAATCAGACCAGTTGAGATAAGCCAGTCTGCTGAACAGGCACAACACTGTGAAATCCCACTTCAGGACATATTATAGCAAAGCAGGGCATTCTTTCAAATGAAAATCTCTAGATGGAATATTGGCAACTGTAGGAAATTTGACTGGTAATAGCCAAGATGGTCTGATCATTAGCATCATGCAATATTGTGTTCTGCCTTTCTCAAAGGTTTCTGAAGGTTACTGTCAACCCCTCTTCTGCAAGGCGAGTGGTTGGCACCAGTATTTGGAAGATTAGGATCTGCCAATAACATGCCATTTTAATACCCTTGCAGATAAACCAAAGCACAGATAACAGAGTTTGAGGAGGGAACCCTCTCCACGTTGCCGTCTCACAGGGACGGAGCTGCTGTGATGCAAATCCTGGTGCTGGCTAGTTACAGAGTGTCGTGGGTTAGCAAGAGTTCCCCCTCCCTGGGGGACTGTGAATGGTTTGTGCAGGTGAATTTCCGGGACAAAACCAATCAGAAGTTTTGGTAACGCCTTTTGCCAATTACATCTTTAAGAAATCAGAA
>JAWWES010000094.1:49724857-49740219 GCA_035583135.1 Lophotriccus pileatus
AGATGTAATTGGCAAAAGGCGTTACCAAAACTTCTGATTGGTTTTGTCCCAGAAATTCACCTGGACAAACCACTTACGGTCCCCCAGGGAGGGGGGACCCTTGCAAACCCACGACAGGCAGATTGTAAGGGACCCCCCTTTTTCCACAAAGAAAGTTGTCTTCCTCTTCAAGAATGCTTTTGTGCATTGCTACCCCTGCTGTGTCTTTGTATTGCTGTGACATCTACAAAACCTGGTCAAGGCCCATGATACTCGGGTTCTCAGGCCAGATAAGCATATCAAACCCGTGGTGCTGTATCTTATTTCTTTGCTCTCATTATGTCTCTTTTAATGACAGAACACAGCGGTCAAGACCCATAGGACGCTACTTCTCTTGCCCCAGCAATGGCAGCAGTATTAGTCAGCTAATATTATTATTGCAGGACCTGGCAGTCTTTGTTGCACACCACAGTGCCAAGCAGTGAGCAAGCACAGTGCACTTTCCCCTTCTAGGGACTGCAACACAGCAGAAAGAGGAGGGCTTGGACAGACGATAGAGCACAGGGAAGCAGTAGGAGGGCACTGGCTAAACAGAGAGTATTCATAGTCAAAACAGCACATGGGCAGCCTAATGCTATCAGGTTGTCCATGGACAGCTGCAAAAATGGCAAAATCAGCTGTACCTCCACAAGTTGCCCTCTGATTCTTCCTCAGCCACTCACTTGAGTACACAAAAATCAACCAGCTGGTAGAAACAACCAGAAGTCCATTCCTGCGGATACAATTGGGAACAACTGAGCAGGGCTGGTACCCAGGGATGTGCTGAGCAACCTGAAGCCCCAGGCACCTTTTCACCATGTACCCCACTCAAAAAATATCCCAGAGAAAATAACCATGGTCCTAAAAAGTCTTCTGGATACCTGAGTTCTCTGCTATCAGGGATGGACAATCCCCCCGAAAGTTTTGTTCATGATACCAGGAATAGCAGAACAAATAAGGACCTTATTCATTGATGTTTGTTCTGTGAAATCTCACACTGATGCAACTTTTGGCAAATGCACATAGATGGAGGCAATCCACTTTTACTTCAGGTAAAGAACATTTATTTATTTTCCACACCTGAAAATTAGCAGAATGAATCTGCTTTCTTGTTTAGTCCTGCATGATAAGCCCAATCAACTTATCCAGAAGCAAGAGGTGATTTTTGCAAATTGACATGTCTAAGTTTTTCAGCCAACTCTCTTTCTGCAAGAAGTCCTAGAAGACTGAAACTGCAACATGAGATAGGCAAAAGGGATGACAACAAAATAAAAAAAGACAGTAAGTGGAGATTCAATAAAAAAATCTGCTTAACACTTTGTGACACAAATGACTTTGTGTAGTGTTTCTGATACCTTGGCTTAGCGTTGTGTCTTAGCAGGCAGCATGGGAAAGCACTTAGCCTTGCATCACTAGCTCTGGCCCAGATCAGTCCTTCGTAAAGAAATCCCTGGAAGAAGTTCAAAGAGGAGTGATGGCAAGGACAAGACAATGGCGTCCCCTTGCCAGACCTGCTGCTCTGGCAGATTGCAGCAGGGACACAAAGTGCACATACCATAGATACGTAGCATACTGTGCCACTTGCATTGCAGGGCAGGTGTAAAAAAGCTTCTTCCAGCTCCTCCACTGTCTTCAAGACCAGTGAGGGTGTATCAGAATTCAACATGATGTCACTGCACATCCCCTGGCTGTGATGCACTTCAAACAAAAAATGGTGTTCATATGCAGGACTGCTGGGCTGACTGCAGCAGTGCATGCTCTTATCTACTAACTCAGTCTTCAGAAGATTTTTAATTTATTTGCTCAGAACTATTTAACTGCCATTTTTAAATCTCATGCTCACAAGATTTTAGCAATTGAAAACACTTTACACTATTTTCAGCTCCCTGCTTCATTTCAATTTTGAAAGAACAGATACCTCATATGCATTATTGAACACTGGAGACAAGGATGGAATAAAAAATAAGAGAAGGTAAAGCTAAATAAAACATACTCAACACTGTATCTGTTATGGTCTTGCACAGCTCAGAAAGATGCAGTCAAAACTGCCCTGTGATACCCAAATTATGCTCTTTAGCATTTAGAAATCAGAAGTTATGGAAGATCTTTGGCAATGTTTTGTCAGCAGATAAGCTGGCTAAACATTAACTTCTTTTTTTGCAATCCCTAATCAGAGATCTCCATTCATACAGCTGCTCTGTACTCTGAACCTTGAGTTAATGTATCTCTGTTTTACAGGAAAGCCTTGCTCATGTTGCTTTTGGCCTCAGCAGACTTCACAATGTGACCTCCTTCTGCTGACTCGGAAGGCAACCTGATGATGCCTTTGCTTAGGTCATGTTACTCAGTGAGTTCATGTCGGGTCCAATGCTTAGCCTCTTAGGAATAGCTTGTGGATTCCAAATTAAGTGCACCATTCTGAAAATAGAATTTTACTGACTGAGAGGAAGCACTATGATTTGGAAAATCACATTAAATGGACAAAAATATATCCAAATCTCTGTATAGAAGTGAAGCAAGTCTGAATAAATTGCTTTCCTGGAAAAGCAGACTCAGCCAGTAGAGTATCCGCAAGTTTTCAAGAGTCTTCTGTGAAAAAAAATTGAATAGAAAACCTGACACTTTGGTGTTTCTGGATAGTATATCAATGTGGTCTCTTTTTTTCATTAAATAAGACACATACACTAGTTCAATGTTCTTATTTTTCAGTACTAAGTATTAATAAGGAAATAGAGATAAGAGGCACAGTAGCAGCAGAAGTGTTAGATTTGAACTACGAAGACTGAATTTTGATTTTGATATGTTAGAATGTTTTGTGATTTCTCGGCGGTGTGGAGCAGATGCAGTTAAACTGGTTGTGGGACATATGTAGTGTCCAAGGGTCAGAGCAGCTCAGTGGCTCTCTGATCTGTCATGGAGCCTGGTCAGCAAAATGGGTCAAGCAAAACTGCATGATCTGAAGGGGAAGATGCACCTAATAATATTCTCTGTCCATCCTGGCCTGCCTGAATTCTGGGAATGTTTTGCAGACTGTGCTGGGCCACTCAGTAGAGCCGTGTTCCTTCTTCCTCTGCCAAATTCTGCAACTATGAGACTTGCTGAGCTGCAATGAGAACTTGGGGCAAGTCTTGCTTTCAGTGTCTTGGATATCTGATCCTCGTGTTGAAGTGTGCCTCTGCAGACTTAGCCTGTCTCTTCTGTGTCACAAGAACCTAGTTTTGAAATGTTTTTCCTCAACAACTCTTAAACATTTAATTTTCCAGGCAAGAAATATAGCTGGTTCAAAATTCAGTGAACAATCCCTGTCCCACACAACACTTCATCTCGTACTTAACTGTAACTTTAGTACTGACCTGAAGGGGATGTGAGCATAAACCCAACTTGCTGTCCATGCTAAATTATTTTCCTGAGCAAGGAATGGCAGAAGGATCAATCCTGAGCTGAACTGGGCCTATTTATTAGAGCTCAGCTGGTTTTTTTTTATTATTTAGCCTAAAAGAACCCCCATAAAAGCACAACAGCATTGCAAGAATTTATTTTACAACACAGGAAAAAAATGCATTTTTTGTATTCTGCCATAACTGAGTAACAACTGAAGGGACAATGCTCACTAAAATAATTTATGTCCAGAAAGCAGAATGAAGATTTTCAACTCAAAAAGTGAATGATTTTTTGACTCACAAAATGTGAGAACTCAAGGATGATAACTGAGGCTGCTTTGTGGTCTTATTGCAGCCTTCATGCAAAAACTCCTGGATAAATTAACTCTCCTCACATGCAGTCTAAGGCAGTGAAGCCTCTGTAGAGGTCATTGCAGTACTGCAAAGCAGTCTGGTGAACATAAGATTATGAGTTATATTTATTCTTCCAGTGGTGCAGCTCCAAGCATACACTGACATTAGAAAAGCAAGGGACAATAGCAGAGTAGAGGGTAAAATGCAGTCCCTTACATTAAGAATGCAACACTACTGATTACATTATCTTTGGATTTGAGTGCAGACAAAGATACCATTTTCTGATTACATTACAGCTGTGGCCAGGATGAGCTCTCTACCAGCTCTCGGAAACCACAATTCTAGCCTGAGGACGTAAATTTTAGGCTTATGCAATGAGGAGCAGTAACATGGAAGCTTCCCTTCTCTCTCCTCATCCTTTGTGTATGCACCATTCTGTTGAGGCCCAGTATTTGTTGCAGTATTGCTAACAAGCTATTTGTAAGTGTGTAGAACCCTACTCCTGTTCCAGGCACAAATCCTAATAGAAAAACCTCAGTCCTGTGGGTATAGGAGGCAGCAGAGCCTTGACATGCTGTCCTGTTCAGCTGCCTTTCCAGCCCTACTTCCCACCGCTCCTTAGGCTTTTTCCAAGGGTACTGAAGTTATCCAATATCCCTCCTGTCATGGCCCTACTAAAAGCATCAGGCTGAGCATTCTTCCCTTACGGACCTCTAGAAAGTCTGCCTACAGTCTATTTCCCCTCACCTAGGTGGATCTGCTTCTCTCTAGGACCTTTCTGTGCTCATTTAAGAGGAAGTAATTTCTTCCTAAGAAACTGCATACAGTTTGACTCACAAATCCCCTGTGATTCACTACCTTCACAAGCACATTTCTTTTACCATTTTTGATGTCACCTACAATCTACATTCTGTTTACATGTATCCCAGGCTACTGCTATGCAAAGGATTTCCAACATACTGAAGCAAAACCTGGTAACTGCTTAGGACTTAGCAGTATAATCTGATTTGTTTTTTAGTGTCTCAAAAATAATAAACATACATTACTCTGCAGTAAAACCATTATATAATGACACATCTGTGGAAGCGCCTGGTGGTAAACTGAAGACCCATTTTAGCTGCCTATCACTTCCACATGAAGCAGAACAGCAAGGCCATATTAGCCAAAACTACCTCTTCCAGGAAGGCTGGTGAGAAGAAGTAGCCCATGAATGGACCCTGGTTTGCTTGAATAACATTTAGTATGGATGGGCTACATCATTATGAATATCTGTTTATATTTACCTCTGTGACCACTGAGGGATTGCACAAGCATATAGTATCATGCAATTACAGACTTCATCTTTCTCTGTGTGGGAGAAGGCAGCACAGCTTTCATTAAACATCTCTTTATCCCATGCTAAGAACCGTACACAACTGATCGAGAAACTGGAAAGCAAAATATATCTTGTATTCAAATTAACAAAAACTCAAACTGAAGTATAAGCACAAAGGATCAGACTGTGATGTTCTCGTGGCCAGAGAACAGCACTAAATGCAGTTTGGTGGAGGCAAATAGCAAACACAGGGGAGCTAAGGGATTAGACAGTGTCATTAAAGCACAAACATGAGGCAAAATCACAAAAAATAGAATGAAAGAAGGACAAGTAAAAGGGAGAAGTCTGATGCAGTACTGCCAGGGTTGTATTGAACTGGATGGGTTTTCCTCTGCAGAATTGTGTGAGAAATGTTTGGTGATATTCAGTGCCTTGGTATCCTGCCCCCCAGCTCTCAGTGGATTTTCTCAAAGTTTACACATTTCAGATGAACATATCTGAAGCTATATGATATGTTGCTATGTATGTATGTATGTTATATACAGTTATAGGGTATATACTAGAGAGTATATAATACATATAATATTTAGAGTGGCCAGAGTAACCTACAAAAAAACCGCAGTGGTGTTTTAGGACTTTCAGTCAGCTGAGAAAGCCATTAAAGGTAATGAATATATCACTGTCCTTGCAACACGTGGAGGAAGGATGCAGCTTCTCAAGATTGAAATGGCTCTGCAACTCATGTTTTCATTGCCACTGCCCCAGTTTCTACCAGCTTTCCTGATTTGTGCCTCTCTCAAGGCAACTGTTGGTGATGATGTGAAGAGCAGCACTGTGAGGTGTTCTTTGAGTTGGCTGTACTTACAGAGGATTGCAAGATTTTGGTTTGTTTGTTTCAGGTGTTTTTTTTGTTGTATGGTGTTTTTTGGGTTTTTTTTGTTTGTTGGTTTGGTTTTTTTTCCCAATTTCCCTCTTTTGGCTTGTAAGTATGATTTATCCCCGGATTTTTTTTTTAAAATAGGGGACAATTATTCATTTCCTTTCTGCATGAAAACTTCCATCTGCTCTTTTGTGACTGTTTTCCCCTTCAGCTTTGCTGTTTCATATTCAATAAGTCCTAACAATAGTGGTTAAAACTGTCAATTGCTGCTCAGCAGTTAGAACACATTGGACACTAGAAATAGATGCAAGCTTCAGTGCTGGTGGTGGAAGGGAGCTGAACAAACAATGCCAACAATCCCCTACTTGCTGCTGTGTGGGCCAAATACACACAGGGACAGGCAGGACTGTCTCTGAGGGTGTATCTCACCTTCAATCCGTGTCTTTCCATGCAGAAGGGTGATTATTTGCAGGGTTTGGTAAGCCTTCATTTGTTTGAGAAACTATTTTCTTTAACCAAGAGAAGATGTTAAGACAAGGCCTCAGTACACAAACAGTAAATTATGCTTATCTGCCCTATGCTTATTTTGCTCTGACTACTTTAATTTTGTATGTCAAAACCAGACATCCTCCCAGCTCGTATGCACTACCAGCAACTGCCAGTATTGCCCCTGGAAGTGACTGATTCATTGAGAATTCTTCTGAAATTTAATCTCACAAACTTTGTGCTTTGCCACAAAGCATAAACTCCAATTTATCTTCATGACCACGCACAACTGGAGGTATAATTGCCTGTGACAAAAATAACCTCCTAGCACCCAGCCGCAGCTTTTAACTCTATAGCCATTTCTGAAGTGTGAGCCATATGTACTGATAGTTCTGCTGACAAAAGATGGAGTTTGGAGGTCAGTGTGTTCTTCTGTGTAAACAATGTACACAACCCAAAAGACATTTTACCCTTTCCTAAGATAAAGTCCTCAAGTGAAAAGAGCAAGCAAAAGGCATAAAAAGACAAATCTGGGACATTCAACTGAGATTGAGTTTGTCTCTCATGATTTTATAAGCATGCCCTATTCTTATAAGCCTATGGGAAAAATTCATGGACACCATGGTGTTAGACTTGATGACCTGAAAAATGTGGTTCGCTAGTGGTAAGGTATTTGCATTGTACAGAATGAATTTTCACATTCATGCAATGCATCTCTCTCTTCTGCGTCTTACAATGCTTTTCACAAAACTTGCATTTGCAGAGTCTCTCAGCAAGAACAGGAATTTATTTCTACAGATGAGGAAATTGCATCACAGAGATGTCAAATGATTTTCCTTCAGTCACACGAAGTCAAAAACAAACTACAGAAGCATCTGATTCATCTCTCTGTCTAGAACCCTCAGATTACAGTTGCTTGGGATGAAGAATAGGAAGATTGTAACATCACCGATGTAGTTACATGTTTCTGATGTTTGTAACCATTGTTAACAAAATGTGAATCATCATTATGAAATGATTGTGTCAGTCTCTGTCTTTCTTGATGCTGGCAGTAGCACTGCAATTATCTGTGCCTTTCTGAAATCATGCAATTTTTGCCCCTCTTCTTACTTTCTAAGGAGTGAAGCCACAAGCTCTGTGGATATATTTCCTATTTTTGATAAATGTTTTTGTGAGTGATCTTAGATAATGAATGTGATTGAATCTAACTCCATGTATATGTGCTTCCAGAACCTTTCACAAATCAGAATGACTGAATGCTAACTCCTGACAAAGACCAAGATTTGACTAACCAAGTTCTTAGATAAACTTAGTATGAGACTACACAGATTGTCATCTTTCTTTCCTGGAGTGCTCAATTTGAGTCAGATTTAAAACGAAGTAAGTGGGGGGAAGTAAAGAAAGGAGTCCCGAACCCATGACCTAAATAAGGAAGTAAAGTGAAATGAGTAGAGCAAAGAGTTTTTAATACTGCAGGGACCTGTTTCTTTAAGTAAAAAGAAGTTTAATTGATTTAAAAATATTTAAATTAGGAAATCTACTGTAGTAAATATTTCAGATAATTCATTGCACTTAAAAAAATTTATTACCAGCAATGTGCATGAAAGAAAACTAGAATGATTCAAACTCAGGATGGTGATGCATTCATAGTAGGCTCTCTGTTATTTTCTGGGCCAATACTTCCTGTCATTTTCTGGATCCAGTTTTTTTCTAATTCTGTTGGCAACTGTGCTGTAAGCATAAGGAGTAGGCATGCTGGGTGAGTGGGCTATGGAGGTGACAGAGGCAGACTGGTATTCAGGGAGGTATTAGCATATGAAATAGCACCAGGAACCAGAGTACTTTCCAGAGGAAAGCATCACCTCCCAGACAGAGAAGAGACAGCGGGAATGTTGCAGGGACACTGGTGTTTTCCTTGGATGAGCAGACCAGAACTGTGCTAAGTTCTTTGTATCTGGGTGTTGATAGATACCAAATTTTCACAGCAAAGAAAGATGGCTTTGGGCCTTGTAAGCTCAACCCCTGTCTTTTATTTTGTCTTTGGGGGTTCTCTTTCTTTCCCATGTTTGTTTTTGTTCCTCTAGTCTATGATTTCAGAGAGAGAGAGTGAGCAGTGCCATTTAGGGTTCAGAAACTCCAGTTTTTGAAACTCAGAACAACTCCTCATTACTCCTAAGAGAACAAAATTAGGCCACTTATCTTGTACTCAGTGGGAGTAGATTATAGAGCCAGAAGACAGTCTGGGGAGCTGCAAGAAGCTCGTTTTGGCTCTATGCATTTAACTTTGCTTGACTGCTTCCCAGATCCTGTGGAACTTGCTCTGCACATTTAGCTATTCATAACAGAAATGGTCATGGTATGAGAGGATGACGAGAGGATCACTGTTTCCCCTCTTTCCACCAAAGAGGAGATGTTCATTTCCAGGGTGCATAAGCTGCCCAGAGAACAAGGAACACACTTCAGAAGAGGCCACAGAAAGGGTCATCAATTCTAGTTTGGATATGAGAGTTTATATTCTGAGGATCCTGGCTCTTTCATTTCCAGGACACACTCTCCTCTCCTCTACTCTCTTCATGTTTCGCTTTCATTTCTCATTGAGAGGGGTAAGAAGAAAAATATTTGAACGTGGCTTGATTGCAAATATGCGCACCAAGAAAAGAAACTCGGTTAGGGTCCCAAGCCAGTAAGAGGAGTGCAATGGTACATCTTTGTATGTTGGAACATTTGGTGGAAAATCATCCCAAGAAAGTGTAACTTTCCTGGAGGAAGCATTTTCTCCCCTCTCTCAACTTCCTGTAGGCTTTTCTAGTCTTGGGACTACAAGCAAAAAGGCCTTCAAAGAAGCACAAAATAAATCATCAAATAGTAGGATGGTTTGATTCAGAAGAGACCTTAAGGACCATTTAATTCCAAATCCCCTGCCATGGCGAGGGATGCCACCCAGTAGACCAGGTTAAATGAGAAACAACTCATCTCTCAAATGTAATGCCATTTGTACTGTAGTCTTCATATGCAGGAGCTTTCTTTGCTTGCTAAAATTCTCTGCTGGTTTCAGCTATTTTCAGGGATATGCAGAATTATTAAGTCATCTACATTTCCCTGAACTTCTTTTTTTGCCACCCTGTGGCACATCTGCTGCATGGTGAGACAGTGAAGAGCAGTTGGCACAAGTGGAATGAGTCTTTTGTATGCTGCCCTAGGATCGTTTCTGTTTGCCTGCTTTCAGATGTGGGGTGTTAAATGCATTTTGGGATTGCCATCAGACACTAAAAACTCAACACTCACAGCTCTTCAGGTGAATTTAATACTCATCTAACACTCAGTGTTTAGCTCAGGCAAACAGCCTGAACAGTCTGAACCAGACACCCTGCTAAATTATCATCTATTCTGATGCTTCAGGAGCAAACTTCTTTGATGTAGAGGCTGTCATGAGGTTGGTTTCGCTTCTACTGTGTTTGTACTCAGGTATTTTTTATTACTTCCCTTTGGTGCTTGCTCAAAGTTTACCCCCTTCCTGTTATTTTGTTTTTGATCAGAACTGATCTCTTTCAAAAATTTCCTCTCCCATCCCTTGAACGATTTCTGAATGGAGATGCGTGCCAAATCCCATTAGCAAGAACAGGTATTGTTGAACAAACTATAGGTAGATGCTAACTTCTGTTTCTGAATATGTTATAATACCATGACTTAGTCTCAGAGGTTTGCGAGTGGTCAAAAGATTTAAAAGAAAATATTTCTCTAGTTACTTCATAATCCTATTACTCAGAAGTGCTTTGGAGACAAGCATAATTTGTAGGATCAGTCAGGTCCAAAAAGTTTTCCCAGGAGATGACAAGCCCGGTTTAGGAGAAGCACCTTCCTCAAGGCAGTGCTTACTAATTCTGTGAGTAATGCTGTTCGTAGGTATTTTTCATTAGCTATGACAAGAATTCATTTGACTGACACATGACAACTGATTTCTTTCAGCCCTTCTCTGATGCCGGCCTCTGTTAATGTGCTGAAATCTGGAAGAAGGGGAAACGTATCCTTTTGTGTGCCTTTGGTGTTGCGTGCCACATGGAGAAGCCTTCTGCAGTGTCAAGGATACCTGACACATGTGTCTGCCAGTCCCTGACATTGTGCAAAGCTGATTTCTGGATAGAATGGGAAGCACTTAGGGCTGGCAAGCAGATGCAGAGCTGGGGACAGTGGATTTGGATAAGAATTTGGCTGCTGCTAAGGCAGAACTGAAATGTCTCCTTGCCTTTGACACATCCATTTTAGAGGATTTGGGAAACTTTTCGGTTACATCCGAATCTGATAATATTTTCCACGCCTTCTGTTTTATTTTGCTTTTTCATGTTTAAAACTGTTTTCTTTTGCAGAAATGGCTAGGGGACAGATTATCCAGTGATAGCAGTCCTTGTTGGTATTTAGCTATAATCAGCTTTTAAGTGCTGCAAGGAAGGGGCAACATTCCCACAATGTACACTTCATCTGTGAAGCAATGAAGGGATTTGTGGTAAGCTGAAGGTGGAAGAAGAAGTTAACAGGCAGAGAAATATTACTGTGTTGAGTTCTAAGGTACAATGGGAATAGTGCTATATCATACCTCTCTTCATTCATACATCGTTCCTCTACTATAAAATGCCCTAAATGTCTCTGTGTTTCTCTTCACATTGGAAAGTATGTAAAGAAAACCAGCAAATCATTAAAAAAGCCCTAGTGCACTAAATAAATGACCAAAAAAAAAAGGAAAAAAAAAAAAAAAGGAAAAATCTAAAACACTAGAAATGTTTTACAATAAACCAAATCAATGCTTTAGTGTCATGCATTGATGTGTGAGGCTCTCAGCTTATCTGCTGTTAGGAGATTTTATGCTGCCTGCCTCAACATTATGAATACCAATCCTTTCTGAGTACACAGAGGAAGGTTGGTTATCTGCTTGTTCAAGTAGGTATACACAACAAGTTTTTTCGTTTGGTGGATACAGAGGGTGCTTCAGTCTTGCTATTCTTGACTGAAAAGAATTATACACGGACTCTGAGAGTTTAATGAAAAAATAAAGGATGGGGAGACAGACATACATCGTAAATGAGATTTGGATTTTACCCAAAAGAATACAAATCTTGAGAGTATCCAAGCAGAAAATCTGTACAAGCACACTGATTACCACCAATGAGTTTGTGTTTCTCATAAACACAGTCTTTAATATACCTTTCACTATAGAGTAGCTTCACATTAATACCCCTCATTCTACTTTCACGTTCTTTTGTAGCAGAGGCTCTAGTCATATGTGCTAATGCAGTAATTCATAGCTCATGTCTCTCGGGCCTGATTGAGCCTTTCTCATAGACACTAAAGCCTCCAAAACACAACTCCTCCCTTCTGCTTGGCCCAAATACAGTCCTTTCCCAAAACATCAGAAAGACTAGCTCAGTCTTCTTTCAGGAGTCTGGTCTTCAGACTGTTCATCCTATATCCTCTTTCCCTGCTGCAACACTTTGCTTCCTCCGATGCCGGTGAGTTAAAGATGGTCTATCTCAGTGAGCCAGTGTAACTAGTACTGGATACCTTCCTCAGTAAACAGTAGCTGCCAATAAGGTGTTGCAGCTATTGACTGGTGAAAGATTTAATTCCTTTGATGTTACACATTTTAGACAGAAGATGTTTTTTAAGATTAACTGAAGTGTAATAATTTAATAATGTAATTTCATAATGAAATAATGGTATCCTTAAAAGACCTGGCTCTTAACCAGGTACAAAACAGCAAGAAAACCCAAATAACATCTTCACTAGGAAAGAGGATGACTGATCACAGAATTCAGTGGAAAGGTGGAACAGGGTGAGTGTTATCCGGCAGAGAAATTAAAAGGCAAAATATCCGTAATTGACAAAGAGTTGGTGATTAGAGATTTGTCCTGTTACTGCAATGCCTCAGTACTCTTAAGAGGAGTAATGGTTTGAACTGAAGCTTCCGAGAAGAAGCAAATTAATACACAAAACTTAGGTGGCTGTAGGTGGCTTAGGGAGAGTGGTGAGGATTTACACACAATGGGAAGAGCGAAAGACACCCCTTCCACACCGGGTTTAGCTGAGACAGTGCTCTGCCTGGGCAGGGCTGGTGGTGGAATGCAGTAATACAGGTGAAAGAGCTAGTGAAGAAGTGGTCTGTAGACTGCTGTAGTTAAGGGCTTTAGAAGAGCAACTTGAAATGAATATGTAAGCAGGAGAGGCAGTTTCTGGAAGGCAACCATAAATTCAGAAGGAGCATAGAAAGCACTGAAGAAAGAAATGGAAAAGGCATGTCTCTATGAGCACTGGAATAGTAAACAGTCAGCAAGTGGAAAGGAACTATGCAATGAGCTCTGAATAAAGACCATGTTTGGCTTTGTCACGAGCCTCTATGTGTGATGATAGCCAAATTATTTCACTTTTCCTGTGTTTTTTTTTCTCCCTCCCACTATGGAAATGTCTCTTGCTCAAGGTTTGCATGTGTTCTGGTTCCAGCCAAGACAGTGTTAATTTTTTGCAGTAGTTGGGAGAGCCAGGGGCCAGAACCCAAAGGTTATTCTGTATTACTTCATGTCATTGTTATAAGGGCAGAAGAAATGAACTCTTGCTTCCAGGGAGAAGGTGTTCCTTCCAGGCAAAAAAATGTAGTGGAGGGAGTCATCTGCTATTGTCTATTACTGGGGATATTTGTGAATAGTTTCTTTTTGTACACCTTTTATTATTAATATTGTTGCTGTTACTATTTGTTTCCTTGTCTCATTGCTGTTTACAGTAAATTTTTCTTATCTCAACCTGTGATCTTTTGCGCCTCCAATCGGATGGGGGAGGGGAGCGGCATGTTGTTTATAGAGTCTCAAGGAGGCACTGAATTGGGGAATACCATTTCTAAATCACATCAGTATGGTTCTGGCACAGGAGGGCCTCAGCTTTCCTGGGGCCTTCAGGCACCATGACAACAAAATATTGCCTAATTGTAACTGAAACAGTAGGAAGGAGGCCAGGTCCAAGCACAGGCCTGGAAAATGAAAGTAGTAATGCAGAAGGAAAGTACAAAATATCCACAATCTTTTCCAGGAAGGAGGAGTGCTCACTGGCTCTGAAATCTCTGGATCTCCTTCTTCCACCCATCCTTTCCTTCTTGTCATTCCTCTTCTGTTGTGCCTTCATTCTATAGCGATCTGCAGACATTCAGCAGCTAAAATCTATGTGTGTCATTCTCAACTATAGCTTGAATGTTTCTACAAACTGCCTCTCTTGCCCTGTTTCCATGGAAATGGAAGGTAGCAGGATGACAATAGAAGAAAATCATCAAAAGAGAGCAATTGAATACCTTTGTCTGCTGCTTAGTAGTAGCAGGAAGGCAAATGCTTTCTATCTAGAGTAATTTCCAGTGGTGCATCTCAAAATGCTTCCCAAGTGTAACTCCAGTTAGCCTCAAAACATCCCTAAGGTAAACAGTACATGCACTTCCTAATGGACAAATGGGTTTTTTAGGCTCCCTTCCCAGTTAGGTGTGGAGTCCTTTTTTCAGGCTGGGCCTTTCAGACACTGCATAGCAGTGTTATAAAGCATGTGACATGACAGGACTATGTTAATATGCTCAGGAATAGGCTCCAGGACTGCCTACCCCATCACATAATTTTTCCCCAAGAACAATCTTCTTCCTAGGTGCTAAAGGAAGTAAAATGACCTTTTCTGGCTTGTGGGAACACAAATTCAAATGAATTACCATAAAAAATAACAACAAGTGAATGTCTGACTTTTATTCCCACCTCCATTCTCAGTAAAAAAAAAAGATTAGGGAATAACAAAGCCTTTCAATCACTTATAGAACAATTGCTTATTACCTGACCTTCTTTCTCCCATTTCCATGGAAACAGAGCAGAAAAAATGCAATAGAATGGGACAGAGGACAGTTATGCCAAGTATATGTAATTGTTCTCACTAATAGTTCTCAGTGCAATTTCAGGTTAGGTGCATTTTAAGGATGGGGAAATTTAAAATCTGGTAGTTATCTAAAGGTGGATCTCCTTTTTCTTATTCATATCACAATAAACTTTATTGCATTGATGTGAGAGTGACTGAGCACTGGAATAGGCTGCCCAGAGAGGCTGTGAAGTCTCCTTGCCTGGAGATACACAAAGTTGCCTGGGCATAATCCTGTAAAGTATTCTAGGTGACCCTACTTGGGCAGGAAGATTGGTCTAGATGACCTCCAGGGGTTCCTTCTAACTTGAATTCTGTGATTCTCTGACTGATAAGTCTCTTCAGCTTGGTTGTTCATTGCACCACACTTTACCTTGTAATCCTCTAGAACAAGTGTATTAGAATAGGTACAAATGAAGACCATAGCCTTAAAACAAGCCTTAGACACATTAAAAACAAGTCTGTCTAACTATCTGTGTATACACATATGGAGTGTAATGAGCTTCAATAACCCCAGCTCCAAAACCCTAATGGTCAACCTCTGTTTTCTCCTGATGTTCTCTGTCAGAGACTCCAGGTGAGACCATGCTCCCCAGCTACAGTGTAGGGGATATTTTGCACAGTTGGTCCTGCCCAAACAGGCCCAAGAGCTACTGCGTGGGCTACCTCCTGTTTGATCTGCTCAAAGGTCTGCTGTTGCTCAAGGCTACACTTGAAGTGGTTCTTCTGGGTCACTCGATAGAGGGGGCTCACAAGCTGACTGTAACCTGGAATTTGTCAGAAACCCACAAGGCCTAGGAAAGCTTGTGTTTCCTTCTTGTTAGCTGGTGAAGACATAGTTGGTATTTTGTTCACCGCAACCATGGGCATATAATGGTGTCCATCCTGCCATTTCATTCTCAAGAACTGGATCTCCTGTGCAGGTCCCTTTACCTTATTTTTTGGCAAAATCAGCTTTCAGAAGAATTTGGATTATTTTCTTCCCTTTCTCAAAAATTTCTTCTGCTGT
>JAWWES010000094.1:49740319-49750716 GCA_035583135.1 Lophotriccus pileatus
TGCCCCCCACAATGATATCATAAATATATTGCAGATGTTCTGGAGCTTCTCCCTCTTCGAGTGCAGTCTAGATCAGCCCATGGCAGATGATCAGGCTGTGTTTCCACCTCTGGGGCAGTCGATTCCAGGTGTACTGGACACCACTCCAAGTGAAGGCAAACTGTGGCCTGCACTCTGTTGCCAGAGCGGTTAAGAAAAACGCATTGTCAATATGAATTTTGGCACCACTTGTCTGCTTTTGACTCCAGCTCGTATTGAAGTTCCAGCATGTCCGGCACAGCAACACTCAGAGGCAGTGTGGCTTCATTCAGGCCACGATAGTCCACTGTCAGCCTCCATGCTCTATTAGATTTTCACACTGGTCATATGGGGCTCTGGAAGGATGAGCAGGTCTTGCTGAGCACTCCTTGCTTCTCCAGTTGATGAATTAGCTCATGGATGGGAGCTTTGGAGTCTTGGTTGGTGCAATACTGATGTTGGTACACTGGTGGCAATTGGCACTCACAGGTCTTCAACTTGCAGCAGTCCCACGATGAAAAGATCTTCTGAGACGCCAGGCAGGGTAGATAATTGTTTGATGTTCTCTGTATTCACAGTAGCTACACCAAAAGCCCATTGATAGCCCTTTGGATAATGAAGTACCCCCTCCTGAGGGAGTTGATGCCAAGGATACAAGGGGCCTCTGGGTCAGTCACAATGGGTTCTTTTCCTACTCGTCCCCTGTTAAACTCTCATCAGCCTTAACATAGGCAACTCCTGTGATCCCCCTGTCACTCCAGAGATTCAGATGGGTTCTGCGCTCCTGTGTCTTGCCTGCATCAGTGTGTCCTGTGCAGCAGTATCTGCTAAAGCTCTATACCTCTGTGGGTTTAATGGCCTGGTACACTTGCCTTCAATGAAAATTTATGTATGCATCAACACATCCATGGGAGGCAGCAGGCTTTGGATTTAGGTTCCTGGAGCAGAAAGCACCCAACTTCCTGCTTTCTTTGACAGAGAGATAAGGACAAAATGGCGATGATGGGTTCACACACATTTTTTTGTTTTGTATCACTAACAGAAGTGATGACAAAAAAATCCAGAGCAATCTGTAATATACAGCTGTAATATTTTACATAGATTAAACTGATATTAGGAAAAAAAGGAAGGAAAAGATTTTCAGAGCTTTTTGCTTTCATTCTAGCATTGGGGTGGTCCCCCATATGTGCATGAGGAATATGTCTGTATGGTTTGACTGTTGCAAAGGTCTGTCTGGGTTCATTTTGTGTATGTGCCTAATTTTGCAAGCTAAATCAGTCAGAAATTTCCCAATGACACCCTCCTAAACAAGGTATATCCTCCAGAAAAGCATCCTATCTTATATAAGAGAAGGAGGGGAAGTGGGCTGTCAGGATTTAACCCACCTAAAAAGAGCTCACTGTCAGGAAAGACTGTTTGAGCAAGTAGCCTGTGTGACCTTAAACAAAAATTTTGTAAGATGCCTTAATTCTTTGTTACAACTGCTTTAGAGCAACTTCAGACTCTCTTCTGTCCTCACTAAGGATCATTCAGTCAGAAAAATAGAGAAAAAAATGCCCTGAGGCCAGTAACCTCTGAAGGCTGAAGCAGGTCATAGAGTATAATTACTCTTGCAACATAGTTATTGGGAAAATGCAAACAAAGAGTAAATGAGGGGGAATCATGGGCTGCTTATGGATATTCTGTAAGCAGACAAATAGGCTGACTTAACTGGATAAGTTATTAACCGTGAATTATTTCTTCCACCTGGATAATTAAAAAGTCTATTTATCCTTGTAGTCATTCTGTATTTCTTTACAGATCTCATAGGTAAATGCAGAACTGGTTACTTAGGTAAGGGATTTTGATAAAGGAACAAGGTAAACTAGTCAACTTGATTACAGTGGCTTCCTGCCCAAGGGCATTTGCCTCAGATTAAATTACACAAAAAAATAATTCAGATGTGACTCTGAAACAACCACATGACTAGCTCTGAACTTTTATTAGAAACCTTTTTAAGTATTTACATGCACAATTAGAAGTCTGTATTTCATTTTGGCCCAAATAGAGTCAGTTCAATTCTCCTTGAACTTTACTTCAAAAACGCTGAGTTTAGACCAAGATGTTTCTTTATCCATAAAGCTAAGATGTTTTGGCAAGATTGATCTGAACAGTAGAAAGCTGTGACGGTGTCCTTTCAGTCCAGCAAAGGAAAGCAGGAACTGACTTACTCACTGGCCAATTTATTTATCTTCAGCTAGTGCACAGAAAGCTAATTGTTGTCCTGGGAGAACCCTACCTTTCTGGTGTTAGAAAACAGTTAGAGAAAGGTTGGTCAAAAAAAAAAAAAAAAAGGTTCAGCATTAAAATTCAGCTCCTCTTTCAACTGTTTAGGAAAGCTTTGCTTTCTGCCGCATCTAACTTTTCAGTAAAGTGAGATCACAGCAAATCAGACACTTTTTTGCCTGTAAGCTGCGTCACCCAGAGTAGTGTGCTGCTTCAGAGAGAGAGTAGTTTGATTCTGAGAGAGGGAGGATAAAGCTCTGCTCTTTGCCTGATTGCCATGGTCATCTGTCCCCAGCCCGCTGGACCAGCCTGTGCCTCTGTTAGGGCACAACTCACCCACTTTCTGAAGAGAAACATCTCTTCAGATGTTATCACAGCTTTCCTCTGCATGGGTTTCCTCTTTTGCTGTAGCCCACACTGAATGCAGAATTGACAGTGTAGATCCCACCACCAACAGTGCTTGGATTTTTTATTTGCTTACCAAAATACTTTGGGTGTGGTACCAAAGACTCTTCATGTATGAGAGATGAAGATGGGTGACTGGTGATAGCTACTGTGCTTCCCAGCCTCCCCACTTCTTGCTCTGTGCCTGTATTTCTGTTAAACACTTTTTGTTTCATAATAGTTCTTTCCTGGTCACTTGTCCTTCAGCTGCCTTAGGAGGAAGGTGCAGAGATCTAGCATTGCAGGGAGGAAGGTTGATGTTCTCTTTTAGGGGTTTCTTCCCCCTTACTCTTGGTTAATGCACAGATGCAAGGCTTACTTTCAGAACCAGACAGTAGTGCCTCTGCTGTTTTAGGGGAATGTGACCTAGTCCTGTGGAGAAGGGGTGTCCTGAAGTGGGTCCTGTGCCATAGAGTAAGGCTGCTCTTGACCTACCAAGTCACTCTGCCTTACACATATTTTTGGGAATGAGTAGCAGGTCTCTTTCTTAAAAGATTCTCAAAGTTCTGACTTTCTTACAATGACCTGGAATTAATACAGCAAAACAGCAAAGAATGCATACAGTGAAGTGATGTCTGGCGAAACTGAAGGTATTTTTGCTTGACTGTCTTTTGGGAGTCATGTGGCTTGTTTACTGGAAATTCTTTGGGTATTTTGAGAAGGGACTTGACCCCTTACAGAGACAGTTCTGCACATCCCTGGATCACAGGAGCTGTTCTCACAGCTGTCTCTTTGTTCCCAAGAGCAGCTTAGTTCTAGTTCCTTCACAAGTTCCTTCACAGTGCTGTGCCTCCAGATTGACGTGGTGCAGTGTTAAGTGTCACTGTTGGGAAGTGGCACCAGGGATGCCCCAGGTATGCCCCACTCAGAGTTCATAGCTATCAGATACTGTGACGAATATGGGTGTGGGGCCATTCATCTACTTAGAGAAATAAAACTGCAGCCTTTGTCATTCCTGCTTAGGAGCTTGGGAATGTAACCTTGGAAATGCACTTTAATTTTGCAAATATTACCTTTTGCTTTTAAACATTCTTCAGGAATCTTATCAGCAATGCTGAACAGTTTTTGCATTGAGCTAAATTGCCAAAATAGCAATTTAGTTGGGTTGTGACTCAGAAGATCTGGCTTCTGTTCAATACTCTGCTACCAAGATCATCTGCAATTGTAAGGAGATCCCTTCTTCTGGCTGTACTGCAGTGAGGTGAACTAACAGCAAAGTAGGGAGATTTAATAAGCTAATGTTTTGCATGTCCAAATGCAGAAATTATCATGGCCCCATAACATGTTAAGAACTAATGCAGTGAATGAAAAGCACAGATAAGGTCTGCAAAGCTTCAGCATAGCACCTGAGAGCAGAGAAAAGGAAGCAACAACCTTCTAGAAAATTCCATCCAGTTCTGCCTGGAGCCTTTTCAAATGTTTTAGCATTTATCAGGTTAGGCTGATATTCCAATTTATTTATAAAAAAAGCAAATGCATGTGTATGTATTTATAAATGTAGTTGTACAGTTATATAGTTATAAATGTAGGCTACAGTTTAAAGATAGTTTAAGTTCAATAGTTTATATACATATATATAACTCTACACATGAATAACTGGAGAATCATACTCGATTTTAGATTTTTTTTTTTCTGTTTTAAAGAAAGAGTGAAGACTGCTCCTATATAACAAGGGGCTCTACTAAAAAAAAACCAAAACCAAACCCCGAATCAACTCAAGCCTAACTCTTTGCCTTTCTAACTGTGGTAGAAATCAACAAATATATTCAAAATACATTGGCGAGACAGCAGGCCAATGATGTAGTCTTCATTGCCCTAGAAAATCAGGCCAAAACTCGAGCAGGGTAGTTCAAAGATTTCTATAGTGCTCATACTCTACCACTTTAATAAACAGAAATAATTATTTTTAAATGTCCTTACAGAAAAATTGTTTTATCAATCTGTTTCCCTTCTTACACTCTAATTTCCATAGCTCCTTTAATGTGCTTTTCAGGCTGCCCTCCAATTTTCTAGCCCTTTACTCTCTGCTGTTGAAAACAGCTCGTAAAAGATCCAGTCAAAAGTTGGTACAGCCTCAAACTCAGTTTACTGATGTGTTGGATCAGCTCCTCTCTACTTAGCAGCCTTATCTCGGTCTACAAGTAATTTTGAAATTAGGCTTGTCCACCTGGCTGATCCATTACTGCATCCATCCTGTGAGCTGATTATGTCTAGCTTCTTAACTGACTTTACCTGTTTCCATGTTTTGATGGATGTCTGTGTCCTGAGTTCCTCAGCAATTGTTATGTCTATATGTGAGTGCTCAGTCCCTGAGCCATTGTTGCATCCAACTCACTGGCGTGTAGCTTGGCCCCAAAATTGACGTTTCAGTTTTGGAAAGACTACCTGATGCCGGACTCAACTTTAAATGAACAACTCCTCAGTTGTCTTTCAGCCAATACCTAGAATTATTAAGGTTGGAAAAGACCACTAAAATGTTCAAGTCCTAGCATACAGTAGACACAAAGGCTCTTGTTCCTTTCCTTATGTTGCCCCCAAAATCCACCAAAGAGTATTGTGGAACTTGGGCAATGGAGAAACAACCACAGAAATACAGAAACAATGAAGAATGTGAAAAAAGGACAAACCCACTAACTGCTTATATTATCCACTGTTTATTTTTGACGCAGAGTGTTTATTCCTTCTCATTAATCCTAATTAGAGAAGTATTTTGCATTATTATCTACATGGGGAATGAAGTTTTCTTATTCTGAAGAAGAATGTGGAGGCATTACTTGATGTAGAGGAAGCTTATCCAAAGTCTTGCTCAGACTCTGAAAGACGACCAGAGCTGTTCCCTCAGTTCTTAAATCCCACACTGCTAGCACATCCTGTACAAACATTTTCAGCAGTGGTCATAGGACTGACAGCATTTTCTGGGAGTATTCTCACTAAAGAGAGCTCCAGTAGTGTTACTTCTCCATTCCACTGAAAATTTTATGGGCAGGACTCCCAAATGTGGACAAAAATGCAATACAAAAATGAACTACAATAGACTGCTTCTGATCTTCAGGTACTCCTGCTAGGGCCTTCAGCCTGAGTCCAGTGATATTAAAGAATATTGAAGGAATTTAGCACCTTGTATATAGGGCCCAAATAAAGTCTTCATTGCCTTTGGATGGGGCGGTTTAATTTGACTGCTTTCAGGGCATGAAAGACACCCTCTAAATAGACTCCTGCAGATGATGCAGTAGATATTAGGCTAACCAAGAAAGCTGGGAAAAATTCTGTTTTTTAAATGTTTTTTAATTTCAAATAACCTCTTGAAAGTTTACATATTCATGAATTTGTCAGTTTTGTATAACATTTTTTAGTGAATAGGGGTCAGGAGTACTTATTTTCAATAGGTTCACATTTCTTGTGACTTCTCAACCACAGGAAAAAAGGTTCCTCTTAGAACCTCACCCTGACATGAGTTCCCTTCCTTTAATCTCTCACTTCCACATCTGTGACCCTCATTATCAAACGCAGTTTAATCTTCCAGGGTTTCTTGTGCAGCAGCCATATTTCCAGGAACAGGGGAAGTCTTTGCAGTTTTCTGATGTGACCATTTATTAAACCCTGTATGCTGTCACTGCTTATATTTTAGGTGGTTGTTTACATGCTGTGCAGTCACTGGCTTTTTTTCACATCTTTATGCTGTTGTAGAAGCCCTTGTGCACCTTGTCCTTCCTGTTCCTCTTCTCTCCATCTCCTCCAATATCATGTCTCAACTCCAGTGAACACTGTCTAATGACAGAAAGCATAAAAGTTGCAAATATTTACAAAAAACATCTTCTACTGTGGAATGGGAAAGTCCAAGCACTTTACTTATTTTTCCTGTACTGTATTTCTTTAGGTCTTTCTGCTTTTCAAATTACTTTTGTAAGCATATAGGGACGAAGATGGCTTTTTCCTTCTGGTTTTGCATGTTATTGATCATGGTGTATTATATTCAATAATAACATAATAAGTTGGTTTTGTACATAGTAGGATAAAAGAAAGTCTCTTCTTTACTATGCTACTAGTTCTGTATCTGACATCTTTTTTTAAATCCAGTCACAAGAGAAAAAGCAAACAAGGATATTTTTGCATCTCTTCCATTCAGTGCTGAGACTTACTATGCTATAATACTGATCCTCTTTTTTACAAGAAATCAGCTACTCTGATTCTGCTTGTAAGCACACATGGACTTAGAAAAAATCCAGTGATCTCTAGATTCAGTTATGGCCACTCCCATTATGCTTTGATGGTGTTAGAGTGTAGTTCGGTCTCTCTCTTATTTAGTTACTAGTCCTATTGGGGAAATTTTCACAAAGAAAAGAATGTTTGAAATATTATATGATATTAAATAGATTTAGTTCTATAATACTTTGTGAAATCAAGACTATCAGATCAGATTATGTAGATAGAGAATGAGCAAGGGGACGTAAGCATGGTTTAACTTAGTGAAGCACCTTGAAATTTCTCAGTCACTGTTTAGATAACACTCATATACTGTTTAGATAACACTCAATGGAATCAGCATGCTGTTGAAGGTTGATTTTAGCAGTGCAATCTTAGCCTAAATACACCCTTCCTGCTACTGTAATCTGTATTGGTTGACCACACATTCGTCAAAGAAGATGAAACACTCTTCTCTCCCAAATTTCACATTTATTAAAAGATTTCATCTTCTCCTGTGCAGTCAGTGTTTGCATTACAACACAAATCAGCAGCTTGCTTTGACCCTGACACCATTTTATAGGTTTAATAATAATAAATCTATGTCCTAAAATAGTTTCTGCAGATTACAGCAATCAATCAAAATTCAGGGAGCCTTAAACCATTAATGTCATCGGCAATGATCCAGCACCCTGGGAATCCATCTAAATCAGCCATTATTATTGAAAATGCTCCTTAAGAGCCTTAAGATAAAGGTAGTATTTGGGAGCATAAATTGCAATTCTATTTTTATCAGCCACTGAGGAATGATTTTCATGGTGATTTTTTTTGTATTTGTTTAGAACAAGACAAAGTTAGAACAATTCCTTCTTTTGCCTCATGCAGCTCTTTTGGTTATCATAATACAAAACCAGAAGCCATTACATAGCAGATTGCTTTACCACAGTGAAACTGAAGTATTTGTTATGTAAAGGAGTCTCTGGACTTTTTGAAGGAAAAGGAAAAAGCTTCTGTCAAAACCTCTTATTGTATTTCATGTTGAGACATTTCTAGTTCAAGGCAATGCTTCTAAGAGAAGCTGGGCCCACTTTATAATACTACATATATATATGGGTTTGGCAAAACTCTGAAGTTTTTTAATGTGGAGAAATAATGAAAAAGTTCAGGACTAAGAATTTCTTCACTGAAAGATACATCTACAACTTTTTGGCTCAGGATTTTCTGTAGACATCCACTTGCAGAATACCTGAAAACCTGTCATGTAAAATCAATGGCAATAGTGCAACATTGTAGAACTGAGATATCTCTTTCTTTAGGGTAAAACTCTCTTCACTTTTGGTTTGTGTGTAGATATTTTTAAATAGTTTTCTTCTACCTGTTTTAATGTGATTTTTTTAAATATTATTTTTTATTTGTCTGTTTCAATTTAAGGATGTTAGTGAAAAGAAGGGCCGCATGCTTTGGAGTAGAGTCTTTTGAAAGTGTCTAAACTGTGTCCTGCTGATTATTTTGCCTAATGTGCTCTGACGACTTGTTCCCACCCAACTGTGTGCACTCAACCTATCTCACACACACACCAATGCAGGCTCTGTGATCAGCATTGTGCTGAGAACAGCTATCATTTTATGAAGACCAGACCTCCATCACTAGTGGGAATGGATTCAAGGTACCACTGAAGACTAGGCTGGGCTCACAGCCTTGCTACATGTCAGCTGATCACCTGGCACATAAACACAATGGGCAGTGCTGAGGCAATCCAGCAGTCTCCATCTTCAGCAATGAGTATCTCAGCAGAGATCTAGCCACATAGCTATAGACATGCTAGCAAACTCAAAGGAAAAATATTTAAGTTGTATTGCTACAGACAGGATTGTAAATCAGACTATCCCTAACATAAGGCATCTCTGAAAAGGGAATAACCTTTTCTTTCCCCAATGACCTAATTCATCCACAGGTGCAGCTACACTGTTCCATTGTTCATGACTTGAACTTCCCCCTAAAACAGAGCAAACATGACCTGCATGGGCTATTTTGAATCTTCATACCTATGAAAGAAAGAGAAAGAACACAGATAAAATCCTGTGTCAAAAAGCCTGTTGTGTGAGACTCACTGAAAAACAGCTTAAAATTTTATCTAATTCAAAAAAATATACCTGCAGAGAGGTTTTCAGCCTCCCATTTCACACTGAAAGGCAGAATACACAAAGGAATAATTTTATGTTTCCCTACTTGTGACAAGCACTCTAGTTGCACTTGGTGGTTCCCTGTTTCTGCAACTGCAAATTCCCTGATAAGAGACTAGCTGCAGTTTTGCACTTGAAATATGACATTGACACTGTTGTCTGATAATGGTACAAATCAAGCCTCAAGGTGTCTAGGCAAAAAGGTTTCCACAGCTAGTTCATTTCCAGTGTCTAAACTCTGCTGGTCCCACCAGAAGCACGACAAGATACTTGAACCTGGATTATAGCTTGTGGAGTCTATGTACTAGAGCAAGACATTTGTAAAGGAAAACCAAACAAATATTGTTCTTCCTCATCTGTTCTGTGAGTTAATGGAGGAATAATCTATGAATATCATAACCTAAGAAGCATGCAGCTAAATCACCTTCTCTTGTTCTCCCCTTAATCTTGTGTTCCTAAAATGATACACTTGACCTTTTACATTTTTTAAATTTGATGGCAGTATCTTTTAAAAACAGACAGGCAATCCTGACCTTGACAATGTCAAATAATTTCATCTACCATTAGATGCCAGTTCTTCTCATTTAACTGATTTGCATTTGGGACTGCAGCTCTCCCTGAGCTAGGTGGCTGTTAATGGGGCCTGCTGCTGTGGTTTGTGATGCGATGAGCTATAAATGCAACCTCATATTTTAGCTATTACTATGCAAGTGAAATGAGTTACTGTAAAAGCGTTTGGGTGACAAAGCCCAACAATTGAATAATGTAGCCCATTCTATGTCTGTAACTTTGCTACAGGACTTGCAGTTAAAGGATGGAGATAGAAGCCAAAAAAGGCCTAAGTTCGTGACTTTGGAGGTGTATAGCTGCTACTTTAATGGAGTAGCAGAAAAAGAAGCAAAGTTTTTAGTTGGTTCTTCCTGAGGAAAGTTTCCTAGATATACTGAATGAAATCATTTGGCTGATGAGAAAAGGTACATGAGGAGGAGACATTTAATTTCTTGGAGTTCATGAGATTCCCCAGGGTCACAATTTTGTGGCTGGTCTAGGCTCTGTCTCAGGGCTGTTACCCACATGATAGGACAAATGCATGTTTCTCTGGGTTATTCCTCTTTTGCATCTCTGTAACACCTATCAGGCTGTATAGGGACTACTTCAGGCTCTTCTCTACAGCTCTAACTAATGGTTGTGAGATCATAGAATCATAGAATCATAGTATTAACTGGACTGGAAGAGACCTCCGAGATCATCAAGTCCAACCCTTGATCCAACCCCACTGTGATTACTGGATCATGGCACTCAGTG
>JAWWES010000094.1:49772001-49802805 GCA_035583135.1 Lophotriccus pileatus
TGGAGACCTAACCCCACTTTCTAGGAAGGAGGGTAACAATATGATAATAGTCCTTAATCTAAGTTTCTTGTAAGAATCTCTAAGGGCCAGTGACAATGTTGTGATTATTAAAAATTATTTCAAGCCCACGCTACCCGAGTACTTCAGTCAAAGGTATTTAGAGATTAGTGTGAGCAAAATGTGAGCATATTTTGGAATGGAAACCTTGGACAGAATGTGAATAGGAATCTCTTTCTGCTTTCAGAGTTGTTGTCTGACCTACCCGGAGGACCTCTTTTGTGGGAAGATATGAATGGACTCAAAGAAGTCAGACAGCATCTACCAGTAGTGAGTGGAAGCAAACAATGCACTGTAGAAGGCAGATCACAGATCATGAAGATTGTGCTGCTTTTGAAATAGTATGAGGTGAGCAGAACTGTGATTTTGACACTGTTTTGGCAGGTGATTACTTTGGAGCTATCCAACTAACCTCATTCAGTTCAAGATATAGGATGGCTGAGAGTCTGCTAAAACTATTTTTTCCCTAGTTCACTCTAATAATATGAGCATTTGGGTCTCATTTTCAAAGAAGGCCACATATAGACAGGAAGATTTACCCAAGGATGCTGGTAAAGAGACATCACAGTCCTTATTGAAGCCTCAACAACTGAAATGCACTTTCAAAACAACCTTTATTCTGCTTGAAGACTTATTACAATTTTTAAAGCAACTCAAAAACAAGACACAGCTCCATCAACTCTACAGCTTGAACAAAACTTCAAGGAGGCATGTTTTCACTGCTGCCTTGTAAAGGCAATTTACAACCTGGTTTACCTTTCACCTCCTCAAAGACAACTTTAAAACAAAGTAATTTTAAGGTTTTAAAGACATTTAACAGAACAGAGCTTTATTTTTAAACACAAGAATAAAAAAAAAATAGCAGCATCTTGGGCAGCTAATGCAATCTCATCAGGACAAGTGCAATGTAACGTTACCAACTCTCACAGTTTAGTCTCAACTGCAGTAAATACCACATGATCCTACATAAAATGTTGCACTTTACAGCCTTGTCCCATGGGAGGCATTGTGCTTTGAGCTGCCCATTTCTAAAGTGACCCTGAAAAAAATTAGTATCAGGATTCACTTTCCCAACTTAATACCATGCATAGCAAAAGCACTGTGTGAAATCGGCAGAAGTTTTCCTCATTAGAAGCATCTGAATGTTTTCCCAAGCATTATTATTTCACTGCAAATTACAAGACAAAGCCATTTTTTCACTACAGAACAGCTGATACCAAATAAAAAAGCTGAAGATTTGGTTTCACAGATTGCTTGACAAAATTTCTTAGATAACGGAACCATACAGACAAGCTCTTTTTTTTTTGCCTTTTTTTTTTTTCTTTTTAAAGAAACTATCCAACAACACAGAAACTCAGTTTTCTAACTGTATCTGGATACATGCGGCACCCACAAAGGTCTAGTGTGCATGTATGCACCTTTAAACAAAGTTAATGATATCACTTCAGCAAAATGATCACGTTTTGAATGAAAGGTGAAATGCACCTATAGCGGGATCTGTTCACACATAAACACAGCAAGTGTGCACCCGTATGCGCAGATACATATCCCCAACCTGCAAATTCAATTTCAACCTAAGTAAATCAGAAACTACTAATTTTGCTTGGGAGTTTTGGTTCTCTTTGCTATGTCTCATACCTTTCAAAGGCCTTGTGAAAGAGATGCTGCAGTGCAGCCTACCTCAGGAATTTAAAACAAAACAAAAAATTCCCCTCCTCCCCCACAAAAAAAGTAACAAAGCAAGCCCCTTCCATATATTAGATGAAAAAGCTACATATCAACAGAAGTACAGAAAAAAAACACTGTGTTTCTTCAGTTATATCCCCATGCTTTTTTTTTTTCCTGTATATAGTAGTCTGTTTGAGATCAAATCAAAACTGGAGTGAACAATATGGTACATTAAAGACAAAAAACTCTGCAGTGAATAGGGCCTTTGGCAGGATTTAGCTCTGTGCATTAAGGAGGGAGAGAATTGCAGAGGCCACACAATATGTAAGTACCAAAGAAAACCCACTCATGCCAATTTGAGGGCGTTAACTGATCCCTGCAAATTGCATAGACTCTGTGTAGGCAGAACATCCCTTTAAGAAGCCCTAAGCACTCATCCTTACAACATAGTGCTTATTTCTCATTGTTGCTTGTGCAAGAAGAGCAAGTGCTAAATCTCATACACAGTATCTTTTTCTTCTGCTACAGCCACACATGGAGAGAAGTTGCACAGCAAACCGGAATTATGTTTCCATACAGTATGGAATTATATTCCATACAGTATGGAATTATATTCCATACTGGGCTGGGCATGCTAAGGATATGGCCCACTGACGTAGCAGGGGTTTTCTTAATATGAGGAAAATTAGATCCAAATGCTTTATTTATGATAAAATTTCTTGACAAATGCTACGTGAAATGTCAATTCAGATTACATATATTTTGCCTACAGAGAAAAAATACAATTTTACTCTTAAAATATTTAACATTCAGAAATTAACATATGCCCAAAGAATATCTTGGATTGCTACAAGTGTTAAACTGCTGTATATTGAACTAATCTGTAACTTCAAGCTCAGTAGTATAACTGACATGCTAGAATAATTGTTGGTGCTTTTCACAGTAAAAACCAGCTATTATTATACCAAATTTACATGGTCCTACAGGCCTGAAGAGAGTTGAATTAGGAAGGGAAGGGAAATACCCAGAAAAATATCCAGAATAATTTTCTAAGTGATGACGATCATGAATATTTGTTGAATCATATCATTAATATTTGTTGAATCATGTTTCCTGATATAAATTCTAGTAAGAAAATACACCTATAGGAAAGCAAAGACAACCCACCAAAAAAAAAGCACAAAATCAAAATAAAATCAAAATAAAATCAAAAGCCTTACAGCCTCAGAACTGAAGTAACAATTTGAAAATGAAATGATAATGTAAAGATCATTGGAGACCAGCACATTTCCTCTTACTATGTCCAACAGCTTATAAAGCCCTGCATATTTTGAAATAAAACACAAGTATCTCTAAACCAGAGCTATTATGGGTCTTGCTCTTTTGATTGTGTGTGCAACTCTCTTTAATAGTAATGGGTATTGCCTTTTTTAATCTTGGGGGAAGAATAAATTCGTATGTTCACTTAGTCGAATCTTTTCCAAGATTTCTCTGAAGTTCGTTACTTTATCAATTTTACTTTATCAATTTATCAATGTTTCCTCAGTGGTCAGGACAATAAATAACCACTGCAAAGCACAGACAGTGAATTATCCCAGAATTACTACTAAATCTGGTTTAGTAGAATTCATGTATTTGTTTTCTTTGACTGAATCATAATACTATAAGTCTCTGGTGTCCTGAAATCATGGAACTGTTCACTTTGATACTGCCTCAGCCTACAAACTTCTGAAAGTATGTATCATAGCCTAATCATTTTCAAAAAAAGACATTTTCCAGTCTTAATTAGCTCTATATTGTATCCAAACATTCTCAGTAGAGGTGGAAGCTTTTTTTTCCCCACAATACTAATATAAAAAAGCCCCTAGGCAACAATTAGAGAAACTTCCTTCATATGAAATGAAAATACCTTTACATGCTGACAAAAATTCTGCCACGGGTCAAGAAGTCATTTATTTACTGTGAAAGGTGGATTCATTCTGAGATCCAAACTATCTACACTCTAAACTGCAGCAGCAAAATATCCCCATTTTTTTCTGCAGTCACTATCAAAGAAGGATACATTATTTTTTTTGTCTTTCAAAGACAAAGACAATTGTGGTAAAAGTTCAAAATGCTTCAAGAAGCAAATGTAGCACGGTACCATATTCTAAAGATATCTCTGAAACAGTATTGTTGGACTCAGTGATATTTCATAATGTTCATATATTTTTTACTGAATAAAGCAGCTTTGAAGCTTATCAGGCACTGCCCAACAAAATATTTAGTCAAAAAATTTTTACGAACTTTTAATCTTTGAGCTAGTAGCTCAATATTCTATTTTTCTAAAGAAAATTGTAAAATATTTAATAGTTTTAATTCTCAAGCCAACTCTTGCTGGCTTCCTACACATTAAAAAAACAAACAAACAAAAAGAAAACCTCTCAAAAAAAAGGCAAGCCCCATAAAACAAACAAGAAGATCAGTAACAAAAAATAATCAGGAAAAATATTCTCAGGCAAACAAAATAACAAAAAAAAAAGAAGACAAGGAAACAAGAAAGAAAAAGAAGTTTGTAGATATGCTTGAAAGAAGACTACAGCGTAAAGAAAATTCAGTATTGCATAGCATGTTCTAAGAATTCAGCTTTCAGCGAACAGAAAAGGGAAAAAAGAAGCAGTCTGGTATTGATAGTTTCCATCAATGAAAGTTAGTCTCCCAGTACT
The DNA here is from genome assembly GCA_035583135.1 of Lophotriccus pileatus. NCBI lineage: Eukaryota > Metazoa > Chordata > Aves > Passeriformes > Tyrannidae > Lophotriccus > Lophotriccus pileatus. The sequence goes on from JAWWES010000094.1 coordinate 49,776,432, forward strand.
ATGTACATTATTATACACTGTATGCCACTGAAAGTCCTGTTTTCTTCAGTCTTAAATATATTCTTAAAACAGGATTTTTAACCATCTAAACAAAACATTTCCTGGCACTTTGCTATTACAGTTACTCTGAACAACATACTGTAACTGAAGTCCTTTTAAAGTGTCCCTTAGAAATAAAAGTGCCATTCATTCTGCTACATATCATTCACTAGAAACCAAAAAAATCCACAATGCTCTGTGTCTGGATCCACTGAGTGCAGCAACACCATTCCAAGTCAGGTCGTGACCACAAAATTCCAATAACTGAATGACACAGACCTCTTATACCCTGTGTCTGGATAATCCAATGTTCTAGCTGGTAAAGCTTCAGAAGTGGTCGTGAACAAGCACCATGCTTAAAGGCCTCTATGTCCCTGCAGGGAGATCAGGTTTGGATTTTTCCCGTGGTTTAATTTTCTTAATTACAAAAAAACCAAAAAGCACTTCAGATTACAAACATACATTCACAGCTTTCTACTGTGATCTCTCCCATTGCAGTTGTGAAGGAAATCTCTAGTCCTATCTGAAGACAGATAGCTTTGATACTGCAAATTCTTGAGTAAAGCTGAAAGGAGCCTTTTCTCTCCAGAGGCCTCAATGTTGTCAAATCATTTCTTTAGAAAAAAAACAAACAACCCGCAGTATTAAGATGTTCATCGCCTCTGCTGTGCATATACTGGGTAGGCTAGTGTGACATTGAGAGAGTCATTGTGCTGCACAAGTGATGTGTGTTGATAATGTAGCACCAGTTCTTTGAGCGAGTTGTACAAGTTATATGGCTCCGCAAATCCATACCCAGTAGGTGTTTTGTTTATCACACAGTGCTTTACTTCTCCATCCACCCTAAAAAGGAAGAAAAACAACCAGTTTTTAATTTGTGAGTACAGTAACATTGAGACAGAAAATAAGGTATTGGCAATAAAACTTAAGATGCTAGTCAGTATATAGAATTCCTCTCCTCTGTGGTGAGATAATGGTAAAAACCTGGGTTTAGTCCAAATTTGCAATTGTCATGGTGCCTTAGGGAGGCAGGAGATAGGCAGGACTTAGCAGCTGCACTGAAAGGAGTACACCCACGCTTTTGTTTCCCTTCTGAGTGACGCTTATCTGTGGGAGTGGTACAGGTCGGAGCTCTGCAGAAAATGAAGCAGTGAAGAGAATGGCCTCAGGACTTGTTGACCTGCTTCTAAGCCCAAAGGTCCAACAGGAATCATGCCTATGCAAGTGTCTGCCTGCCCCCAGCTCAAGGTAGGCCCCTCAAATGTTGGTTACATCATTCACAAATTAGGGTACATACACAACAGAGCAGGCATAGCAGCCTTGTTTGCTGCTCTCTCGAACAAGGAATGTTCCATCTCGCTTCCCCCGCAGCAAATTTTCAGCTTGGCTTCTATTGATATTTCCCACATTCCATGTTCTCTCATCATGATGGGGCAAGTCCTCATCATCTTCTACCATAGAGTACTGGCTGTCAATTGGAAAAAAAATACGTTTCTGAAACACATAGCAGGGCAAAATCCACTAATTAAATAGTCTCCACTTCATATTACTTAAAAAAAGAAAAAAAAAAATCAGTGGTTAGTCCAGTGCCTCCCTGGTAAAACTAGAAATGTAAACCAAGTAATATTGCACTGTTCAAACCACTGAATACAACTAAAATATAAGCTCTGCTTCTTATTTCTTAGAAGAATACTCACATAAATCTGAAGAAGAACATAAAAGGTGTTATGTTATTTTTCAGAACCTGCTGTGAGCACTCCAGTACTGCCATTGCTCACTATTTTGGTAAATCGCAAGCCCAACAAAATCAATAATCTCTGAGTCGGCTTGATTTCCAAAGATCTGAACACTTGGTCAGCAATGAAAAATCATGCAATGTATCAACTACAGCTGCTGTTTGGAGAAACTTTGAGTAGTTGTACAGGTAGACAGATTAATTATTTACAGGGTACATGGTTTTGTGGAAAGGGTGCAATAGTAGAGTGCTTTCTCTCTCTCTCCTTATCAGCAGATTATGAGAAGAGCATATAATACAGGGCCTTTTCTACCAAATCAGCTACTAAGTACACAGCTGTTTCAGAGTCACAGAGAACGCTCTGAGCTAAGGCCACTGTGAAAGAAGATGTATCTGATTCAGCTCTGTGGACATCACTTCGGTATTGTGCAGCTCCAGAGCTCCCCATTTCCCCAGCAGCCTGCACTGGTGTGCCCTGCCTCTCCTGATCAGCTTGCAGTCAGTCTGTGTTTGGATAATGCACTTACTCTCTCTGTAATAGGTTTTTAATAAGTTTTCCTTGTTTTATGAAAAGATGACCTCTCACTCATCCATGGTTCTGTCTTTCTGAAGATACTTCGAAATCAGCAATCTCACACAGAATTCAATTTTCATAATGAAAAAGGGTTTTTCTGTTTCAGGGAACACTCTCTTCAGGTCCCCTATACCCTCATACTCTTTTGACCTGCATGATGGTCAAATACCATCAGTAGTGGGTCTATTTTCAATCTAGAGAGAGTAATTTCTGTTTTTTATCTTGCTCATTATACTGCTGTTTAGGTTTTTTTCTGCATTATAACTTCAGGGAAAAAGTCATCAAAAGCTCAATTTTTCAGCAGTTACCAGGATCGCTGGCAGGGAGAGTCACAGAGTGAGAGAAAAGGAAAATGTTCTTCAAACAGTTTTACTTACTATTTTGATGCTACACTAAACCCATGGTGTGGCATTATTCTTTCTCTACCGTTTAAGTGATAGGAGTATTACTGGGAACAGGTGCCTACATATATTACATCATATCATCTTGGAATTGTGCTAAGACTCAGAAAACAACATGGCTTTAAAACGTGCACGTCATTTTTATCTCCTGTTTCTACCACAGCAGATAAGCACAATTTCCAGGATAAGAGACTCAATAAACCAAGACAAATTAAAATAGATTTGGACAAGCCTAGAATGAAAACCACTAAAAAGTCATTGTCAGTCAGCTGCTTTTGCTGTATATCCAACCAGGCAGCATAAAAGGCGTGCACGAGAAACTAGGCAGAAAATGTTTATACAAATATTACTGGGACAACTTTGATTTTCTATTTGTTCATTCTTCACTGTTACTACACTCCAGATATTATTTTGTGTCCTGCTTTTGTTAAAATTTGGTCTATGTTCACAAAACCCAAGTGCATTTTGCCTTTTTTCCAGGAATGAAACGAAATGCATTCATTAGCCTAGCCCCTGTCAGAACCTATAGTATACTAAATTGCTTGAAATGACAGAATACTACACATTTTCTGGAAAAATTAAATAGACCACAAAACCAGAGAAGGACCACTCCTCAGCATATACAAATTTATCATCTCCAACAGTAATGTGATATACTCATGTGGGTACCACTATAGAAGGTAACAATACGGTAACAACAGTAGAAATTCAGAAAAAGGCTGCTCATGCCTAAGAGGCCTCTTGAACAATTTATCCATCCATAACACACCTCTCTAAGATACTAACACCTAATGAACTTAATTTTGCTGGTAAGAATAAAGACATAGGTTACATTTCAGTGCTTTGCTATATTAACTTGATTATACACTTCCTGAATAAATGGAGAGTAGGGGGTGAGACAGCATCCTTTCCAATACTTGCATTATGTAAGCTGTCGTGTCTTAACAGTGTGCATTGTTAGTAGGCTTGAGATTTCCTCTGTGTGGTCCAAGAATTAAATATGCTTTATCTCACTTCTGTGTAAGATGATTTGAAAAACCAGAAATATTTAAATCTTTCAATACTTACTCTTCTGCATTTTCATTTCCAAGCCATTCATTTAGCTTCTTTTGACGAACACCTTTTTGAGTCAGCCACCTGGACAATAATTGTAAACAAAATTAATTTTTAGTCACAAAAGTTGGATACCATTAAAAAAAAAACAACTTAAAACCAAATTTGTTAATTCATGATACTCACATCAAGTACTGATCTCTTGTCTTCCTCAGCTGTATGAGGTCTGGCTTAATGCTGTTCATACGCTTGTCTATCTCTCTATATTCAGCTGCTTGCTTCTTTAAATCTTCTTCTAATCTACGCCTGCTGTCCACAATTTCACTTATCCGAGACTTCAGTTTTTCATAGTTGTGCATAATTCTGGATAAAATAATGTGGTAGGTTAAACTCTGATCTCTTACTCATAACTTTATAATCTACTATTTAGACATGTAGACATTTAAGAGAACAGATTACTTCCCTAGATGTAGCTTTATATTTCACAAGTTCACATCTACCCTATTTGAGGCTTCTTTGCTTACAACTGAACAACTTTAAACTTGTCATCTTGCTTCAGTTTCAGGCACGCCTATACCTGGCAGTTAAAAATCACACAATTTTATATGCAAAAGCAAATACTGACCTCTGTATTTCTTTTTCATTTCCTTCCCGTTTAAATTTTTCAATGTACTCCTTACTGTATCTTTCTTGTGTTTGGCACTGCTCTTCAAATATTTTTATTGTTTCATTAAATGCCTCAATAGCTGTTCTTTTCATTTGAATTTCCTGAAAATAAAGTAATTGTTATTACAGTTGATATCAGACAAAGCAGAAAATGTATTAGCTTCTGTCACAGAAACACTTCAGTATGTTGTAAAACATGACTTCAATATCCCTTTACCAAAAAGGCATCCTGCAAAGCCTTATGATACAGAGACAACAGGCTTGTGCAAAAGGCTATCATAATAGGCTTTCCATAATGAAGTTTATCAAGAAAGTAGAACTGCTAGAAAAAGAACCAGTTACAATCTTTGCTTTGTATAAATAAATTTTATTTGTGATGCTTAGAGCCGTATGGCAGCACCTTTTGCTCTTTGCACCAACTAATGTCCTTAGGGGTACAGCTGGCTTTCTGAAATAAAGGTGTAAGATACTGGCCTGAACAGGTCTCAGGAGGTCATCTAGCCTATCCTGCCACTACATACCTAGTTGACAGTCAAGTTATTCAAGTTAAAGTTAAAGTTTCCAGAAGTTCTCCACTTTCCTTCAATTATTTTTAGGTGTATTTCCTGCCCATTTTAAGAAGTAGTCTTGATTCTGAATCTGTAAAACCACACTAACTCACTGGTACTTCAAGATGTGGCTAATAATTGACTAAGCTGAAAGAAGGACAGACGCAACTTCTCATTCCTGCACTGTATCTACACATGTAATCTCTCTATCCTGCAAACGTAAACCAGACCTTTCAAAAACTAATAATAAAATGTAATGCTTCCTTGCAAATGTGCCTTGAAAATCATAACTCAGCTTGATGAGGTCAGTATGCAAAAGTGCTGGTAAATCCAGATAGTTATGCTCTTGCTTTGGATGGAGTTGTCAGACTTGAGCACAAGGTGGTTAAGTTTACAGGTTATGGCTGTTTAAACACAAGCAAGCAACTGTGCTATTCTGAGCAAGCGTATCAGGGCACTGGCAGTGGTGGCAGAAGGTAGGAGTAGAAAGATGGCAGCATGAATTCACAATAGTATTTTTCAAAGTCTACAAAGTCTTCCACTCTCCCTTTGGTTCATATCTAGCTCACCTGAGATGTTCTTGTGTAGTCTTCATAGAGTCTGTCATATTCTCTGCTTTTTTCTTGGAACTGGGTATTATATTCATGCAATTTCTTTCCCACTGCTTCAATGCTATCCTCTTTTACAACTTGATCCTGGAATGATGAGAAGAATGAAAGATATTCCATAATGAAACAATTGTAGTGCAGAGATTTACCAGATAAAACTACTTAAAAATGCCTGGATAATTACATGGAAATGTGATTCCTCTTTCTTCAATACAGAGATAATACTAAATGCATCATATGCAAATGAAAAATTAATGACAAAAAGAAAATTTGTCTTTCAGGTGTTTAGCTTTATACTTAAGATGTTTATTTCTTAATAATGTATCTGCAGTATTTAAATTTTCAAATTTACATGCAAAGTGTGGAGTTGTTTTTAAACAAAAATATCAGGTTTTACATCCACTTTATTTTTTCACACATTTACAGAACTGAAGTTCTTAATGATAAATGACTTCTCAGTCTGCAGTAAGTTCTCTATATTTAAGTGAAACACAAAGAAAATAGACTAAATTACCTGCTGGTACTTAGATACAGGATACAGTAATTTTACATCCAGTTTAGGATTATACTGCGCTAGAGATTCATTCCGGTAGTGGTTTATTAGCTCGACCACAGAGTTGAAAGTTAATGGGTCAGAAAAACCATATTTTCCATCTCGATGAAAAATTTTGATTAATTTGTTATTTCCTCCTTTCCTGCAAATACAGTATGTTGAAAAGTTAGGCATACTTCAAGTACTACTTCCTAAAGCATGCTGTATGTTAATTGTAGTTATTGCATTTTACTATCAAGTATTACAGGCCTACTGTAACTAATCTCACCTTAGAGTAAGTGTGTAGTCCCCATGCATTTTGGTTGAAGCATCTCGTACCAAAAAGGTACCATCAGCAGTGTCTCGAAGCTTCTCATTTACTTCTTCCCTAAAATGAAAGCAAAAGAAACCAATCATTTCAATTACTTCTCACACATTTATTCTCTCACGGTGCTCTAAATTCTTCTGTTTTAAAACAGGTGGGTTTTAGAAGCCTTCTAGATCTCCATATTAATAAACATAATTATTCAATAGCTCATTTAAAATTGCTGGAGAAAACTGGGATATAAAAATGGCATACTCTGTCCTCTCACTGCTGGACAAAATTATTATTCATGCAAAGGTCTTTCTGCCTGTTCATACAAGCCTGTACAACTGGAGCAGCCAATGCTGGCCTAATGTACCTATATATAGTACAGTTAAAAATGTTGCTAATATATGGCACTTGTTAGTCTGATTTGTTAACTATTGTGCCTACAGTTAAGGTTTTGGATGAAAGACAAGAAGAAAATATTTATTTCTTGGTGCTGTCCTTTCCTGATAGTGTTTCATGCTAGCTATCTTAAAGTAACAGAACAGTAATTTTGCATACTAACTGACTGCCAGTAACTTTTTAGTCATGTTTGGAATAAAACAGCTGTGATATGTTTGTGTTGGAAAATATCCTAAAAATGGCTCTTAGAACCCTAAATTTTTTACACTTGAAGCATAATACATATACACATAATAGCACTGCAAGACATCCAGTCAAACATAAGAAATATATGTCTTTAGCTGATTTACCTTGAGATATCTCCCCAGTACCATTCTGCGTCTTGTAATGACATGTTGTTATTCATACTATTGTTAGTTACAGTATTAGGTTTTGGTGGCTTAGGAGGCAGTGCTGCAAATGAAAGGGGAGAAAAAAGTTGATTATAACTCACTGAGAACATGACCATATATTCCTTGAAATCACATGTAACTACACAAATTCTGTGATTCTATGAATGAGGAAAAAAACAAACAGAGTTGTCCATAACTAACAATTTTTAAAAGCCATTAGAGGAATCAAGATACTGTACTGAAAACAAAATAATTCAAGATTAAGTTGTACTGTTTCAAAAAACTATGTCACTCTTGCAATAATGTATTTTAAGCAAAATATAACACTAAACTCACCTCCTCCCCCTGTGAAGAAAGCACTTGAGAAAAAAAATCTGAAGTTTGTTTTTACCTTCTTTCACTACCTTCAGGTGAACACAAATAATAAAACATGTCAATTTTTTTTATCCTCCTTTGTAATGATCTTAGATAAATTTTGCTGCTTCCTTACCTAGAAGCTGAGTAATAAAAAATGCAAACCCACAGGAATACTGTGTATTTGAAAAAGAATTGGGTTTTTGTGATCGTCAGCATTCTGTGCAATGATATAAAAAACCCCAAACCAACCAAATCAACAGTTTAAAAAACCCATCTGTGACCCAAATATCTCTTGTCTTAATCTTATTATTCTACAGAATAAATTGTGTTCAAATGCCAGGAATGATTAAAAACCACATCCCCCTTTTCTCAATGTCAAAGCTGCATACGTATACCAGTGGGTGCCATAGAAGATACTGCAGCACTGATTTAGTAACAGGGGGGGCTACATTGTAATCAGCATTAAAAATCAACTCAGCTGTTTCAGTTCTCCAGTAAGTACCGTCAATCCTGTCCTGTATAGTAAGACCAGACTCAAAAGATAATGTTTTTAAAGTTGCAGTGAATATCAGGATAGCATAATATTTTCATATAATATGAAAAAAATGATGCTATAACAGGTATTCAATTAATATTGCTAGATTTTAAAAATGTTTTTCCTTAAACAGTTCCAAATCAATGATTTGTAATCACTATTTCAGGAAATAAGATTGTTACTACAGCATCTCCTTTTAGGCACAGTGTGGAACAGAGATAGCAAACATAATAATAAAAGAAATGCAATTTTTTTAATGATATAATAGCAGGACTAGAACTACCTCTGATATAATTAAAAAAACCCTTATAAACAGGTCAATTAATTAAAAATTCAATTAAATAAGCAGACAGGTATATGTTAAGATTCTAATTACTATAACCATACACTAAACAACAATTTCATTCTAATTTATGAAAAGAAAATAATATTTTTGCCAATAAGAAAGTAAAGAAATCCTACATATCCAGTAACAATTTTTCAGCAGCTATTGCAAAGACCAAAATGATTAAGTCTTCTATAATAAGACTGCAGTTTTACCTGGTGGATCCATTTCTATGTAAAACATCAAGTCTGTGCCACAACTTATATCTGTCTTAGGATATTCTATATCCAGTTCTTCCATATTCCAAACAGTATTGTACATTTGTATGAGTTTCACTGAGTAAGCTCAGATACAAGAAAAGAGTCAGGCTTTCTTTGTAATGGTGTCTTGGAATTCATTTTAAAACCTATAAGGGGCTGCACTGTAACCTATTACATCATAATCCTCAGCCAATCATGTCAAAATAATGTCACCAAACCACTCCTGCTTCCTCATTTTGCTCTACATTAATCTTAAAACAGTTTCATTTTTGGAAAGAATCTACATTTAGCAGAACTGCAATACAAATCTGGTATTACACACAAAAGGAGTGAGTAGACTCTCTGTGCCCATGTTCCCGGCTCATTTTCCTGACTTAGCAGCATGGTACAGTCCAATCCTCGCAGGATGACAAAAGGCAGATATGCTGCAGCACGTAGCTCTTGCACACACGCACACACACACAGGGCAGCTCCCTTTAGAAGCAGGTCAGTCACATCTCAGTTGCATTCTCCTGCTTGGATGCCTGAAGTTTACGATTCAAAAAGCTTTAAAAGGATTCTAGACCTACTGTATGTATTAAAGATGCAGGATGGGAAAAGAGCAGGACTTTGTGTATGTCTATTACACACTCATTTTAGACAAACATCCACACAGACACACACATATATCCACATAATGAAATACAGATTATGTTTTTAACCTGTGAAGATTTCTATTATTTTAATGGGCACACAGGTCTAACAGGGTAAATATTATTACACAAAAAGCGCTTATTATAGAGATGTCTACCTCTCTTATCATTATGTAATAAAACACAGTTCAAATCAATCTAGATTAACTGATTTTGAAATCTAAACCCCAAATATTTTAATCTTAGCAGGTTCGCTGGAAACATGGAAGAAAGTCAAAATGGAGCAAGATCTTCAAAAGTCTGCTGTCTGTCAGGATACAAAAAGATTTAGTCTGCACTTTCACATGGTTTCTCTACCTTCTTCTCACTGAGATATTTATCAAGCTAATTGTTTTTAAAAGTAAGTTTCCCTTGTCAGTGTCTCCTTCATCACTTGACTTTATGTCATCAGTATCCTCCTACCATTTAGAAATATTCCATCTTATCTCCCCCCATCACTCTCTCCCACCTGTTGGAAGAAATGTGCACAGAACAGACTATTAACTCCAAAGCAGAATGCTATGTAAAGTAATGCGACTGTTTTATACTTGCTATAATCTATAGGGGGAGAAAATCAGAGACCAAAAATAACCACGACAAAGACTAGCTGGAGCAACTATCTGTGCCTGCATCATAAGAAATTCCAGAGCAACTGAAACGTGCTCTATCTCAGAAATATTATTTAAAAAAATTAACACAATTTATATGCTTCCCAAATATTTCACACATGTTAATCCCTGCCTCCCTTCCCCCTCCCACCCTGCACCGTCTGTGCCTCTCAGCAGGTTACCCCTTTCAGACAAGCCTCAACATATAAATAGTGTATCTGGAGTACCTGAATATACAAAAAGATGCATGCTAGTTTGTTCATATATTAAGAAGCTTAAATTCATTCTGAAGTAGACTCTCCTCTCCCAGCTTAGGTAGACATGTTCCAAAGATTCCTTTCATTTCCAAAATGAAATAGGATACTCAAAATCATCCCATACACAAGTCTAAACACTGAACTTGGAGGTTTAGCCCACCTGCTACCCAGACAGTTGAGTTGCCAAGGTAATTATTTAAATTAAGCAACAAAGATTTCCTATAAAGAGTACATTGCTGCATTTAGGTCTCATGTAGGGTCAGTAAGATTTTATTCCATTGAATAAAGACTTTAAGGAAAAATTATTTCACTAGAGTTTCACTGGTGGCCAAATTTAGGACTCAACAAACCTGTAAAATCAGGTTAGTGCTCAGCTCAGACTAGCTTAGCCTGCAGGCAAGAAAAGACAGGAGACAGATAGGCTATTCCCCATTCCATATAAAACATGGAGAGGTACTGAAATACTTTAATTCATGTGTCTTAAGACCATTAAAACTCTAGCTGGTAATCAGTTACAGTATGATACTTCCACAAGATGAAGAAGAAAACATATAGAGAAATTCAAAATCACTTACTTTGTAAATTATGCATTGCAAATGATTGCCCTTGTAAGTCTGTCGGAATATACAATCCAATATTGGTTTCCTCTTATAAAAATCTTTCTTAGAAAAGACAACCTGAAACCTCCTTTTACTAGCAAGCTTTTCTGAAGCAATGAAGAAAAAAAATTCTGAAAAAGAAATCGTTCTGCTTTCTGACCAATGTTCTATAAAAATCCCTAAAAAAACTGCAATATGCAGTGAGCAAATCCAAGCCTTCTCTCTCTTCTTAACTGCTTAAAGCTCTGTGCTGTGCAGAAGGTATCCACTTACTCGGCTCATCATTAAAAAGTGCACCTGACTTCAGCACTCTGGAAAAAAAAAAAAAAAGAAACCACCACCCTCGGTAGCTTGCACGTCTCTCTCAGATAAAGATCTCAGCTTCATGATTAACTTGGGCAGGTTCAAATATTTGCTGAGCCAGGGGTTTCAGGTGGGGGAGGGGACCCAGATTCAAAGTAAAAGTTGTCATCAGCTAACAAGTGGCCAATGCAGGACTAACTTTCTCATTTTAGCTAAGTAAATGAGAAGACCATTGTAAGAGGCCTTAAAATAGTCTCTTAACACTGGCTGCTGCATGCAGTATTGAAGATGAGAAAAGCACCATCAACAGTCAAATACAGGAAGTGGTTAACTGCAAAAAAAAAAAAAAGAAAAAAAGAAAGAGAGGATAAACATTATCCTTGAAAAGAGCTGCATCTCTCGGAGCAGCCCTGTGCAAGCAAAACAGCCTGCTTGCAAGTACAGCATCACCTCACACACACTTACGCTGGATCACAAATACAAGTGCTGCTTCAAGACCCCTAGTCTGATGCTGTGAGGCTTTTTATCTATTTCCTGTAAAGTAAAAATACTACACAAAACACCTATCTGTATCCATGGTGTTTTCCAGGAGGTAAGATTGTTCATTTCTCGGGAAGGCACCAGGGAAGAGGGAGGGGTTTAGGTCAAATTTATTTTCCTTGCCTTAGTGTTTGCTGGAGACCAAACTTGCTAAAGGAACAGAGTAACAACTGAAGAGCCTGCTCTCCTTTGCCTTCTTTGCCAGATAATCTATGCAGAAATAAATTAAAAATGAAAGGAGAAGCAGACACATTCAAAGAAAGAGAGAAGGGGATTAATATTTTCCTCCCACTTGCAAATAGTGAGAATTTCTAATAGGTGTGTTGTTTCAGATCTTCTTATTGCTCCTTATGGCAGCCAAATAGCATCAAAATTTTTTCCTCCGCAATACTTCATCTACTGAAATACTCCTAATGTTGCAAAACATCACTTGCACCTAATAATGAGATCCCAAATATCTGCAGTATATTTTTTATGTTTTGCAGTTGATTGATTAGCTTCACCTAAAACAATCCCTTGCTTCTGTAGTTTTAGCCTTTGCCTAGTCGAACAATTGGCAGTTCTAAATATAATTTAAAGCAGTAGTCCACAAGTTGAGCCTACTTCAAGTGGAGATGGAAACCTGTGTTTCTGAACTAATGCAACTTCAGACTGTAGCTAATATGCCTTTTTACTGTTAAAATTACAAAAGGGGTTGAGAAAACTTCTTGTTTTATAGGGCCACAATACAGAAGCATATTCTGAAAGGAGAAAAGACAACCCAAACCTGGCTCACTGAATTTTTTTTAATCTTTTTGAAAAGCACAGAGATAATGAGTTCCTAATTATCCTGCAGAAGGGAATTGAGTGTCTTGTCAAAAAAAGATACTGGGATGCACACACTCGTATTTTTAAATATTGCCCTGTCTTAACTTTTCATGTAAATTTTGAAACCTTCAGTGGTGTGCATTTAATCTGCACCAGATTATTACTTGAAGCTATACTCACAGTGTTCTTCTATCAAGATAACATATTTTTTCTATGTCTGAAGCAAAAAAAGAACTGATCAGATTTGACATGCTTTCATGTGTGTTACACATACTTACATATAAAACCACACACATGCACGTATCAACCTGTAAAGAATTTTAGTAGTTTTTATCTAATACTTCCAATCGGGTATCGAGAAACATAAAGCACAGGCTAGTGTCAAAACTTAAACCAATACAGCATCCAAAGTACGGTGGTTTACCAAACATTTTGCTTTCCGTTAGATCAGGGTTAAAGCCGGATTTTTATTAGCTTAGAAGGGGAGCCCTCTGCTGGGTGAACCAAGAACCCACAATATCCCTCCCCACTGTTACAGCATTCACTTTCCCTAGGGACACACTGCCTTCTGCGTGCTTCAAATCACATTGGTGCTGCTGAGAGTCCAGCCAAGACTGTGCCACGATGCAGAAAGTCCTGACAAAGGATGGCACTCTGACACATTAGTTTATGTCCCCAGGACAGTACCCACAGGATTGTGGTCTCAGCCTGACCACTGTAGCAGTCTAGGGGAGCTCTGAGTTCTAAGAGGAACGGGATCAGCCTTTACACCGCTCTAGTCCAGCTGTTTTGCTACCCACCCTTGCTACTATTTTGTGTAGCTAAAAGCAAAGTGTCTGCACCTTGGTGATACTGCCATGACCTTCACCCAATCCCCAACAAGGGAGCAGTTACAAGGGAGCCTTATTACCTCACTCTTACCTATGATCCTCTGAATAGTAAAACCTACTTCTACAGGCTTAAAACTAAAATATTTCACAGTTTGAGCATTTATTTACAACGTTATATACAAGCCTGAGAAGCACAGATAAACTGAGATGGACAGCCCAGATAAAGTATCTCAGCTTGAGTCAGTGCACAGGCTGTTAGAGGCTTTGATTCATCCATACAGCAAGGCAGCTCTTTCCTGCCTCTGCAGTAGTTCTTCCTCTGCTCTTCACCAGCAATGCTACCAGCTCCCCACATCCCCTTGCTCTCTCGCCACATGCCCCTTGCTCTTTGCCTTCCTCAAACAGACCTTAATCTCACGCACCCAAAGCTCCTCCACACTCTTTAAAATCCCCCCAACCCCAGAAAGGACCCCCATCTCCCCGAACTCCCCATGAAAAATCACCTCCCACTTTTCCAACACCCTACCTTTCTTTGTGTGACCTGCCTTCCCAGCTACTAATGCCAAAATTACTTTCTGAATTATGGTGTGCAAAGCATCATTCTAGATTAAACTATGTCCAACTAAGGATGCCCAATTTAAGACACTAATTTTAAGACACAATAAGATATTAGGTCCAATAAGATATTAGGGTGCTTACTTTCTGTTGTTCCCAGGCAAGAAGGATAATTAGTGGGTGATGCAGTAAGAAAAAACCTCTACAGTTGTGCAAAGATCTCCTCGCTATTAAGATCATTATCTCCAACACTACATTTCATATCTCTACGTACTGCATGAGATACCACTAAAACTTCATGCACAGCTTCTTTTAGACAGAATGTTCTCATCTTAGGAGAAAGAAGTAAGAAAGGAGCAAGCCATCACTCTAGCCTGTGAAAAAGAGAAGAAACCTGGCAGCAGTGGCTTTCCTGTTATCATTTAGTTGTCATGACATTATTGGCAACTTTCAGCTATTCTTCCTGCTTAAAACCACTTAACTTATCCACTTGTAAAAGTCTATTAAAGATTGTAATTCTCAAAACAGTTGTATGACAAATAAGATATAGTTTATTGGAATCTTCCTTTTATTACAATGTTTCTAAACAATCTTTAAGCCAAATCAAGCCACTGCAAAAATTAATCTCAAAGATGACAGTTCTGAAAAACACATCTTAGAGTCTTCTATGAGAACTATAAAAACAGACCACTTGAGATGTTCAGGTCAGTGAATGATTTTGCTGTGGAAAACGGACTCATGTCCTAGTCCTGCAAATTTACAGAACATTATATGAAGATTCAACTTTTGAAAATTATGCAAACCCTTTACAGGCTTAACAGCAAAGGCTAGTTAACCATACACTATAAAGCCTGAAAATTTTTACCTGAGTTATTTGTTGGCATATTAATAGATGTGCAAACGTTCTACTAAAAAAACATTCCACTAGACAGGATAGATGTTGAAATGCACAGGGGAAGAGGCCGGGTTTTGTAACAAAACACATTAAAAATCCAGGGTGAACCCTCAAAATAAATTACTGCAATCTAAAATGTTAATTAATGCAGAAGTAATATTATAAACAATGAGATGTTTGATTATAATTATTAATGTAGTGTCACATGCTATAAACCTGATGGATACAATGACATTTCTTCAGTCACCCTAATTATATTCTCAAGATGACTAGACTCCTTGTCCTCATTAGTACTTCTAACATCAATACCTTTCACTTTTACAAATTCCTCATGTGAAGCAACTCAGAAATGCAACCAAGGGATCTCTTAAGTGCAACTTATAAAATTCTTACTTTAAAACTTAATGAACTGTCGACCTCGTGTTTTTAACCTCCCAATCAGTGCCTCTAGACATGTTAATTTATTTACTCCAAAGCATTTGCAAATGTATAACTATAAAAATATATTTTTATAAAAATAATGAAGGATTTAATATCTATTTTGCTTTTTAAGACTTATAACGTATGACAAAGAAAATAATTCTTTATCAATTAGCAGCTATTTTCTGATTCTTAGTAAAACAGGATGAATAGTCATTTAAAAGTTTGGACTCTCCTCGAAGATTTAAGAAGAAAAACACTCAGTAGTTCTGGAAATGCCTGCTTAACTATTTTGACAAAATGTAACAAAACCAAATATGTGTAAAATAGCTGAAAACAGACATACACTAAATGTTAGGGAAAGTTTCCTAACTACAAGAGCTGGCAATATGAGAAAAGCCTTTCAACCAAAGAAGTAGGAACAAAAATTTTAAGTTAATCTTCAATAGGTGATGAAGGGGTTTATACAATGTGCCTACCTGAAATACAGGAAATAAAGCATTTTTCTGCTGCTGTGCTCTAGCTTTTCAAACCTTAAGTAGCCCTACAAATACTACTGCTGTGAACTTCACTTTTACTTTGAATAGAGAGGTAGGAAAGCTACAGGTTGTCCAATGTTCTGTTCATCATCACCCTATCCTCTGTTCAGATATTCTTTGCAAGTAAGATGTGAAATTAATTGCTTTCAGCTAACACGTGAAGTTCCCTGCATTAATAATTTCCTTTGCACATAGTCAGCAACTACGCCTTGCTTTTACCAAATATTTGATTCAAACACAGTGATTTTGCATAAATCAGAGTTGGGTTTTACTGTTTGTTGACTAAATTAGATTCTAACTTACAGAATCAATACAAGCCTATCTTTCCTGGATGGGTTCTTAATATTTTTTTTTCATTATTTATATTGATATCAATAAATAAATCTTTTGAGCATCTGGATTAAAATATATATACATATAAATAAATGGGGAAATTTAACTTTCTTCAAATATCTCTATGGGGTATAGTATTTCTATGAAAATTCACCCAGGAGTAAATTGAATGCTCAATAAAACCTCCAGAATTAACTATTCAATCACTGTAGGTTAGGTATTCTATTGGTTTAAAAGTCTTAAAAAGCTACAAATTCCTATTTGCTGTTTATTGAAAGAGAAATGTAAGTCCTAAGGCTGTACAAACGGTGGCTACTAAATGGTTTTAATGAAAAACCAATTTCTTATGAAACAAACGTTGCATGCCACATAAAATAGATAAAAACCTTCTACTTAGTTCTGTATTGCACACTTTTGCTTTGCCTTAATTTTTATTAAAAAAAAACTATTTATTGTTCTTCAGTTGAATTTCATTATTTAAGCAAACAGTAGTATATAACTTGAATTAAAAATATTTTTTACCTGGTACAGGCAGTCTCTCATTCCATTCACTTGTGATTAAAGCTTCCAGGATTTTTATGGGGTGTTCCGTATTATCAGTGCTGCAAGAGATGGATCAGGCAGTAAGAATTAGGAGATATGCAAAAGTGTACTTTAGAATTATTCAAAAAACATTGGAAAAATTTACTACAAAGCCCTCATGTCAGAAATAAGGTCAGAAAATTACTTAATTAAACTTACTTTTGTATATAACTAACCCATATTTGCAGTAGAAAATACGATAAAAATGACTCACATACCTTGTGATCTGGAATCTGAAAAGCAGAGGGCTGAAAATTTCAGCCAGAGACCTTGCATTCAAAAGATTTTTGCTGGAGGCTTGACAAACTCTGAGGAAATGTTTGAGCAAATACTGGAGTGTGAGCCAATATTGGGGAGGTATATTTGGAGATCTGATGAGTTTCTTCAGCAACTGGGCATACTCTTCTGAGCTCTGCACTTCTGCAGGCAAACAGATAAAAAGCTTTTGAAATCAGCACAGGAACATTCAAGTAAAATGAAACTCTATGAGACTCCTTTAGAAGCATCAATTTTACAGAAAAAAATAATTCTGTACTTTATTAGCGCTGTAAGATTTCTTTATTTTAAAAAAGTAAGGTGCTCAGAGTAGAGTGAAGAACAAGTATGGAAACAGATATGCATTTTGGTAAAAACCACAATATGTTCAGAATGTACTGGTAGAAGTCTGTCTTGTGTTTAGCGTTACACATGATTGGGTAATTCAGAGATGCACTAGATAAGTCTCACAGGTGCTGTTCTAACTTTGAAGTTTACCAGTAACAATATCCTGTCCTGACATATATAACAGAATACTTGGCCCCTGTGCTGAAAGACTGTAAGCCATACTTGTTTAAAATGACCACTGTAGATGATGAATCTCACATGCATGTATTTCTCACTTCATAATCTGCAACTCCCAATGTAACACAGCACTCCATGACCTCTAATACATTTACTTTGTCAGCACTGATAAAAAGTTAAAAATTACCTTTCTGCATACAGGTAAGTCCTTGATTTTTTTCCCCCAGGTTCTTCTATAGTATTTCTACTTACTAAAACAAAGAGAACTGTGTAATCCCCTATATTTTCCATTATGTTTATATAAATAAGTAACCGAATAATATAGAATAATGTCTAGTTCTGAATTGAAACAGCTTTCATCAAAAGTGGTGAAGGTATTCACGTTTTCTGAGATGCTGCCACATTGTGCAGAATCTTCCCTGTTCTGTGAGTGACAGCTGGACCACTAGATATTCAGAATTCTAATAAAAGCTTTCCTGTTTGACATTTTAAATAATGTGATAATCATACCTTGAGCTACAGAAATCATGTCACTGTGAACAGCCGCTGGAATGATGGGATTTGGCAGGTCCAGGATATACCTCTTGAGAGCATCTGATAAAGTACGCACATCAAATGTCTCTAAATCTAATGAAGAGGCATCTAAATAGAAAGAGCAACATACTTTTTAGACTTTAGAAGCTGAAAAAAATATACAAAGCCCATTATATTAGAGCTTCATAACAAGCCAAAATTGCTAACTTACATCTGGTTTATGGGTGACAACTCATAAGAAAGAATGACACCAAGAAATATCTTTGAGACTAACAACGCCATGTCCAGGCCTTTGGCATGTGATGAACCAAATGGCTTCCACAGCTGTGTGTAGCCTTCTGCCACATACAGTTCAGGGCTGAACTCAGAGTAACAACAGTGACTTGCTGTGTGTTGGAAATATAATGGAACATCAGAATATTTTTAACAGGTCTCTGTTTTATGTGTAAATATTTTATGTAAGAAGTAAGTATTAATCAAAGGTTTGGTCAAATGCCACTTCTCTACTGGTAGCTACTTCTATTATGACTGAAAGTTTGATTAACAACTTGGGGCTACAAGTCTGTAAATATTTATGTGAGTTAAGCTGAAACAAATATACATATGCAGAACTTGTGCTTGGTGTTTTATGCAGCTGTTAGGATTTATCTTGTAGAACCTGATACCCTTCCAGGATAGTTATGACTTGGGGTAAGGTTTGGGAGTGTCACATAAAGGAATATCAGCAGCAAAAATAAAAATAGGAAAATACAGAAATCCTCACTTAGTAGGAGCCAGATTAGGGTTCATCCTGAAACATCAAACTCTGGCACAGTAAAGTCCTCAGTGTTTACAAAAAGATCCATATTTGGTACACGACTTTGGAGGCATTAATGCTGATCAACATTCTATGATAGCCAGGTTCTCCGTAAAATAACTCCTGAATCCATTTGACCAGTTTAAACTAAAGTAAACAGGGAGGTAGAGGAAATCAGATATGTGGTGCATCTACAAATACTGTGAAATAAGGCAGCCAAGAGGGGGTAGTGAGAAACTTAGTGCTACTCCACCTCCTTTCTGTTTTCCCCAAAGAAAAGCTTGCAGTATGAGCTCAAATCTTATCAGAGACCAAAGAATTTGCACGAGAAAAGAGACATAATGAATGTTTCAGATGATAAAAAACTTGCAGTGTGGGAATAAATTCTACAAGAGCAATTATGTATTAGAGAATCCAACCACAAATTCTTCTGACACAGTTTTTATTAGTTTGTTGCTCACTGAATGTTTTTTGTTTCATAAGCCAAGTTAAATCATGCTTCTTCAGTGTTGACCACTTCCTTGAAGTATATCCCAAATTATTATAGTGGTACACGAGCAAGAATAAACTTACTCTGCAACATTTAGGGTGTAATGATATAAACAGACCTGACCTCTTCCATCTGTCGAGCTGGCCAGATGCAAGTCAACTTTGATTTTGGAGCTAGATAGCACTGTGTTGATGCTAGCAGACAGCATGCTAACTGTTAAAATGCTCTCTAATTATGGAGAGCATTTTAACCGTTAGCAGAACAGCACACTAATGCACGTTCAAAACTTTGAGACCAAAGATGACTTTGCTCTCTGAATTAGTATGCTGCTGATTCAAAGAGAGCAGGCAGAGGAGATGAGATCTGTCTGTATCCATGTACCTAGATACTCACTGAACTAGCTCTGTCCTGGAAGATTCTGATTCTTTCTTAAAGAAAAGTCAGAAGGAGACACTGTTACTAAAGGGTGATGTCCTGTTTTCGTTTCTCAAATCTAACTACATTTTAAGTAAAAATACATGTAAACCACAAGCTTTGATCTCAGGAGATAGATGAACCTTTCATAAAAGTACATCTCAGTTTAGAAACTTAAGAAAGGATGCAGATAAATGAAGACATACATTCATATTGGTGCCACAGAAAATCTGGATTTACCCGGACTGAAAAATACAATTACAAAATAAAAATATGGCTGCCAGTGTGAGGCTGCTACCACCACAAGCATGTCTCCTCTCCTGCTTGTACACATGTACTTCTTCTCTCCTACCACAACCAGCAGAGGACAGGATGCCCTTTTGTTTTGAAGGAATAGACAACTCATCTCTTACTCATTTTGTTAATGTTTGCAATTATTAAAAATGAAGAGACTAATTCACAGTTTGAGCTTGCTTTCTCTGTCCCTTTGGCAACAAGGCATGTAGCCAGTTTCATTTCCCACCCCTTGTATTTTTGTGCTCCTTTAACCAAGTGAAAGCTCACACCACACACTGCACCCCAGCTCGCCAAGTTGAGGTCAAGCGCTTCTCCTATAATAGCTACTGATCTCTCCTACTGCAAGAGAGTGCTGCCAAGCCAGTATATTTTGGTCAGAAGCTGTGTTAAAGAGTATCAAAAAGGAAGGAAATATATTTCAGGGAATTTAAATGGCTAAGTGGTATTATTGGTGTAGTTGTGTTTTACTGTCTAAAACCTGAGAACCCAGCCTACTATATTAATTCAGTTGTCTCTTTGCCTTCCAGTATCTCTCTGTAGCAGGGTAGGTAATGCACTGCTATCGCCACCCCACCTACTGGACCAAAAACTGCACACACAGAACTGTATGTAAATAAATGACCATTTGTTTACAAAATAGTAACCTGCAGCCTTTCAGGAACAATGAATCATTATCTTGAGTCTGAACAAAACAGCTTTTTTTCCTCTCTACATCTAGATTATCCGTCTTTGACTAAGCAAGAGGAAAGCAGAGATTAAAATAATTATTCTTGGGAAAAAAACACACAATGGAGCCATGGAGAAAGAATCTGTAATAGTGAAAAATACCTTTCATATTAAGCGTAAACCAAAACGTTTTACTTACATATATGTCTTTTTAATACTATATTATTGAGAACCAGAACATATGAGTGGGGGAGCAAAGAAAAGAGGAGTGATCTGACCACAAAATCTGTCTAGTGCTTTAAGAAGGATAACTGTACTTACCACATTCAAAGATTTGTCTTAAGTCCGCTGAGCTGCTTGAGCCCTGTGCTCCATACAAAGTTGAGCAATCCAGACCTTCAAAACGAAATCAATGGGATATTATTAATATTTCAGTGATAGTTGCCCTGACACAATCTATTTCTCTTTTCTTCAAGAAGTACTTACAGTAGAAATTAGCAACATTCTTCTACCACCATCCACCTACCACACTAAGAATGCATCTGCTTTTTAAGGCTGTAATACAACTCCTTGTACATTCAAACTGCTGTGTCTGCAGAAAAAGCTGGCCAAGAAAGATCAGAAATGCCAGCAGTCCCATGTATTCTACACAGCTATCCACTGGCCAACTGTAGAAGGCCAGGAATAAGAAACAGATTCACAGTGGTGTGAGAGAAAATATCTGTATATGTAACATAATATGTCTAATAATCCACCTGAATAAAAGAGACCAATAAAGTGTTTTTGTGTGAAAGGTATTGTTTACAACTTTCAGTGAAAGTAGAGAAGACACAAAAAAAGAGATCATACCCTGGTACGCAGAGCGCTGATGATTTCACACTATCAGTGATGTTTGCTGAAAGCAGCAGTTACTTATGCAAAGGGTTGCTAAATACTGTCCCTTTTCATTGATATTAGCATAGCTCCTACTTATTTAGAAAAGGCTTATGCTCTCTTAAAAGTGTCAGCAGTATGTGAGAACCTATGTTCTCAAGGACAGCAGCCTAATTCTGATCAAGAATATTGCTTTTCCTCTAGTTCCTGGCTTAAGACCCCTGAATAATCAGGACTTACAGAAGCTGCTCCTTACCTCACCAGGACTAAGAAGTCAACATCAGAGGAGGTGCCAGGAGGACAGAAATAGGGCAAAAGAGGTAGAACACAGAAAAAGAAAGAGGAAAACTTCAAAACGATGGGGAGACATCAATATGGTAAAGCGGGAAAGAAAAAGACCCATGAAAACAACACTGTCTGGCTCAACATGCAGCACCAATGAAGAATTGGCTCCTGAACCGTAAAACCAGTTCTTGTCACTTTTTCATTTTTTATTATTTTCTTTGCCCCCTGCTTTGGGGCAAAATATTACTTGTTTCCCTTTGTAGGCGTGTATCCAACTCAATGTTACGAAGGCGTTTCCATAATCAACTGGTTAGAAAAAACAAAAACAATACGAAACCGTTCTCCCTTACCTTTTAATAATACTCATATTAGTTGAGTTATTAGATGTCATTTGAGATAAGCTTTGGTTTTGCTCCTACAGTCCAAATAGCCTCTACTGAGCAGAAACCAGTGCAACAGACCTTAAATGAGATTATTTCAGGTGTTAAGTAAAGTGATGCATTATCAGCTCTAGAAAGGAGACATGCCAGCTCTGGATCCAATTCTGCAGTCTTGGTTCACGTAAGCAACAGAAAACGTTGGTAGATTGTTTTTCAGCCTACCTTTCTTTTCAATGGTCTCTACTAACTTGACAAGAATCGGTGGAGCAATATCAGGAGGTGCAAACTGCTCTGTAAGATCTGGAAGTGAAAAAGCTGTAAAAGAAAAAGAAGAAAAATAAAGCCAAGCTACACGTGAATGCAATTACTGTTTATGAAAATCATGACATGTAATACAACCAGTTAATTTAATAACAGAATAAACATGCCATGTGTCAGTGCCACAAGAGAAGACTCCATAAGTAAGCAGAAAATGGAATAAAAATTATTACAATTGCATATTTATAGTGTTTTCTATGGAACATCACTTAGTCCTAGAACCACTCTCCGTACTGCCTGAGAAAAGAAAACATAATAAAAGTTTGTAGCCTATGGTTGTGCAGAAATACAATGCAAGGAAAGAAAGAAAGAAAAAATCTTTTGGTCTGAAACATTTACATACACTGTGCACCAAGTGTGGGAGCTAAACATATCACTGCCCAAGAGCTGCAGATCCTGTATGGACACCAGATTTACAAAGATGTGAAAGACCAGCAGTAGAAACAAGTATTTCACACTCATAAAAAGTTCAACAACTTCTTTTTATTTCAGTTTTCAGGCATTATACTACTAACAATCTAGTTTACTTATAGCAAGAATCTCCTTTTCTACAAGGGCTGGTTAAAAATAAATAGCAGTAAAATCAGAAAGGGACATTTTGTAGATTCAAACAAAACTGCATACGAATTTTATACAAAGTCAGTTTTCATGCAATCTAGGTTCTTCATGCAGAGAACTTACTCTATAAAGGAATGTTCTGGCTCTGTGATGTGAGGGATGATCTATCTCTAAATACACATTTTTTGCCAAAAGAATAATTCAGGAGTTTTATAGTGGTTCTGTTTAACACTTGGAAAGCAAGAATGTTTACATAAAGATATTAAACTACTGGCAGAAATATCTGGCATAGTTTGATGGATTATGATTGATAAACAAAGCTTAATCAATGAAGTAAAAATTGCCTAAGTGACGGTAATCTCTGTCCAATTAAACTCACCATGGACAAACAGAGAGCAATTTTTAAACATACATACACATAGATGCCTGCATGGATATGTATACATACACATATACACCCCTCCCCCCCATTCTTACAAGACTGAAACTGAACAAAGTGATGAGGATAACTAAATAGAAGAAGAAAAAATCCCAACAGAAAAAATGTGGAAAATTTTGACAAAGCAAAAAAAGAAATAAAAATACAACAACTGAGAATGAGAAAGCAGACAATTTTGGCTGATATTTCACCTTATTGTGGATTACATAATTTTATAAAAATGTAAACAGTTTTACTGTGGTTTAACTCCAGCCAGCAACTAAGCCTCACACAGCCGCTTGCTCACTTTCCTCTGGTAGGATGGAGAAGAGAATCAGAGGTGTAAAAGTTACAAAATTCATGGGTTGATGTTCAGACAGTATAATAGAAAAAGCAAAAGCCGCACACACAAGCAAATCAAAACAGGGAATTAATTCACTATTTCATGGCCTGGCAGGTGTTCAGCCACTCCAGGAAAGCAGGGCTCCATCATGTATAACGGTGACGTGGGAAGACAAATGCCATCACTCCGTATACACCTCACTTCTTCTTCCCCCAGTTTTATTGCTGAGCACAATGCTATACGGTATGGAATGTCCCTGTGGTCATTTGGGGTCAGCTGCTGCATCTGTGTCCCCTCCCAATTCCTTGAGTACCCCCATCCTCCTTGCTGGTGGAGCGAGGTGGGAAAGAGAAAAGGCCTTTATACTGTATAAGCACCGCTCTGCAATAACTAAAACATCCCTCTGCTACCAGCACTGTTTCCAGCGTCGCAAACACAGCCCCATGCTAGCTACTGTGAAGAAAATTAACCCCAGCCAAAACTAACACAAATTTAAAAACAGTAAGATAGAAAGGAGAGGACAGAAGTTCAGAAGTGTAGAAAGATAAGGAGAGATGAAAAACCATATATAAAAATTATTTACAAAGTAGTAATGAAGTGAAGCATACTGCGACACTGAGACATGCCCCTTGCAAAAAGAAGGAAGATGATGGTACCATAATGATGGAATATTTTTTAGTCCATTCATAACTGAAGATATTAGAAAAACATGTTAGCCATAACAGTTTAATTTAGGAGGCCCAGAAAATAAGCATTCAGGAGTTCCAAAAGAGTTGCCTGAGCAGATCCCTGGCCTGGTGGTGCTACTTTTCAATAAATTATGGAAAATAAGAGCAATTCCTAGGGTCAAAAGAGCTTGACCTACACTACAAAAGGACAAGTAACATGACTACATGCCAGCTACATTATAAGTCATAGACAAAATAAAGAAAAACCTGACACTAGAGTCATATAAAGCATTAAAAGACAGCGCTGTATAAGGATTATCTACACAGCTTTTTAGAGGATAGGTTCCTTCCTTGGTGACACCTTAGTGAGCTGAAAAACGCAAATGAGTAGACCTAATAAACTCTGAAGTTTTGTCAGATAGTTGACTTAATATAACAGTGAATAAAAGCTGAATTCAAAGAACGCACATAATATAGGTGTAGCTGACCATCATATCTCCAAGTATAGTTATTAATGCAGAACAAGCTAATCAGGGAAGGAATGGACTTTTCAACTCTTTCCATCTTCAAATCACTTTCAGGTTTCATCTGGAACACCTCAACATTGTATCTGCTTCATCAGACACAAGATGAGCCCAAATGAAAAATGCTGCACTCCAAGCAGCCTCTGCTCAGGCATACTGAAATATAGACCATCTGATTTGTAACTTTCAGATCAAATAGTTCCTTTCAATCCCAAACTATGAATCAATCTTACAATGTGGGCAAATTTATTGAAAGAATAAATGGAAGATCAGAGTCCTATCAAAGGGAATAAGAATATTTAAATTATGAGATACTAATAGCCTCAGAGAATGCTAAAGGCTTAAAATGGATCCCCTATATGGTAGCAGAGGAAGAACAGGTTTAAGAACAGAATTTACATATTTTTACCCATGAAAGTACCTTTCTTTTCCCCTAGGTAGCTGGTTGCATTAAGTTTCTCCCTCTTTCATTAACAGCAATCAAATTCCATCACCTCTGAACAAAAATTCTCATCTCACAGTTCCAGCTAAAAGCAGCATTTAACCATAATCAACAGTCTAAACAGAAATTGAGAAGGGAGAGACAGAGGACGGAAGTCAAACCTAACAGACATTTGAACCATATCAAGTGACAGCTTGCCAGTTCAGGGATGGTTAATCCAGGCTACTGTGCAGCACAGAGAATTCTGATTTCTTCCATTAAACAAACTGTGCCTTGAAATGGTGGCAGGAGATAAAAATACCTGTAAACAAGGTGTATTTAGAAAAATACTTTCATTTCCCAGTTAGATTTAGGGATTAAATCCAAGCAAAGCACAGAGGAGAACCCACTGTCAGGGGAAGAATGCAGTTCACGGGAAGAAGCACCTTGCAAGGTGAAGACAAGACAATACAGAAAACAGTTTGTCTCCAAGGGACATAAGGAATGGGGTGGTGTAGACCCTGCTTATGTTACCTAAACAGAAAATGCCTTTTCCTGCAACCTACCTGATGCTCCATGCTTTTCATCTAAACTTTAAGCAGAATTTTACCTTATAAACTAAGTTTGTATCATAATCTGTTACTGAATATCTTTGTTGTACAGTGTTCATTGATCAATAATACTCTTAATTAAAGTTAAGGCTTTTGGAAGCTATGCGTTTCCCTTTATATTTATGCAAAATTCTGTCTACAGAACATGTGTATGCAAAGCAAACACCAGATTGCTTAAAAAGACAGGTTTCCAATAGTTCTCTATTACCCTAAAATATGCATTTTAGGAGTTCAGCGGATTTCTGATGTCTTTTCCTCCCTTTATCCATTTTTTTCCTAAAACTGGAAACTTATATCTTCCAAAGACATTGCTGAACTTTAG
>JAWWES010000094.1:49808802-49835430 GCA_035583135.1 Lophotriccus pileatus
CCTAATTAGAATTGTTGTAGATATAGTTCTTTATTTTTTATTCTGCTAGTAATAAATCCTAACATTATTCTCCCCAATTAGGTCTCTTTTGTGTGTATAAATCTTCTCTCAACTTACAACAGTCGTGTGGGGGGTGAGAGGAAATTGGCCCAATGCAAACCCATGACAGTACAACAAAAAAATCCATAAACAAGAGGTGGCAGGCCTAGGCAGAACAAAGCTTTGATTTGAAATAGAAAGTCTTACTTTATAATGTACCAATTCTCCTGAAAGAAATCCGGGATCTTTTTACCATTCTCTGACACAAAAATGAATACTTGTCCTTTAGCTGCTGTCTTAATCAATTAAGAATTCCTCTAAGACAAAGGAAAATGAAAGTAGGGAGAGAAAGAACACAGAGATGGTGTCTGGCTTGAGGAAAGTTTACTTGCAGAGATAAGCAATGTAGCAAACCCACCAAGCAACAGAGTGTAGAGGACTACATTCCTTCGTAACAGTCTAATACTTTTAATAGTGGCTGCTAATCTGTTTCACACTTATTAATTTAGTATTTCATAAAGACCTATTTCTATAATTTATTGAAAGGGAAGTGATAATGCTTGTATTGGGAAGGAATTCTGTACATAATATTCTATCAGATTAAACCTCAGTAACTTTATGAATAATGAGCTGTCAGACACTTTTTCATCTGCTAAAGAACATACTTAGAAATGGAAGCTATAATTAAGACAACACGTGTCCTTTGTTGGCTTCATCTGAAGTAAAGATAATTTTTAAAAAGCAGCCTGTAGTTAAGACAGTATTCTGGTTCCCTCTACAGGTGAGCTTTTGCACTACTCCTTTTCAAAACAGAACAGAATTTAAGGCTTTAAATGGCTGCAACTATTTACAGCTATTATTAACATGATTAGAAATCATGAGCAGAACTGTTCTGAGGAAAAAAATATCAACTAAGTGCAATATTCTGCCGTGCAGTACACTGTATTATAGCGCCATATATAATGCATAAACTATTTTGCAAAAGAAACCCCCACCTCCCAAAAAAACAAGGAAGAGATGGGAAAACCACCTACTTATTCAACTGTTCTTTCAAGGAGCTGTGAGATAAACAGAGTAAAATAAGAAGCAAGCAGGAATGTAATAAAAGGTATCTTTCTACTTCTAAGTCGAGGAAGGCACTCAATAAGCTGAGGAGCACAGAGGGGTTCAGCACAGACACCACTGGAGCTCTACCCCAAGCAGTCTGGCACTGGGATTTCAACACTGCTGGCTTTCAGGAAAGTTGTATCTTACCTCCATCACATGGTCTGGAGTCCTGGCTCCTGTCTGGAGTACAGCTTGAGGCTTCCCATGCTTTTCTCAGATGTGGTAGTCTGACAAGGAAATCCTTCTTAGCCCTCACTCTCAGGGATCACCCCAAGCCCTGTGTGACATGCAGAAGCACAGCAGTAGCAGTGTTCTCACATTCCTGAGGAGCATCACTTCAAATGGGAAGACAAGTTAACGTCCCTAAATAGAACAAGTCAGCAAGAATCTCAGAGCACGATTCTGAGCGCAGAAAAAAAAAATTTAATAAGGTAACACCTGCTTTTCTTGTCTTGTTGATGTCAGCAGGTTCCCAGCCAGGAGTTTACAGTCATAGAGATATTAGCAGATGAGAGGTAAACTGTAGGGTAGGGTACTTAGCTATTGCATCACTGCAAGCAAGGAAGATGATGACAGAGATGACAGAAAGGGAGGAACAGGAGAGGGTCAACCAAGTAGATAGATCAGTAAAATGCAAAATATTGCTTTTTTTTCCAAGTGAAGCTTGTTATATTCCCTTCTCCTTCAGGATTGCTGCTCCAAGGCTAGAAAAGAGCTGAGCTCTGCAAGAAGTTGAGTAACTCTGCCCAGTTCTCCTCAGAGACACTACCTGACAATTACAGCTAGCTTCTGGCAGTGGTTTGACATGAAACCATACATGGTATCAAGAAGGAAAACATGTAATATTGAATAGATCTTTACAAACAAAAGCTCCCTTACTGGTCTTAACGTTCACTAAGCATTCCTTTTGAACTCATGCCTTCTCACAAACTACTGCATCTTTTCCAAGGATATTAAAGCCATGATTTCTATTAACTTCTGCACTCTAGAATTCTTTTTTAATAAAGCAACAGTGAAACTCCAGTAAACGTGTAATTTATTTTAAAGTGACTACATGTAAGTTAATATATTTACATGGTATTTTTGATACAGTCAATCTATAAGGAATCAGCATCAAAGTTCCCCTCTACTTGCTGTCTGCTGTACTACATAGACACATAAAACTACATTATAAGAGTATCAAGATCACAAGGTCAAGCACTCAAAACCTAAGACTACAAAGAACTAAGACTGCATTTGCAATTTCAGTTGATGGTTTCAATAAAGTATTTTTCCCATGAAATTATCCTGCGCATTTCAGGCCAGTGCTCTCAAGGGACAAAATTCAGCTAATATTTATCACCTAGAGCATTATCCAGATTGTACAAGGACACATGGTCATCAGTAGGCTTATAGTCTCCTGTTTATTTTCCTCTTCAAACCTGAATTTTCTATCATCTCAACATGGCTTCTCATGCAAAAATATTTTAGTCCAAAATTTGCTCTTGAGTTTTTCCCAGTAAGTGGAAAAGGAAATATATATTTAGTTGTTCCTGGAAACCTTTGACAAACAGGAGAGAGGCAGCTGCCTACCTTTTAAGGGAAGAAATACTGAGGTCCATCTCAAGAGGCACTTGAAAATTTTGGTTCTGTGAATTTACAAAATTCTGAAAATTTTGTACAAATTTTTGTACAACCAGTGGAGAGTTATGGTGACATGATCATTTTCAATGATTTCCATCAAGTAAAACTTCACAGATAGAGTTCGTTCCTGTGCTGGAACTGTTCTTACCTAAAAAGCAGTTGCATGTATTTTCTTCTGAATAGTCTGGTGCTAACCTACAAAGACTACTAACTTCAATTTCCTTTCCACATAAACATGGTGATGATTAGAAATGGTGCTGCAGAAGAATCTGCTCTTTATAACCAAGACTGGACTAGTGGTTAAATGTTCACTGTGAGATACTAGGATTGCTGTAACACTGTTGAGAATTACCTGCCCCATCTGTAAAGGATCCTTGTTCCTTGTTGCCGTTTCCTTTATTTTTGGTACCATTAAATTTCTTATGCAAGGCCATTATCGGTTTGTGACAGTAACTCTGTTTGAAAAGCATATTTAAAACCCTCTCTTTTTATTCAATAATCAAAATACATAAAAATTCAGGGTAGTATGTTGTTCTACTCTGAAAGAATGCTTTGTTTTGCTACCTTTTTCCTGTAGAGAAATTAATCGGCAAAAAAATGCCAACAGATCTGCCTCAAACTATCCACAGGCAAGCAATCTAGAGGAAAAGAATAGGCTCTTCACTACTCCAAGAAAAAGATAATATGTATTACTATGCTTGAGAAGTCAAGTTGCTTAGATCTAGAAGATTTACATAAAAAAACTCCAGAAGCTGCTGACAGCTCCTTCATCTTTTGGGAATTATGGGAAACATTTGTAAGTACACTGAATGTTGAAAATAATGAGTGTATAGCAGTTGCCCAGAAAAAAAATGCAAACAATGGTAACAGCTCTCCAGCACCAGGACTTTTATTCAAGAAGCTAATGCATTTCAAATCAAACATTTTTCCTCCTCTTAAAAAAAAAATAAAAAAAAAGCAGCTTAGGGCTGAGCTGCAGCAACAGAATACAGCAATGCTGAAAGGCAGCCTTATAAGAAAGTGAAACTGGGTTAATCCTTCCAGCCACTAAACCATGGGGTGATTTGACATAGATACAGAAACAACATTATTAGGAAAATCCTGGACTGAATCTGCAGAGAGTTAATCCCACCATTCTCTTTAACTTCAGATGAGAAAGAAAGCTCTAAGTCTGTATGTAATAACATTTTTTGAGCCACATCATACTCCTGTTGAGACTTCTCTGCATAGCAGTGTCAGTGTTATTTTCTAATTGTAATATATTTCATATACAGATGCTATACAAAAATGGATGTCATGGAATATGAAGTACATCTACCACTGCTTGTTCACACTCCGCTGTTGAAGTAACTTTATTTTAGACCTTAGCACTTAAGGTGGTGAACGAATTTCATGTACCTTAACAAAGCAGTCAGGGGCTCAACATGCTGACTAACTGTAACTGGTAAAGACCTTCATTGTGTACTGACTAGCGCACTGTGTTGCAGAAATTCATAAAGTGCAAAACCTGCCTTTAGGAAGTGTATAAAAAAAATTGAAAATAACAAAAAATATGGTGCTGATGAAAAACTGGCTATGTTTTCACATCACATCTTCAAGCCAAAGATTAACTGAAGTCAGGATAAGGACGTATGGAACAGGATTTCAGTCTGCACTGGGAGTATTCATCTGCAAAGAGACCAAAGACAAGAGACAACGCCTCTCTAAGAAAACCCAAGCATTGTGAGCACTTCAAATCTAAGAAATCCTTTTGCAACCTCCATACAACCCTACAGTGTTAGAGTGCCTTGTAGTCTAAAACAAAGAAAAATGTGTCCCTCTTGAAAATCAGCAGTGTGTTGTGAAAGAGTGACAGCGGACGATGAAATAAGTGAAAGGAATATTTTCTAAGTGATATTGAAAGGTCTTAACTGCAGAAGGTCTTTGCAAACTAGAAAAAACATGCATCTGGTTAAGAACTGACATGTTCCTCATGATCTTAAGATCAGGTGAAGGAAACAAAAGCAGCTTTTTCAGAGAATAAATGAGGGAGGCAGAAGCTCTTTCTGTGTCCCGTACAAAGACCTGTTCCTTCCTTTCCTTACTTCTGCTATCAGGCAGCTGTCCTACACTGTCTTTCTCCATCACAGTGGAATGTGCCGTAGATGTTCTCCAACTTCTGTGTAGAAAATTTATGGGGAACAGGATCAATGCTGTCTCTGAACTTAGAGGAGTACCAGGTGCATACATGAGCATACCAATAAATACTAATATCTTGTATATTTAAGTGCTGCTAGTGTACTAAGCTTCTACAGGTCACACACATAAAACCCCCAAACCACTTTTTCTACCATCCTGCTCGTGACAAGAAAGTTAGCTGGTCTTCTAACCCATCCATATCTGCAAATATAGTGGTACTATTATCTATACATCTATCTCTATTTCCACATATGTACAGAACTGAAAGCTATAATCACTCAGTTGGCTCGGAATGTTAAATATAGGATGCAATAAAGAAGTAAAAATACATTCTTGACTTGCACAAGATGTGATCAAACATGTGAAAAGGCCTTCCAGCTATGACTCACTAAGAAGTGGGTGGAGGTTTGTGAAGCTGAAAGGTTGCTGGCTGAAAGTAGGAAGTCTTCTTTCACACTGGCCAGCAAGGATTGGGAATTGGCTGCTATTCTGTCAAAATGCCAGTCATATCCTGCTGGTTTTCCAGCTATCTTACTACGGGGAAAAAAAAAAAAAAAGAAAAAAATGGAGAGAGAAGAAAAACTAAGGAAGTCTTACACTTTACATTTATGGTTTTTATTATGATTTTGCTCCACAGGAATCCCTTGGTCATCTTGACAGAAGAAAGAAGCAGTTACCTTTATTTGACCCTGGAAAGAGAGAACATCTCTTCCTCATTTCATT
Source organism: Lophotriccus pileatus (assembly GCA_035583135.1). Lineage (NCBI taxonomy): Eukaryota > Metazoa > Chordata > Aves > Passeriformes > Tyrannidae > Lophotriccus > Lophotriccus pileatus. Next base: position 49,814,473 of record JAWWES010000094.1, read on the forward strand.
TTACTTTTTTAAATGAATTTATTTGTTTATTTAAATGTGAGCCATGCCAAAAGGAAAAAGGATATCTCACTTGACTCCCAAATGGAGAATCCTTCCAAAAAAGCCAGTTCCCTGTCGAGAACAGAAGGAAGAGGAATACATTAATTTTAAACTGACCTGATTTTTCTAATAGGCATATGACTCCTAGTTTTTAAGCATAGTTCACATGAACTGCCTGCATGAAGCTGGAAAAACTTGTAATTTAATTAGCTCAGATGTAGCATCTTCAGAGAACTTTACTGAGGCTTTTACAAGACAAAGCTCCTCAAAAATGGCAGATGCAGCAGACAGCTAGTGTAATTCATCTGAGCTCTGCTACACTACCACCTATTTCTTGCAGGAATCAGAACTGCTAAATAGCAACCTGCGACCTCCCAAAGGATTCCAGTCTTTTGCAGTAGATGAGCCACTAATACCCTCTCAAATAATTATAGATATCAGTGTGAGCAATTCTCTAAGCCTAGGTCTTATTTTAAAGGAAACCCCCTTTTATTTTAGGTTTTTTTTTTGTTTTGTTTTGTTTTCTTTTCTTTTCTTTAATAGTGTATTTTTTGATCTCTCAGGGGAGCCAGAGCTTCTGCTTCTCTTTTTCTTGTTTCACTACATCAGTCTGCTTTTTACCAGCCAGCTTTCTACATTTCAAATCCTGCTCTCAAATTGAGTAGTCTTAGTAGACAGAGCAGGGTGGCTGGTTATTATATAATGGCATTCAGCTAGGAATGAACAATGCAAAGGACCAATTGAATATGCTAATCTGTGATGCCTGAGGTTGCGAAGGAAGCCAACTCCATCAAGAAAGTGTGAGGCCACAGGTGTAGAATTCTCTAGACACACATACTCAACTTGTGTGGATACCGCTTTCAAAACCTTGCAGGAGAGTTTTGTTTTAAACTCATATGTATAAATCCTGGGTTGAGTTTTTTTTGTTTTATTCCTCTCCCCCGAACAGCTACAAATTACTTATCACAAAATTAAATATAGAAACTTAACACATAACAAACTTTCAGAGCATATTGTAGTGTCCACTTATGTCGTGGTCTGACAGTGCTTTGTAAGACTTCAAAGAAAGATGGCTTTTTTTTTTTTTTTAATTTAAGTCAAAGACTCAAAGATTTCTGACAAGCTGCAAATAGGTAACCAAATAATACTTAGCATGACAGAAAACACTGTATTTTCCAGAACACTAGCTTTATATTGAAATAAGAGAGCTCCATGCTTTTACTTCCACATGGCTATCAACTTGAACCCAACAGAACAAACTGGAACCACATTTAAGTCTACTTTTTCCTGCTGGCTTTATAGCTTCCCCATGTTTTCTGCACATTACACGTTTTTTCTCTTTTGCTCTCAGCATTTGGTCTCTCTCCTTCAGGCATTCTGTAATTCCGCCAGCCGAAGAGCTTTGCTTTTAATAAGCAGATCTGCCAACTTAAACACCAGTCTCCTAAGGCAATCAAATAATGAAAAACACATGTATGTACTTGCACATTATCTGTCAAATACCTCTCTAGCCCACTACAAATGATTTTTGTAGTTTTGGGTTTTCACAGGAACATGCATTCATACACAGCTTTAAAAGATCAAATGCCATGGTATTTCAGAGTTCTGTGTCTTGTTTGTACATTCAAACCCAATGACGCTGCAACTTCCCTATCAGTATACAGAAGATACTAACAATTAAAAACCTAAACCCATAAGGTTTGTGCAGACAACTTCATTTGGAGTAAGTACGGCCTTCAATTTCTCCAACTTGGCATTGGGCTCTGATGCAAGACAACACAGATTCCTCTATGGCAGAACACTTCCCATGATTCTATCGTGTTTGGAAAGTTAATGAATAACCATTCCAGGTGTCAAGGATATTTTTGATATCTCCCCCATTACTCACCTATTATCAACACTAAAGCTGTCTTGACTTTCACTTCCTAAACCGGTCTTTCCTGAAAAAGGTATCTAGGGTATGATGCTAGCAACAGAGTAATCCAGGAAAAACTTTGCACTTTGTCACGGTAGGGTGAAATTGCACTACCGCACCTCTTGATTAAGTAAGGTTGCAGTTTAATGCATGGCAGAATAAAGATGGGAGGAAAAGCATCTTTCAAGCAAGCAAGTTATTGATTGGTATTAGAACAATAATTTACTATGTAATGTCATCATTTGCAAAAATTCCTGCATTGTGAATCACAGCTATGATACAGTAAAAAACCCAAAACTATTAGGAGATGCAGCATAAAAATCTAAAGGAAGAGGTACTTAAAACATGTGCATGTCACTGATGTGTGTTCTATTGCAAGACATCTTTTACATGTATAACAAAGTACTGAGAACTAGAAACTTTGGATTTGCAGAACTGAGAAACAAGTAAGCCAACACTAATTATGTCACCATATCAGTTGAATCTGTTCTTTCGCATATCAGTATTTTTTTTTTACTTTTGATCCTTCTATTTGTATTACCCCTGCTGCAGGCAGAGGTATGCCAGGAGGATTTGCTCTGCAAGGAACTGTCTTGGATATCCAGTACACAGTAACTGAAGCCACCCGTGGAGTGAGCAAATGGTACTTGCTCCTTGCAACAAATAAAGCCCTACAGAGTCAAACCTAATCCAGTTCTGGTTCCCGGTTTTAGTTATCCCAAAGAAATATAAGGGTTTACAAGTTAAGAGTTATTCCCCAGATTCAGCCTTTTGAAGTGTTTTTCCACATGATCTTCCCATGACAAAGAGATTAACTTAAACTATATTAAAGCAGTAGTTATTTTTTTAGCTATCTGCTTGGTCTCTCATTCTTACAGGAATCATGATAGTATCTTTTGCTCTCAACAGTGCCCTGAAGATGACTTAATGTTTGTGATTATGAAGTTTTATGTAACTTTTATCAGTCATGTCATTGGAAAGAACAGAAGAACCATTAAGAAAACTGCTTCCAGAGAGAAGCCTGAAAGCTGTGAAGAACAGGTGGCTTAAGACCACAAATGAAACAAGCTGAAGAAACCTTGAAGCTTGAAGACCTTGACAATGAACAAAGAAAGAATAAACAGGAAAAGGGGTCAAACAACTATGTAATAAAAAACTGTATCCAATGGCATGCTCTAAAAGAAGTTGTCCTTATATGTATAAACACGAGTTTTAGACGCAGTTTTGAAATCTTAACAAGGTTTCCCTACTGTAATGTATAATCCATCCAGTCTATATGCACCAAGGTAATAAAACTCTGTATTTATTATAAATGTAACAATTTGTTATGAGATTATAAAATTAAAACTGTCTCCATATCACTTCCTCAGTTATAAGAAACCCCCATTACCATCACATTAGTCACTCAAAAAAGCATCCCTAAGGAAAAAAATCAGCCCTGCCAAAGTATCTGTCAGCACAGAGCAAATTTTTCATATGTATGAATGAAGAGTTCTGAATACAATGGAAGAAAATAACTTGGTGAAAATAATCTCTATACTGTCATCACCAAATACAATTAAATACGTGTGTGTATCCCAAATGAAAATCTTTTACTATTAAATTCACAATTTGTACCATATAATGGACATAAAAGAGATAAAAAATACATTAAGTATGTACTAAATGGAAGAGTTTGGATTAACTCGTAACATGCTTTAATCTTACCTAGAAGTTATAAACTTGAAACAGGAATTACAGAGTGAAATTACATGCTCTGCATTAGCCCAGGACCTCAGAAAAGATGATCGTAACAGTGTTTCCCTTCCGTGTCTTCAAAATTCAGGAAAGGACAGTCAGATGCTGCTCTTTATATCATTGTTAATTGTGTAGTATTTCATGAACATTCATATTCTATGCAATCTGATACACTGGAATCTCTTTCGAACAGAATTAGGATTTCTACTCCAAACCCTAAAGACAATAGGGAATTTTGCCTGAGAGGAATAAGAGTAAGAACTATAGGATTTGTCCCAGTGTTGCTAAACCTTGACTATAGGTCTGATCCTGTTCCTTCTGAAGTCAAAATAGGTTTTGCCACCATTATAAGGGGAAGTAGAATAGTAACCTGCTGCTTCTTGTGTGAACAAGTCCTCCAACTGATTAAAAAAAAAAAGATTCAAGAACACCAGTACTTTAAAATAATTTCATTTTTAGTTTGCATCCAAAAGGATTTTGAATAAAGCATTTTAATACTCTGTTTAAAAGAGAGCAGTTCCCATTAACAAGTGTGGGCATGTTCCATCTAAACCACCAGATAATTTACCACAGTATTTGATTGACTATTTAGATCAAACAGACAATACGAAGAGAAAAAAAAACACAAAAAAACCATTCTCATCTTATTGGTGAGGTCTGCGTCATAATACAACTGTACCTATTTGTCTTAGAGGAAACATCTGGAGAAAAAGCTTAACAGTTGGTAACTGTCTTCCCCTTTTTTGCTAAACTGTACATGCAACTTTGTTCTGCATCTTAAATCACTGTGGAAGGCACCGAGAGCCTAGTCTTGTCAGTGCAAGTTTTAGTAAGAGATTTTTAACTTGCTAAGAAGTAAGATTTTATGCTACTGGCTCTGCAGTAAACATTGTTCAACCAGTGATTTATAATATAATCCTCAAAAATAATAACACAATTATGAAAATCTCAAATTTCTTGCAGGGGGCTGCATCTTACACAGGCTAGCAGAAAGGTTTTGGATAATCAGCATGAAGTTTGGCCCATGAGGAAGTCAGAAAAACATGAAAATACTGGGGAATTGATGCTATTGTTTCAATCACTAGTAGTAAGTTATAAATACAGCAGAGAGAATTCATTCATTCCTCTGTGCCCTTGAGAACTTGGTGAAAACAGGTCCTTTATTTTCAGGTATTTCAGATGAAGTTTTTGCTACTTGCTGTTTTGAATATCTGTTCCTTAAAATTTTATCTATTGATCAGGCCAGATTGCAAGGATCACTAAAAATCTTGTTATGCTTTGAACTGGCTTGGACTGGAGCAAAACGCCTCCCTAAATCTTTTTCTTCCCAAGAAAGTTCCTCATCTAGGCCACTGACTAGCTACACTTTTCTGGCTGCAGAACAACACATTAGCTTTGGACTGGCTTGAATATATTCTAAATTGTACTTAAACATCTGTACAGATCTGACTCCAAAGTACCCAAAATAACTTGCTTCAAAATGTCAAAAGATGACAATTTCTTACGTTTCTCTCCAGGAAATGGCTATATTTCAAGCAGTGCAACGATTATCAAACCAAAAATGAAAGACCATATTACAGTATGAGGCACAAAGCCTGGTAAGCCAAGAGTGCCCTTTTTCAGAGAAGCTCTCAGGGGGCATCAACTCCTCATAGAAGACCCATGCATCAGCAGAGACAAGAAGACAAAGGGAGCAGATCACACCTCGCTGCACCCCATGGTACCCTGGCACCTCACAACTCTCTGCAGACCATGTCAGGGCAAATGTTTCTCAAGCGTGTGACAGTCAACTAGGAGAAAAGCGGGGAATGATGGAGGGTTTTGCTACGGCCTCTGTTGGTCCTGACCTGTGCCAAGCACTTGTGTCTTGGCAAAGAGACAATTCAAGGCTAAGGTCATAAACACAACAGACATTTTCATATCTCCATCCAAGCACAGCACGTGAACACTTGCAAATTAGCACTAGAGAACTGGAATGTTTGCTCACAGGACTGAGCAACATGTGCAAGTAGGAAAAGAACTGTGAATTTTTCCCCTTTAACTATTTATTTCTGGAATGTTCCTGGATAGAAGGATAATGAAACCAGACACAGCTGTGCAGCCTTATCTACCACATTGCGTAATTAGTGGTTTCTTTCATTAATTCCCTAATTTAAGTGCTTTCATCTACCTCCAGCCAAAAACAGCTTAGGAAGAGGGCTTGGAAATAAAAGGTAACCTCACAAACTAAAAGCTTTCCCTTTGAGAGTGACTGCTGGAGAAGGCATTATATGCTTTGAAACATGGATTTGCAGTATATCATTCAAAATTTTCTTTGCCAAGAATATCCTCCGTGTTTATCTGCTATCTACCAATCTTGTCCAAGTAGGAAGATCTTGGAAGAAATAGGTGATGGCACTAGAGTTTTCCCTCCTAAACCCAACAAACAAATTCCACTGTTATATTTGTAAACAACAATACAAATCCGGTGCAGCCATGCTTCCTGGGAAGTGCATTCCCTCCTCAGACTACAGATTACGGGCTGTGCTGCTCTTCTTCCCAACCAGTGAGCAAGAGGCTGTTGCATGGGAATTTTCAGCATGCCGCATCTTTCTCCAGAGGAGAAAGAGCAAGGTATTGAACTGAATTGAATTACACCAATCTAATGTGCTTGAGTGGAATAGTTTGGCTTTTGGCCAGTATCTTTACCTTTTTAAGTGTGTATCTCTTTTATAGCGAAGCATCAGAACCTTCAAGGAAAGCACTTAACTTCGGCTTTCTACCACATATGTACTAAAAAAAAAAAAAAAAGCTTCTGCAGGAGTATCTTTCCATCCCAGATGGCACCAAGTAATTTACCAGCACAGATGGAAACTGGCATGTTCAGACCTATGAAAGGTAGGTGGATTTCACTTCTTGTGCTGAACATCCACAATCTCCAGTGAAGAAATTATCTCAGACATTCACCTCTGGTAAATGTTCTAGCAAAGAAAATGATGCTAATCATATACACACAGACCTAGTGGAATATATGAGCAAATTGGCTGACTACATATTAGCAAATGAGCTAACTGAACTGTGAAACACCTTTTTCATCATTCATATCATAGTTTACATAGTAGTGTTCAAGTACAAGATAGCCTTAAAAGGTATTTTTAAAGCGCAGAAAGGATACACAATTACATCTTTTTCTGGCTCAGGGCAATAGTGTGTTTTTGCAACTGTGCCTGGAAAACCTTGGTTATAGATCCTTATTACCTGAAAAACTGTCAGCTTAAATACTACTTTTTTTATGCTAACTATACAGTGGATCAGCATGTGAAAATAAAGAATGGTATTTGGGTGCTATTCTTGTGGACTGCTGCACAAAGACTGAACAAAAAGCAGTCAAATTAGTACAAAAAGTTACACCTGCTAATACTTTAAAGAAAGAATTCAGACACTGTCCAAACAAACCAACCCCCCCCCAAAAAAAACCCAAAAAACCAACAACATAACACAACTCTCTTCTATTAATCCACCACAAAATAGGATTGCATTTTAGACATACATTGTGCTGAAAGCATGAACAGAACTTAGCAATTAATAACCACGATTATGTTTTTAAAGCCAAAACTTCTTGGTAAGTTCTCCTAAGTATTTAGATTCTCACCAAAATATTCTCAGAACTTAAAATCCTTCACCAGTTAAAATAAGTATATCTTTAATATCATGTAATTCCCTTGGTGATTCTTAGCTATGAAAATAAAGCAGTTCTTTGTATTCTAGCCTTCAGATCGATTTCATGGATGCTCATCAGATGAAGCAGCTTTGGAGCAAGACGCAGATGTGAAAGAGTGTACAGCCAGCTGCAGTTACAGACCTGTGTTCTTTCACACAAGAAAATCTGGATGCATATACGGCATCACACAACTATTTAAGTGGGCATGGTTATTTGCTCAGGGTGCTGAATGATCCATTCTTGGCAAACACTTAGCACCATGTACTGCTGAAACTCACAAACTGATGTTATCATATGCAAGCTTAAGTAAGAAATACTTGCTAATTATTTACTGCTAGGGTTTTTTCAGATGTACCTGGATCACAGCTACAGGAACAGATCAAGACGATTGCAATGGAGAGGAGCAAGCTACTTCACCTTTGCCATGCTTTACATCTGCCCCGGGAGTTTTCATGTCAGCATACGGTATTAACAGACTAAATCACTATTACACAATGCTAAAAAAAGGTAAGCAAAGGCATTCAACATAATGCCACTACTGTAACCATAGAAAGGCTTTCTTAATCTTTCAGTTTGTTAAAGCAAAATGTGTAACAAAAGGCACCATTTTTCAGACTAATTGATACTGTTGGGGAAAAAAGATGAATTTCAGCCAGACAAGCCTTCTCAAGCTGAGGTCACCTTTGAGGGTCAAAAGAGGGTTCTGTGTGCCCCTAGTAATATATTTTTCCCAGAAATATCAATTGGTCAAACAAAGTATTATTTTCAAGAGCTCGCTCTCTCTCACTTTTATTTTTATCCTGTGACGATTAAAACACAACATGGAAGATACTGGGTTTGAAGGTGCTTCCTCCCTCTTGCTTCCTTCCTCCTGTACCAGCAGGTGGGGCCACACATCAACCATGAACTTACCCAGGTCAACGGTTCCCAAGCAATTTGTACAGTACTTGCAATCCTATAACCGTGCTTCCTGTGCTGCTTACAAAGGCTTTTGTAGTTACTATCATCATGGTACTATCACTTTGAAAAAGTGTTCTGTCTCACTTTAATGCAACTTGCAAAAATCTTTGTTACCATCACTGCTAAAGCAGGTGACAAGAACCCTGTTTTCAGATGCATGCACTCATCTGGCAGCTAGAAATTTGCCTACAGATATGACCACAAGTCTATGGCAGGAACTTGCCCCATTTCTCAAACTTATTTTGACTTGCATTTCTCAGTGCAAGTCTAAATCAACCGATGTGAAAATTTATGACTGCAAGGCAGTTCTGACAACTATAGCAGGGCAAAGACTTATGCTCAAACTACTTCAAAAAAGGATAAATTCAAGGACTTTGGCTTAAATGGCATATATATTTACCATTTGTATTTACCACAAGACAGTGATTCATCACTTCACCCCATAATTTCCCTTTTCCATTTGCCTAAATCAGGAGAGAGGATGACTGTTTTCTTCCCAACAGAGGCTCCAGGTTTGCTGAATTCCACTCTTATATCCCCCAATACACAAACATAAATAACTTTCACAAATGTAATTGCTTCACTGGCTTTATAGCAAAATTAAAGGAACAAATCCTGCAACACATTCAGTAAAGCATGCACTAACGGTTTTATGTTCTCCACTGGTTTGGATCCTTTTCAGACATTGCATAGCCTGGCTGCTGAAAGGAAAGAGTTTCCAAATGTTCTGTGTACATTATCTTTGTCTAATTTGCTGATCTGTATCTCTACTAACAGAAAAGTGAAAGAAAGTTTGGGTATTTTCTATTTTAAAAAGTTATAAATCTATCTTGTAGTTTTACCACGAGACGGAAGAGCTTCAGATTATTTTTGGGCTCAAAATCAGCCGAAATGGTTGTCAACATAAACAACGCTTTTAAGTTACAAAGGAAGTTGTAGGAAGCTCCAAAATATCAAAACTAACAAATTATTTATAAAAAGTCCTGGTGTGCCCTTCTGCAATCTGATCTTCATTTCAAAGCGAGAATTTAGCACTCCAAGTTAAATCTAAAAAGTATTTCTGTTCATCAGTCAAAGCTTCATGCTCCAAAGTCTGCTTAAGATCAGCCTTCCCAAACCAGGTAGAGAAATGACACCATATGAATCAACTCTAAACGTATGCAACAATATCAGATGAGATGAATCAAGGTTCACAAAACATATCTGGACTTTGTACAGCTTATGCCCTGAGCATAGCTCAGAGCTCAGCTCAGAGTTGAGTATAACCAGGCTAAATGAGAGGAACCAGCCCAATGAAGCTTCAAATAAAACAAAACAAAGCATTTCAGGGGAAAAAAAATAATGTAAAAATCTTTACTGTTTCATCTAGTACTACTTCTTTACTTCATAAACTTAGATTTCTACTGGAAGGAATAAAGATGACTCTCTTCTGTGTCTCCACTGTTGCAAGTGGCTTGATCCCTCCAGCAGCAACCAGGCACCTGGTGGGAAAGGAAATCTGGGGAGAAGGTAGACTGGGCCAGTTGGAGCCTCACACCAGCAAGAGAAATTAAATCTGCCTTGTCACACCTCTGACATGCACCAGGCCTGAAACTGAAAGGCGCTAGAGACTTCTTGGGGCTTTCGTACCTCCTTTATTTTCTTATCTTTTCATATGCAATTTTAAAAAAATGCAACAGTTCTAAAATTTCAGTCAGGGAATGCCAATTATTGTCTTAACCAGTGGTTCTAGAAATTTAAATGGGTCATGAATAAAATAAAAAGATGACAAAAGATTTGACTTAAGTGTTTTAATGTAATTTGAGACCACCAGCAGGGGTTTTTCTTGTTTTCAGACTGACTTTTAATATTTATGAATTATTATATTCTAATATAAATATTACTATTTATGAGTAAGACTGATTGCATAAGACATAGGCCTGATGAGCAGCTCTGTCCACGTTTCCAGCTTCATTGACTGCAAAGTCTGCTCAGATGTCTATGATTATTTGTGTATGAGTAGCCCACCACTATGAATAGTGGCATCATTGTGCCTGAATATTGCAAATTAGATCTAATATGAAACAACAGACATTGAAGAGCAACTGATCAAGTTTAGAAAAGCATGGAGAAAAAAAATTAGAGAGTATTGAAAATATAAGAAAGTATTTTCTTCAAAATATTGAAGGAACTTCTATAACTGTGCATATATTTTCTTTGACATCACAAGTTTCTGATACTCTCATTCAATATATACACAACAGGAATACATACAGAATTGCCTCTTTACAGAAGTTAAAAAGTATATGGATTACAAATAATGAGGTGCATTTAAGAAGTCTGCTTCCAGTTCATCATTAACTTGTCATTTTAATCCACTGCAGTTTTAATTCATCAAGTAGTGGAAACGTAAACTTGAGTGCATTTGGTCAAGCAAGTTTCATACTACACGTTAATTTATCTACACAATAAGGGTGTAGAGAGAGCTATCATCCTGGGAAAAATCTTTTGGCTCACTGCCAATTACATTTGGCCCATGACATTGGCTGCTGGACAATATTAACTGTGCTATTCCCTGCCCCAAATAATAGACACAAAAATAGTGAAGCCACCTTGAAGTCAAACATGCATTGCTACATTATTCTTTATCTGAACTGCACCTCTAGTTTCACCATAATTTTTGTGGCATTCTGCTAATGTCACCTTCATTTTGTTTTTATAATACTTTTTCTCAAATTTGTTTCTAGGATTCAAAGCACTCTCTGCCTTAGTTCCCTAGAGCAAAAAGATCTGTAAAGAGACTGCTTACCACAACTTTTCCCTATTTCTTTTAAGAAAACATACGTTATTTTAAAAGTGATTGAACCTGAACTCCAAATAGCTCTTGAACTACTTGGAGTTCAAATTTCAGTGTTTATCCTAATTCTGTTCAGGGGGTCTAATCCCTGATTTTAGGGCATTAGAAATGTGTCTAGACTCTTACATGAAGTTTAAAATCATTAATTCAAAAGGAGTTATGGGAACTTTGACTTTTTTTTTTTTTTAAATCAGAAAAATCCCAAGGTTGGATTGCAAGCTGATTCTTAAATATTTCGGAGCATGGCAGAATTACGTGTGCAGACTTTGAGACGAAGATCCCCAGTTAAAGTAGAACATTTCCTTGTTTCCAATTCCCACAGTCCCATGGTATTAAAAATAACACATTCTATGTAAATATTACTCTGTCTAAAGGCAATAAACTTCACACAGGAAAGATCTAGTCACTAAGGCTTGGGGCACTGCTTCATCCCAAGGAAGCAGAGAAGCCTACATATAAGCAGAACCCCCCAAATCTGCAGCAGAATTTCCCAAAGTAACTCGCAGCAGCCAAAACTCCCCTAAATGTCTATTACAACACAGTCCTGGGGTAGGTTTGGAAATGAATAGATTAACACGCGGACTTCCCAGCACAGCGCTGTGACCAGAAGCATCAAGCAAACATGAGTACAGAAACCAAGGAATTTACAAAGCACCACTTTTTAAAGCAATAAACTCATCAAAGCCTGGGATGCCAATCACTTCACCACAGCACACACATGTAAAGAATGAAATTTTCTTTCCATTCCCTGCTGCTCAAAATGACCTACCAGCATTGAGGTGTCTATCCAACGAGCCATGTTTATTCTGCAGTTACATATGATGGCAACAGCTATCTCCACAGGCGGGTTAAGAAGAGTCAGTGTTAACCTGATCAGCACACATTAATATCCAACACAAGGAATGATCAAAGAAATAACAGGTTTTTTTCTTTCAAAAGCAAATAGCCCATTTTCAGAACTAACCTAATGAAAGAGAAACCATGAGACCCTAATAACTACAGGTTAAGCGTTCAAGGTTTAAGACATAGGAAAAGTATAACCTAAAACGTCACTACAGCCTCATGTGCCCTCGCCTTCATCCTAACTGATATCTACGTAGGCACTGCAGACTTGCAAGCAATCGGTTAGTGCTCAAGAATATTGTTATATAAACCAGTTCAGCTTCACTCTTTATGAAGTCCCCAGCAACCTACAAATGCTTCTGCAAGCTTTCCACTTGGTTGCCACATACCATTTTCTATATTTCTGTTCTTATCTGTGCTGATTATCAGCATAGCTGAATATACACTTACAGTATGCACAGTGGGATGGAAGTTGATAAACTGATACTACAACTTTGCAATTGATGCTGCAAACATTTCTATGGAGGCAGAGGGAGATGATAATAGCCATTACTACGGTGTCACTCTGAAAATCAGGATCAAATACTACAACTCTTATTTCCTAAGCTAGAAACACTGAGAATTTAAGAAATATTAGAAGTTGAAGCATTATAAGCCACTCTAGACTTCTCAAAAGTGAAAGACCAAAGTCTATCCTAAGATAGATTTGGGGTATATATTGACAAGTAAAATCCAATTATCTGAATGTCAACAGGTAAAGGAGACAAAATCACCTGAAGGAAGGGTGGTTTTGTTTGTTTTGTTTTTTACCCTAAAGTTTTGCCAATTACAAAAGAGGAGACTTTTTTCTTCTACTAACAGAAGATTTCTAATCATATTCTGAGTTCGGCCTAACATACTGTCGCAAATGTAGGTTAGAAAGGAACTTAGATTAAACAAAGAAAGTATCTTCCTTTCTTATGTAAGTGATATTTTTTCTACTGCATGCCATACCTCCCCAAAAATGTTAAATTTGAATTTCTCTTTATTATAATTTCACTGTTCAATTTTAAATATGGGTTCATACCTTCAATGCCTCAGGTAAAGAACGCATTTTTTTGCTGTTAGCAAGAGATCTATGATAGGAACCGTCTGTTTATTTAGAACGTATACTGTTGGAATCACTGAGAACTTTTTCAACAGTGAGTTTGATGAACCACAAAAGAAAACACTTCGACAAGTTTCTTATAAACCCATAACAAATGCTAACTAGTTCATTTTCCATTTCAATCTTTACAGTGGTGAATTACAAGCACACTTTCCAACATGTGAGATGTACCTCACAGAAAGTTGTTTCTGTGATGCCTGAGACAAAGCACATAAAACTACAAAGAGTGTGAGCTAAATATTACTAAGTAGAAACAATTCTTAATTCACTGAAACGAGCCCTGCACTAAAATAAGCTGACCAGCAGGCATTAATACACATCCATGTACAGTCAGACAAGTTTATGAAACAAAAATATATGAAACCATGGCAGACATACACATCTTAGAACAGTACTAACCTTGTTGCTCATTCTCTGCTTCAGCTTTTGCAGGACCAGGTGCTACTGGAAGAGGCCGAGGAGGACGAGGCTTTGGAGTTGGGGGAGATATTTTTTTTCTTCCAATGTACTCTACATAAGTCCCTGGGAAATCTCCCCTCTCTCCTGTGGTTTCATTAAAGCCATTTAACCAACCAATTTCCTCAGGCTTTGCTTCTTCCCCTTCACTAAATCCAAGTGCTAGTAAGGTACCTTTATTCACAGTTAATATATCTCCCAAGTGCAAGTCAATGTCTTCTTCTCGCTCTTTTTTATAGTCATATAAAGCTCTATATTGATATCCCTCAGCACTCATCTTGGCAAACGATTTAACATTCAAAAGTGTTATTAAGTGGTATCAAAATGTGATTGTCCAGTTATATTTTAATGTACAAATTCTAGACTTATTAAATGGGATAATGAAAATGTCTCTTAAGTAATAAAATCCACCAGATAATCAAGAAGCACCAAGATTTATCATTTCACTGTTGATGTATTTACTGATGTATTTATTCGAGTCACTGATTGTTGCCAAAGTAAGTGTTCCACTTTTTCTCTGTGTGGCAATTTTCTTCCAATTAGTTCCTTTCCTGGGCTTGCTGGCACTTCTGTGTCTCCATGCACAAGCTCAGCTGACTCTTGTAGACAGTCACACTTTCTTCAGAAGTATTTGCCACAGACTGCCCACGTACCTTAAAAATTCTGCCACCAAACTGCATACGTGCTTTTCCTGGAAAGAGAACAGAAAACTGATAAAACCACTTCAGACTGTCTTGATGACTGTGAATTTGGGATTCTGCTTAAGCTTACTGCAACCTTGGCAAAGACTGTGTCCCATAAAAGACTTCTATGTAACAATAAAATAAAGTGACCTTACAAAAAAAATCTCCAGGTAATGTTTGCATTTTTATAAAGGATGTATTTCAAAGTACTCGAACTAGATTTGCACCCCTGCAGTATGAGGCATGTTTCCTTCTCCATCACTTACAGCTACTGAAGTCTCACGGTGAGAGGGCTAAGCCCTGTAGCTATCCCTGTAGTGTAATATCTAACCTCTTAGCAAGATTTTACATATTATCTCCCTGAAGACAGAAAACCACACCCCTTTTCCACAAAAGGTCTGCCAGGACAGGGGAGGAGTTCATGGTAATTAGTATTGACCACTGGGGTATTCAATCTCGCCCTGCTTATGACAAGGGTAAGGATGGGCAACAATCCCCATCCCAAAGCATATATTTCAAAATCCTTTGGAAGAAGGGGTCTTTTCATAATCTGCAGAAGAACCGAAAAGTCCAAAATGCCAAAATGCTTTTCCTTGATGACTATCATATTGCCTTTTTTTTTTTTTTCCCAAATGAGGGGCTTCCCCACTCGCCCATCTTCCAGATGATTTTTAATGAATTTATGGTATAATACTAGAAAAACCATCAGTAACTGAAACAGGCACACCCAGACCACCTAAGCAGCCCTAACAAGAGTGGAGTATCAGGGTGTATGCTTAAATTACACTAAAGGCAAGAGAACACAGGCCTGAACATTTGGCTCAAGGTTACCCAACCATAAAGTAAAAAGAAAAAATATTACTAGAAAACAAATCTATTTGGCAAACAATTGCTTTAAGACATATAGAACAGTGAAAGCTTTCTAAATGTTATTTCAACTGTTACTCATTTTTATCTACTTAAAAAGACAAGCCCAATCATACTTTGAAACGTCATACTGGAAACTAGAAAGAGCTAACTCCTCAAAGTTGCACAGAAACTCCTAAACTACACCTGAATAAAATGCCTAAGGGAGCTGTGTAATACCAGCAGGTAAAATACTGACTTTGTACTACATACTGAGTGTACAGAAAGCTGATTTTTTTAAATGAAACATTCCCTTTTATCTTGTAAAGAGACACCAGTAGACAGGGCTGGAAGAAGGAACACCTGACAGCTCTTTTCCACACCATTTTTTCTGTCTCAGTCATCAAGTCCTTTGCAATGACTAACTAACAAGCTAAGAAGGGTTTATAAGAATGCCTATGGGCTTCCTTTGCCAGTAAATGAACCTGATCCCTAATTTGTATGTGGCTCCTCTTCAGTTCATCAGGTCCCTGCAGCATGTTGCTCAACATCTCTTGTGACAGAACACAGAAAAAGAATCTTTTTAAATTCTTGAAGAACTTCCTTGTCATCCCTTGCAACCAGTTTTTGCTGTAGGAAAGAATTATCTGAGCCTAAATTAGACTTAGCATTTCAGAAAGCCTGCACACAAGTATTTATTTTTATAACTTGCAAATCTATCCACGTGCATTAGGCATCCAGCTCCCATCAAAATTTTAATTAGAAATTTCTGCAGCCACTTCTGAAAACCCAACTCTGCTGCTTAGCTCATGCTACCAAACATCACAGACTTTGCAATTAAGGTGAATGGAGTTTCACTTATATTTTGTTTTCGTCCTCTACCTGCTGACAAGAACTGAGGAAACAGCACAAATGTCAATGTATCAATTAAATAGCAGATAAGCCTTTACAAAAGCATGGGTTTCTCCCACTTCATGTAGCAGGGCAACAAAATGCACTTACACACTTCAGATCTAAGTTGGAACGAATAAAAATGTTTCCATTTAAAACCAACTATGTACTCAGCAAAACCTGCTAGAAAATTACCACTTTGACTACTTTAAATATTCTGAAATATTTATTTTCTTTTTAAGAAAGGTTCAACAAATGCTCTGTTACAACTACTTACTTAACTCCTACTGCCTATGGGCATTTGGCAGTCAGTGAAGTCTTTTAAACACTGCATAATTTAACTGACTTGACCTACTCCTCTGATCTTTTATTATCAAATGTATCATAGCAACTTTATGGCCATATATTTAAAATGAGTACTTGTGTTTCTTATGCATCATCTGAAAATACAGAACTCTAAATGCTGTAATAACATCAAAACTGCTTATCACAGTTTTAAGGGACATTTCAAAAACTCAAAACATGCATCTGATTAGAAAAACTCAATGCAGTTACGGGAGCAAGGTTTCCTCAATTCCAGTTTCCCTGGGGCTCAGAGTTGCAGTTCCTGTTCATACTCACTCAGCAGCACTGCCCTCAGTACAGGGCTCCCAGCATCTGATCTCCTGACTGATCTATGGTTTGTGTACCTGAAGACACTTCCAGGGTTGAGCCATTCTGAATTTCTTGAGTTTATCCCTTTTTCTATTGTTACTAGGTTTAGGGACAAACTAATACTCAGACTAGCAAACTCAAGAATCTTGTAGACAGATATAGTGCAGTGACACACAACAGTTTTCCACACCAGCTCAGTAACACTGTAGCATATCAAAAGAGCGCTCTTAGAAAGCTCTACTAAGATCTGGTATAAACAAATTCCCTTTACTCCAAGTTACATGGCCTCTACAGTCAGGCATTTTGACTCAAACTGACTTAAGCTGACTAGTCCTAAAATAAATAGCTTGGAGACCATCTTAAGTAGATTAAAAAAACCAAACCAAACACTTCAGGGAAGAAAGATTGTTATATTTGAGATGATGTATTATGGGGTTTCCATTTGGCTGTTGGAATGGAAAACGGGGAAGGAGTACTGTAAGAGAATCAAATGTTCATTTGTTTTTTATTTACTGTCTGAGAGCTTGTTCCCACTGAAAGATTCCTGAGTTCAGACAGAATTCTGGTCTCTCAGCAGAATTGTTTATCTTTGGCATTTTAATAGTTATAAAATCTAAAATTCAACAGAAACATGCAAAACATTCCTACAAATTTAAGTGGAAAAGGAAGGCAACATGAAAACTTCCTCTCCACTCTCCCCGTCTTCCCCTGTTAAAAATGATGTATGGCTTCCACTCCATTGGTACCCAAGCATTTCCTCCCACAAAAGCTAGCATTCTTTTGGTGACTGAGTATATGAACTTCTACTCTGCATATCCATGTTAATACCAGCCCAACCAGAAGGGTGTGTGTGTGTTACTGATATGGCATCCCTACAACATAGGACACATAAATTTTCTTCACCTTCATATTAACATATTTAATAACTATATCTCTTTGTACTGCCATCTCTCTTACTCTAAAAATCCCTAAGGAAATAGTGCCTAACACAAACTTCCCTTCCACTGCAGTATGAGCTTCATAGACAGAAGAGCAGACCAATACACTTAGGGAGACACTGAAATAATGAGAATTGAAAGGGTAAGCGGGGAACTTTGCTTGGAAACTGACTCTTCTCCCCACTAGGTGTCTACACACTTGTGATTCACACTGCAGTTATCTCTGTAGTAGGATGCTGCCACTCTCCAAATGGAGACAACCAAGTTAAGTACCACTTTCTGCAAGAAAGTGAGGTCCGTGATGTATCATGAAGTAATACCTTTACACCACTTCCAGTCTTTGAAATAATTCAGTCTGTGGAGATTCTACCACTGCACGAGTTCAAATATGTACACGTGGAATAAATACTGTGGACACTGTAAAGCACATCCCATTCTGAAATATCTCAGACTTTCTAAGGGCTGCAAAACTGTAAAAGACGGCAAGTGAGCATCAAGACCACTCCAGCAGAATCAATAAAATAATAAAAATAATTTTAAAAACTAAGAAAACAGCAGAATTTGAGCTTCTACCCCGTTTAAGAGGCCGGTAGGTTAACCACTCCGGAGATCTGCACTAACATGCAGCTCCAGCCGCAGAACAGCCGCTCTCCCGGGGCCGGAGCTCGGGAGGCGCAGCCCCTCCAAAGGCGGAACAGGGCTGTGCCGAGGCGGCGGAGACGGAGGCACGGGCGGGCAGGACGCCGGTCCCGGCCTGGCGATCTGCACGGGCACAGCCCGGCGGGGACACCCGCCCGGCGGGGACACCCGCCCGGCGCCCCACGCCGACGGCGGAGCCGGAGCTCCCGGGCAGCGCCGCCACGGCCGCAGCGCAGCGCGACGCAGCAGGGCACGGCAAGGCACGGAACAGCCCGGCACAGCACGTCGCCCGTCCTGCCCGCCCAGGAAGAGCCGGGCTGGGCCGCCCCGGGCCACGGGGCGAGAGGCTGCACTGTCTCTGGGGCTCGGTCTCGGCCGCAGCGGGCGGCGCGCCCGAGCCTGCCGCGCCGGAGGGCTCGGCGGCGCCACAGCCCGGCCCGCACGGAAGAAAAAGTTGCATGGGGCGGCGGCGGCACCGCCGCTCGGCTGTCACTGGCCGGAGCCCGGGTCCGCAGGCGGATGGCCCCGCACAGCCCCCCACCCCATCCCGCTCCGCTCCGCTGCCCCGGCAGCCGCCAGCGGGGCAGCGCTCTCTGCGGCGGATGCAGCACGGCTCGCTTTACCTCAGCATCGGCGGTGACGCCGTCACCTACTCCGTGCTCCCGCCGGGCAGCAGCAGCAGCCGCCGCACCCCTATCCGCCGTGCGCCCGTCCCGCCGCGGTCCCGGTCCCACTGCCCCGGCCGCGCTCCCTACCGCAGTGCCTCGGCGGCGACTTCTCCGCCGCCGGCTCTGCCCCCGCCCCGCCCCCGGCGACTCCGCCAACCCGCTCCACCGCCCCGCCCCGCCCCGCCCGCCCGCTGACTGACGGCGGTCGCGGGCTCGGCTCGGCTCGACTCGAGTCCGGCGTCGGCTCACCGTCCTTGTTCGGCACAGCCTGACCCGCTGGGCCCGAGGCGCGGTGCGGCTCCCTCGGGTTCCCCGCGGCTCTCGCCTGGAGTGAGGGGGCTCCGGGGTCCCCTACCCCGGCGCGACGCCCTGTGCTGCCGGCGAGGCTCGGGCGCCACCTCGAAACCGTGAAGCCGGTCCTGGCCGGGAAGTAGCAGCAAGAGGAACACGTCTTTATGCCTAGTTCCTCGTTGGGGATTTTTCTCCTACCTCCCATATTGATGTAATGTATGACGTTGGTGAAGTGTGCCCAGAACGGAGCAGCCGCCGTGGCTGCCCGGCGGTGCGCAGGGCAGCGCTGTGCAGCGCCGCGGGGCGAGGGCAGCCTGGGCGGCCTGCCTGGAGCTCCCCTGTCGGGCCTGCCTGCCCAAGCCGCCCGGCAGCCGCACCATCCATCGGGAGCTCCGGGCCTCTAAGCCCCAGCCTGGGTGGAGGTGGCAGCTGTCTGCAGCAGCACAGACCACCAGTTGATAACTATTGAGTGCCCAAGTTTGCAAGGCTCCGTGCAACCTGGAATAAATTGCATATTCCCTGCCCCAACGAACACACGTCACCTCTAGTGGATCAGACAACATGAGGGTGTGGCACAGCACCACGAGGCTACAATAAGACGGTCGTGGTGCAGAGGTATCACCTGCATTTGGACAGGTCCCTGTTTATATAGTAAATGTGAGCACATGTGTTACCGTGACTCAGTCATTGTAAGTGTTGCTGTGAAGGAGGAGACAGCAGTCTAAGCAAACACATCAGGCTGGCAGGGAATGAGTGCAAGGTCAGCTGTGCAAGAAGAAAGGTAAAGGTTCACCGAGACCTATGCTGTAAATACAAGTGCCAGGGCTTGACCTGCTTAAAAAGAGCCAAATGAGGGATAACTTAGAACATCAAAAGAGTTTGCTGCAGAGTGCAAGGATCGGGCCTCGAAATACCTTGTGAGAAGGCATAGGACTGGTGAAGTAAGACAGTCTGAACTCTTATGATGAAAAGAAGAGTATGCATTGGCTGGGCGGGAGGGAATAGTCCCACTTGTTTTAATTTGGCATATGGACGTTCTGAAACAGTGAATTAGCTTATGGTCTGATCATGAACAACCAAGAGAAAAAGTGGACCAGTTTTACTACAATGAAGTGTAATTAGTTTTTTGCCAAATGCAATAGATCAGTAAGCATGGTTTTCAAATCCTTAGACTTTTGGAGATATTTCTCTGGAAAAATGTTCTAAAACAAGAATTTTGATTGTACTGAGTATAGGGAGAAAGTGGGAATATCTTATTAGTCATAATTCCTTTAAAAGATGCTTTTCACTGGCCTGTTATGCTTTGCAGAGGATTTTGTTTCTCCGTTGTGTTCCTTACTTTTCAATCTTCCAAGAGTCACTAGAAAGATGTTTTCTGAGATCCATTAATCATTTCTGCATTGATTCATTAAGATTCAGTTTGCTTCAGGACTGCAGATGAGAGAAGGTGGCAGCTTCTAAGGCCTATGGGGTGACAGCATGGATCTGACCCCGCAGGGGTGTAACAGAGTACTGCAAGGCTGCAGCCTTGGAGTTGCAGGATCCAGTCCCTGGAAAATGGTAAAAATGCCTTCATTAATCTATCTGGAAATCTAAAGACACAGAGTGACTTTTAAACTAAACACTTCATGTGGAATAGACACCGCTCTTCGTATACAAAAGCAAAATACTAAATAATAAGTCTTTTGGAGGGAAATGGCAGTTGTCGTCTCATA
>JAWWES010000094.1:49835530-49847515 GCA_035583135.1 Lophotriccus pileatus
TTTTATATTTTTTTATGTGGGATTGAAAATGCAGGCGGAAGCAGAATTAAGAAAGAATGTTTCATTTCTTCTGTCCAGACTACTGTCTCTGGTATCTGCTATTGCTAAAGGCAAAAACAGCATGGATTTTGAAGGGGATTAGACAGACTGGCTGGTTGGAATGCCAGTCCTGGGCAATGGGTATTTAAGGGAACTAAAAACCTCTAGAGTAGTGTTTCCCAACTGGTGAGACTAGACTTGTCCTACAGGTGAAATGTCTAGAGTCCATGGTTGTGCTCCTTCCCTGCTGGTGCTGTATCTCTCACTGGAAGGAAAAGTCTCCCGGGAAGGTTATAGGACCTCCTTCCTGCCACCCCTTTGTAGAAACTGAGCATCTGGGTCTCTGCTTTCTTTACCAGTTTTCTTCCCTGAACTTGACTTTTAATTTCGCCTTGAGCACCTCACCTGCTGCTTTGTCTTTGATATTATCAAGGAGAGAAAGGGACCTAGAAGAGGAAAAGTAGGCAATAGCAGCGAGTAACTTTGCTGCACCTCTGCTTTGAGATCATGCCTGTTTTGACTTCTGTCTCAAGGTCGCTCCAGCTCCCTCACATCCCTTTCCCCACTGACCCCAGCATCATCCCAGTTTCTCCAGGAATTATTTCCTATGTCTAATCTTGATAGATGAAAGTTATACAATAATGTTTGCTCTAGGAATGTTGCAAAGCAATATGCTCGCGTAAAGCTTGATGAGGAGGAGAATGCACAAGTTGAAAAAACTTTTCCTTCTTCTATCAGCTACTTTTCAGGAGATCTTAAGGACTGCATACAGGTTTTGCATATAAAATTTACGGTGGGCTTTAATGCAGGTAGACGTGTTTGATTAGGTCTAGGGTTTCTGAGATGGATATTCTTGACCAGTTGAAAGGTGAAGTTATCGAGGTAGCATGTAAACAGGAGGGATTTTCAAGGCAGCAGTCAGTGGACAGCAGAAGACAGAAGACTAAAATCTGGGTAGAGGGCAGGATTATCTATGTACAAGCCATAACAAATGTTTTTGCTAAGACAACTGTAGTCTCCATCTGTCAGGAGACCTTTAGAGCATTTCTGCCATAGGCTGCTTATAGGAATGCAATAAAAAAGTGAGCAGGTCTTTTGTTCAGTACTAGTGGCAGTTGAATAATTTGAGCCTTTGCATCTTGTGTCTGGGTAAGCTTTCTGTGGTAAAGATAATGCAGCACTGGAGAGGATCTACCCTGAAAGTTCTCTTTCCTCTACGAAAAAAAGTTCAGATTGATCTTAGAAAGGAAATTTTAAAGTATGGAAACTGAGAGGATCAGAGGATCTGTGTGTAAAGCAGAGTTCACAGAGTATAAAATCTCTTCCACTTTAACTGGGAAACTCCATTTTTCTTCTTTACTGGCACATTTCAAGCAGGAAGATTTCATTCTGTTTCTTTGGTCAAGGCAAATCCATTTGTAAAGTAAGATACCTAGATTAGTGAACACTGTTACGTTAACAGCTGGACTCATTAACCTTAAAGGTCTTTTCCAACCTAAATGATTCTTTGATTTTATCAGTGCTGAATCTGATTTCTTGGGGTAGCATAGACAGAGGTGGGAGAGATTGTGCGGGGGAGTTTTGTTGGAATATATCTTAGATATGATGAATGCTAATGGGATATGTCATTTACTACATTCAGAAGAGATCCTGTGATTTGTGACATAATATATCATCCTGCAGCAGTGGGATTTTCAGCCAGCTGATTTGAGGAAAGAAATTGAAAGAGAATCAACATATGCGTCCTTTTTTACTCCCAAAGATGAAAATTATTTCATACAGTGTAGCTATACTATTGTACTAGCACACATTCCTAAATGACTCGTGTAAAATTCCCAAAGGAATGGGGAGTCAGGAACTAAAGGAAACAACAGGAAAATAGAAAACAACAGGAAAAACTGTCTATAGTTATTGTAGATATTAATTAAGTGCAAAATAAATAAAATGGATTAGAAGAAGTACAGGCATCAAACACTGTGAACGGTGATGTTTTCCTGTCATAGCTAGGACAAAGAAAACATTGCTGTTCAAAAATCTAGCTTTAAGTGTGTTTCAGAAGGCAAAACAGTAGTATGAAAAGCAAGTTCCTTCACTGCTTGAAAGCATTTCATCATGTGAAGGAAAAGAGTAAGCTAAAAATAAGACAAAGAAATTCAGGAAAGAAGGAAGTAAAACTTGCTATCTCATTAAGAATCAGAGAAGTAAGCCTGACAGTCTTCATGTTAAAACTGGAAGAATGCTGATTAGCAGCATGCCAATCATGCTGGGCATTACAATGTGGTTTGATTTGAATTTATTTCATTTCTGTGGGAAGGAGAGAATATCTGGCCAAAACTTTGACATCAGCAATAAATGTTGGTATCCCAACTAATTGGACAAATATCCCTTCATAAACATTTCCAGTGTAATTATGTCACGGTTGACATCTGAGGCTGTTTTACATTCCTCAAGATACAAAGTGCCTAAGGAGGTGGTGGAATCTCCATCACTAAATGCTTTTAGGAAGGCTAGTCAAAGCGGAGACACTGGTTGTCCTGCCTCAGCCAGAGAGATACAGTAGATGGCTGCTGTGGTTCTGTAAGTGAACATATATACAAATTATCAGAAGGAGGCACAAAAAATGAGAAATTTTCCCATCGGAATCAAAGTGGCCAAAAATCGCTCCCCTGCTCCCACCTGATATTTGAAAGCCAGATGACTGCAGTTGTAAAAACAGAGGGCCCTACCTCTGCAATAAGATCTGTTAGCAAAGAGTTTCTCCAGTTTGCTTTGGATTATATTTTTAGAACACAAAAGTAGTGGAAAGTAAGATTTTTGTGTGCTAATCACAGCCAGAAAATACTTTGTGTTCATGAAATATTTTACTTAAAATAAAATCCAAACCACTTTTGAAAGCTGACTTTTTATTTCATTTTTTCTCTAGTCTCATAATTTTGACTAAATGTATGAAAATTTGTCTTAATTTTTACCTTTTAAAATCCATAAGAATTACAAAAAATGAATATATACTATTTTTCCATGTCTGAAGCACAACATGATTGATAAAGTAATTTTATAAATATAATTTCTGCAGAAACATCTGTGTTTGTCTTTCAACCATATAAAATTACATAAACAAGGATTCTGCTTTTTATGAAATCTATGAGTAATTCCTCCTCTGCTCTGTCAGTGCTTGTACACTAAATGATAGAAAAGTCTAGGTCTGACAGCCATGCAAAACTCATGTGTCCTGTGTAGACAAGTAGTGCAGTGTGAACAGAAATCCTGGAAGTTTTCTCGGGCATTGTAGCATATGTGCACTGACATCTGTACCGACATCTCAGCTCTGTCTGAGTAAGACTGCCTAGAGTAATAGGACTTCCATGTATAATAATGTGTCTAAATTTCCAGGGCCATTTGTAGATGGCTTTTATACTCGGTTTTCCTAAGGATACCATTTGTAGTTTTTGGTATTGACACCTGATTACGGGGAAGTTTTCATCCTGCAGAAGTGAACTCATCTAAAAAGATAAAGTTTAATTTATATTGAGACAATTTAGTAATTTTGTATCAGTTTTTACAAAGTAAGAGTTGTGTGATTTCTTCCAATAGCATCAAGGTAGAAGGTGTCACATCTTGTTACCAATTGTCTGAGGCATCCTGGACGCTTATATCAATTATTCATAGGAGTCACTCATCACAGTACATCTCAAGATGGGTACTTGATAGGTGCAACATTCCCTTCTCTTGCAAAGTGGATAAGATGCAAGATCAAGTGTTGGAAAGCTTGCCAATTTAGATATATTTATATAGAGCCTGCGAAACTCACTGCAATATGGGCATGAATAATCCAGATTCTGCCAGGCAGGAACATGTGCTGTTGCTCCTACATAAAATACATCTTAAGTGACATCTCTAACAATTACAATATTAGAAAACAAATACAAAATTAGGGCTTATCCTGTGGAGTTAGTAGGAGTTCAGGGCCAGAAGAAAATTGTATTCAGTATCCTTTTGCTGCCTGGACTATGAAAGTAGTTCTTTTGTGTTGCAGGAATAAATGAAGGAATCTTTGGTGTTTAAACTGATGGGCCAGAGCTATACTTTTTTTAAACTTTGAGACAAATTTGCAATGTGATGCATTAGGTGTATCATTGTATTTTCCTGCCAAAGCTTCTACCTGTGTATTGCAACTCGTGTCACAAAACATGACAGCTGTCATTCTAGCAAGCTCAAAATGATAATATAGGTGCTATGAACTGCACCTTAGAAAGTTAGGCTTCCTTTAAACTCAGTTAGCTGAGAAGGCTGTGGACATTTATCTTTCACTTTTTCGTGGAAAAATGCATGGCAGCAAATTGTTTTTTTTATTCCTACCTACTCCTCTTCCTTGGTAGGCACAGCAAGTAGAAGAGTGTGAGTTCCACCTTTTAGCTACAGGACATGGCTCTCCTCAGTGCACATCCATACCAACACATATGCAAATATAATTGATCATTAATTGTGCCTCTCTTCTGAGTAAGGTGTGTATGTCTGTCTGTGGCAACAACATAGTGGCTGTACTACAAGAAGATATGTCTTATTGTAAAAATATTGCAAAACTGTTAGATGAATGTCAGTGTAAAAGAAGTGATTATATGAATATATATATATTTTACATATATATATAATATATATTAGTGTTTGGAATGTTCTTCTGCTTACATAGTCTAAATTTGAAGCTAGCCATGCTTGGAGGAAATTAAAAAGGTTGGACTAAATGGCCCTCAGTAGTGCTGTCCAATTTAAGTTATTCTGTGAGTCTGTGATTCTATGAAATTTGAATTTCTTTTATTTTGACTTGGATTACAGTAGCATGAATATATTATGTGTAAGATTTCTATAAGAATATTTATTTGGTATGTACTACTAGGACAACTTTTGAAATGAGATAAAAATAGGATTTGACAAATGCATGTGAACTAATACACTTCAATACAAACTGAATAGTTGCTTAAAAATTACTTTCTTTGAAAAAAATAAAAAGAGGAAAAAGAATATTTTGGGGGGACAGAATGAGTGGGGAATGAAGGAAATCACTTGAAAGGCTTATATCAAGACAATTGCTTCTGGAATTTACTAAACTGAAAAACCCAACCAGAAAAGCCCTCGGTTACTAGCAGAAAAAGAAAATGCTATCCTTGGTGTACAGTTGTCATTTTCATACTATCAGTGAGCCTCAGAATAACAGAATTATTTAATGTTTTTGCATGCACCAAAAGTGGTGAAACCTCCTGCCCTTCTAACTTTATCTGTTAAACCACAAAGAAACTGAGGGGGGAAGAAACCCACAGTTTGAAAGTAAAGTTTTGGAGTGTAAGGATAAGAATGGAAATTGAAATATGTCTACCCCTTACCTACCAATTTGTACATTGTTCTTGCATGTTTCACATGAGAACAAGTATTTCACTTCTCTATGACTTTGGTTACAAAATTTATTTTGGAATAATAACCTTTACAAAACAGCAAAATGAACGATGTAGTCTCCACAGTGTTTGTTACTGGTGTAGGGGTAGGTTTGCTTATTTGTTTGTTTGTTTGGTTGGTTGGTATAAGTTCAGATGGGAAACAAAAATCAGTGGCAGGTGCAAATACCACAGTCCCCTTCAGATCATGATGAAATTGAGTTATGTTGTCATAACAACATAACCCCTGGAGCAGGGTTTGGTCTCTCACTGTCTTTCTTTGAGTGTGCCAGCTGCCAGAGGCAGAAACTATGTTACAGTGCAATTTATTCACACAACTTTCTTCTGAAAAGATATCCCTTGATGTGATGCAGTTGTGGCTTATGGTAGGGTCATCAGCCTCTTAAGATACAGGACTGCTCTCTGGTCTGTTTTCTGAAGCATCAGTTTTTAAAGCAGAGAAATTTGGGGAACTTGTAGTTCATCGACTGTGCCATGTCATAAGTCAGATCTCAGAAGGATTTTGTGATAGCCTTGAAGATGTAAGAATTAGCTGAACTCAGTATAGAAATAGATTGAGGCAGTATCCAACATAAAAAGTCTTGAATGTGAAACAGAAAACCCCCTACCCTGACTTTTCGAGTCCTTCCAGAGAGAAAGTCTTAAAAGATGCAGAAGATGCCAACAGCTTAAGTTTAGGAAAAACAATGCAAAATGTATAGGCTGTGGGAAAAGAGTGATGTGGTGAGGTGCAGTGTTAGAAACACCATAGTTAAATGCAGGATAGAAGAATTGCTGCTACAGGAAAACATTTTCTTGGAAGCTGATGAGAGGAAGTGCTATTAAAACAGCATGACATGTTCTGAAACTGTGGCTATTCTTGTATGTGACTGAATTGAATTAATGACAAGGGCATGGACTGTGGGAAGCAAATCTCCTCTCTCAGATTGTCCTGCAGCACCTACAATCTGATTTCTTTTTTCTGGAAGGCCAGGAAGCAGAAAATGGGAGTCCAGAGAGGGCCAGTATCTCTGCAAAGTTGCCTTCTCACAGTGCTTGTACAGTGCTCAGAACAGAGGCCGTAAGATATTCACAACTAAAGTGTCACACAGAGAAACTCCAAGTTGAGTGAGCCTATGGTGTGCCTTGCTTGAGTTATGTGCCCTAGTGTAGCCACAACTGTTTCTTGAAATGGAAGAGGCTGGAGAGCAAAAAAGTGGCTAATAGAGGGCACATGGAAATTGAGTTACAGTATGGTAGATTCACCCATGAAAAAAAGTTGTAAGCAGTAATCCTTGAAGAACAATTCTGCTTTCAGTAGAGAGAGACAGAGGGAAGTCTGAGTGAACAGTGTGCATTGTGTTTCGTGTGCTGCCTCATGGTGCTACACTCAGGAGAGCTGGGGGAACACAGAGCCTGTTGAATTCACTGTCAAGTGCCTCAGTTCTAAATCAGTGAAAGTTTTCCCTATGTATTTTTTTTCTCTGTATGTGTGGTTGCTAACAGTCTACAAAACATTGCAGAGAATGCTTAGAATAGCATTTCAATAATGGAGTAGTGAACTGAAAGAAAACCTATTCAAAAGAAAGGTTAAGGAGCTTACAGTCTACAGATAGTCTTTGCTGTGGGCTGGGAGTCCTACCTTATTTCAAGCTGGACAGTATCATGTATTTTGATTTTTTTAAAGAGCATTACAGTTCTCTGTGATCTACAGTCTTGATTTGCTTCCACTACTTGTAGTGGGAACGTGGACAGGCTTAATAGGTGATGAATCTATGTATCAGACTCCAATACAGGAATATAAAAGCTAAAGCGGGAATTAAGTAATTTCAGTAAGTCTGGTGAGCTTGTTTTCTGCACAGTGCTGTATTTATACTGTGTTATATTGACACTGTATGAAATCTTAATAAGCCTTGGCAAGAAAAATCTGAAGGGAGGCAATTTTTGGAGGTATTCTGAGATAGATTTCCCTTCCCATGAGAGGATTTATTCTGAAGCCTCAGTATTTCTTGAAGAGTTTACCTTCCTTCCATGAAGACAACATGATGTTCAGTGTGTTACCCTGACTGTATGTGTCAAAGGACACCTCTTTGAGATAGCTCATGCTGGTGATGAGGCCAGTATGGTTATAGAAAAAAGAGAAAACTTTTCTTCTGCCGCAATTTCCAAGTAAGAAGAAAGACATCTCTTCAGTAGTTTTGCTGCAGAAGTGTCTTCACAGAAGTGTATGTGATCCATAACTCTCTTCCTTCTTCCCATATGTGCTCATGGAACTTAAGCTTCAGTTAGCAGATCTACAGCTTTGCCAATTCAACTTCATCAAGTCCTGATGTCTCACCAACCTCTCACCAACCTTTATTTTTCGTATAATCTGAGCAAAAAATACAGAGTTCTGTGCTTGCAGTCCATTGTGTCCAACTCACCTGGTTACAGCTTGAGTGCTGGAGCCTTCTTATCTGCAGAAGAGGTTAACAAGATTCTGGTGGGTTATTGTGATGGCTTACTAACTCAGTCCAATAGGATCTTGCTGAATGTATAAGAAAGACAAAAATACATTCTCTGGAATGTTTCAATACAATTTTTGTATTTTTGTATTTTGGCTGTAATGTTTCAATACAATTTTTAATTCATAGAACTAAAGTTTTAAGAGGAAGGTAAAGCCCTCTCTCGTGCTAAAAAATTGCTGGCTTATACCTTGTTTATATATGTTCACTACCTCACATGATAATTCTCAATGTTCCTTATAATTTCAGGACCTACTTTACCTGTGTGAAAAGTTATTTTACTCCATAAGAAATCATTGTCTTATCCAGTCCCACAAAAGAACCAAACCACATAGTCCCATGGCCCTGTGTTCATCCCTGTTGAAGCCTCCATGTCAATCCTCACCTCAGGTGAACCAACATGTATTTATTTAAGCCATTAGTTTATTTATGTATCTGAATTTATTACTAGTAAAACAATGCAGACAGATCTGTTTAAAGGATTCACTTTCTGGAATGTTATGAACTTAAAGTGTTAAATATTCTTGGTATTATTATTCATCAAGTCAGTAAGTAAGATTCCATGGGATTTTATCATTAGATTACTACAAAAGTTTATGCATGTATACATATTCCTGTACTGTCCATTGTAAGAAGGAATAAAATGCAGTCTTTTCTATAAGTGATGCATAACACAGAAATAGTGTCCTAAACACTTTGATCAATTTTTATACTAGTATGTAGGAAAACAAATTCTTCAGTGAACCTTTTGTGTATTGAGTTATTCCTGTGAAGAATTATTCTCCAAATCTCCCTGCTAAGTGCTAATATTGCT
Source organism: Lophotriccus pileatus (assembly GCA_035583135.1). Taxonomy (NCBI): domain Eukaryota; kingdom Metazoa; phylum Chordata; class Aves; order Passeriformes; family Tyrannidae; genus Lophotriccus; species Lophotriccus pileatus. The sequence continues at coordinate 49,844,311 of JAWWES010000094.1, forward strand.
CCTAGTAGAATCCACTCGATGTACTTGAGTGCTAATATTTACAGTTCATTTTCCCATTTGTTTATAAACTATGCTCAAATTAGGAATTAACCAATATGGTTGCTTTTGTAAATGGAGTATAAGAACAGTTAATAATTGATATTTTTCTGATTCCAGTGTGCAAGAATGTGAAAATGAATGACTAATTTGTTGTTGATATGGGAAGGAATTTGAATCTTTTATGAGAACATCGTGGCTGTCAGTATGCTTATTTCTGAGAAAGAGAGCTGGAATTCTTCAGTGGGCAATGTATGAATATTATCTGGGGCAGCGTTGAAAGTAAAATAATTGAACAAGAAACTAGTAACAATTTCCTCTTCTGAATCTAAGATCCATATCAACCAATTTCTAAGCAAATTGTTAGCCCATAAGGAACTGAGTAATATTTCAGACCTGTAACCATTCATTTATTAATTGAACATTAATTCCTTCTGTTATAGGTTTCAAAAGTCCATTGTTACAAATAAACCAAGAGAGCAATTTGGCTCCTTTTTAATAAATATTCAAAAAAAAAAAGGTGGTTTAATGAACATTACAAGCATCACTGCTACTTTAGTTAGGATTTTAGAGGAGGTCATTGCCTTGTTGCATTCTGGGGCCATTTCCCTTTGTCCTGCTGTTAGGTTCATCCTTCCATTTACAGATCACCAGTGTGACTAAAATGTGGACCCGATGACTGTAGGGGCAAATCTGAGTTCTGTCCTCACCACTAACGCTTCCTGGTGCAATGCCCTAAGGATATTTTTATGCAGTCTCCATTTTTGTGGGTGTAGTTTGTAGGCAGAATAAAGAATGAAGCCCTAGTCAGCTCCAGCAGTCTCAGCTTTCTATGAGATGTGCAGTCCAGAACCACTCTCCCTCATATGTATTTCCAAGAAATAAGTAAAAGCTATTGATACTGGACCTATGGTGATCTATGTCACCCAGTGAATAACAGCGTAGAAAGGTTAATTAATTTAAAGCACCTCTCCTCAAAGCCTTTTGGTACTACTGTTGATGATATAATGGTCAGTAAAGAAATGCAGGGAACATTAAAGAAGTCTTCCTAGCAAAAACCAAGAAAGATGACATGGTTTGCCCCTCATACACATGCACACTCATCCATACTACTTTATCACTTTCACACTCTGCCTTTTTCATGATCAGATTCTCCCCCTGTGTGAGCCACTCTTTTGTTCAGACAAGCAACTGAAATGATTGAATGTGCTGCTAAACCCATGGACAGTCTAAGAAAGGTGGTCATTGTTGTCTTAGGCGGAAACAGTGACTTAAGGCTCCTTTCTAAGCCACTTGCTTTGATGTGTGCTCTAGCTGATGTCTCCCTGTTCTTCTCTTTCACATCACTGATTACCAAATCCTCAAGACACTCATTTTACCTTATAGTTCTTGCCCCAAGAAGAGGATACCTTTCTCTGTGCTTACATAGCCCATAAGATACAAAACTTCTGTCCTTGCAAACCTTCTGAGTGATATTGTAGTATGAGTAAAGAATGAGTGTTACCTTAGCTAGCCACTGGACTAACTCCAATAGCTGAGGCAGAATTCCATTTTTTATCTTTTGCATCCCTAGTACAGTGACAAAATCCAGACTTTGCATATTCCCAAATGTAGTGATTAATGAAAAACAATTTCTTTCTTCTTCTCATTGTAGTTGTCTCCTTTTGTGCAGGTGGGGCAAGGGCAGGAATATAACACCAGTGTGTTTGGACCAGGGAAAGCAAAGGCAAAGTAAAGGAAAAAGAAAATAAGTTTAACATCCTTGTGTGACTCTAAGTTGCCCTGAAAGAAATTTGTCTCAGGGTCTTGAGTTATTGCTTTTCTTGGTTTTAGCCTTCTCGTTTTATTTGAGGTGGCATGACATGGTGGGTTGACCTTGTCTGCACGCCAGCCACTCTATCGCTCTTTCTTAAGGGTGGAATTTATTTGGTTTTCATGGCCAGGTTTTGGTAATGGGGGGGAGCTACAGGTGTGGCTTCTGTGAGAAGCTGCCAGAAGCTTCACCCATGTCCAGCACAGCCAATTGCAGGTGGCTCCAGGATGAACTTGCTGCTGGCCAAGGCCTAGCCAGTCAGAAATTGTAGGTAATGCCTCTGAAGAAAAAAAAATAAGTTGTGGGGCAGATGTAATTATTCTCAGAGAAGAGGAGAGTGAGATATATGAGAGGAATGACAATGCAGACACCTATGTCACTGGAGAAGGAGGGGGAGGAGGTGCTCCAGGTTCCAGAGCTGAGGTTCCCCTGCAGCCCGTGGTGAAGACCATGGCGAGACAGTTGTGCCTGTGTAGCCAATGGAGGTCCATAAGGGTGCAGAGATCCACCTCCAGCCCATGGAGGAGCTTCACGCTGGAGCAGGTGGATGCCCAAAAGAGGCAATGACCCCATGAGAAGCTTGAACTGGAACAGGCTCCTGGCAGGGACCTGCAGACCCATGGAGAGAGGAGCCGAGGATGAAGGAGGTTTCCTGGTAAGACTTGTGACCCTATGAGGGACCCACTCTGGAGCAGGCTGTGCCTGAAGGACTGCGCTTTTCATGAAGACCTGCAGCCCATGTGTCATGGTTTTGTTTGTCCTTGGAGCTATGCTGGAATTTCTCTTTTCCCCTGCCCACTGGGTTGGGGGGGAAAGGGGGAATTGGGCATTGTAACTGTATCTAGGCAACTAATGGCCCAGAAGAAAGAGCTAGCAAGGCTGCATTCCCATGCTAATTGCCTGACCTTGTCTCCAGGGAAATGGGGGAGGAGACTGAGAGGTCTGGATTGGAAACCGTGAGGGGTGTGGGTAGGTAATCTGAGCTGTCGGCAGTGCCGTGGTTGGTGGCAGTGCTGCTCGGGAGCTGTCAGAGCAGTTGGACCGCTGCCCTGTACTATTGCCTGGACTACTGTGGGACTGCTGCTGGGGAGGCTGCAGCTGCCTGGGCAGTTGGAGCTGCCAGGCTGTCCGGGGCTGCCGCTTCTGTGGACGTGCTGCAGTTTGGAGCAGTTTGCTTAGATCTTCAGTGGAGAGGGACAGAGCGACATCATTGTGCCTCTCAGCCAGCAGGAAAGAGTGAGTTCATCAGTACTGGGAGCCATGCTTTCCCTTCCCCTCCTCTCTCCCTTCGGTGAGGGGGGAGCACATCTATTGTCCAGCTCGTTCCAGCACTCGAAGACTCCACGTGGCAACTAC
>JAWWES010000094.1:49847615-49865287 GCA_035583135.1 Lophotriccus pileatus
TTCCCACACTGTTCCTCAATTGGAGCCTCTTAATTTTGGATTTATAATTGCTTAGAGGGAGGAATGTGGGTCTTCCTCATAATTTATTCCCAGCAAAACATTTGTGTCTCATTTAAACTGAGACACCATGGGAGGGACTCACACTGGAGAATTACATGGAAAACTGTCTCCCATGGGAGGAATTCCATGCTGGAGCAAGGGGAGGAATCCCATGCTCAGTTTCTGAGCAGTGTCAGAAACAACCTGTGATGAACTGACTGTAACCCCCATTCCCCATCTCCTTGTGTCATTTGAGGAGGGGGAGGTAGAGCCCAGGAAGGGGGAATAGGTGGGGGAAAGGTGATTTTAAGATTTATTTTACTGCTCATTATCACATTCTGATTTTGATTGGCAATAAATTCAGTTAATTTCCCCAAGTTGAGTCTGTTTTGCCTGCGACCATAATCTGTTTGTAATCTCTCCTAGTCCTTGTCTCAACTCATGAGCCTTTTGTTGTGTTTTCTCCCCACTGTCCAGTTGTGGAGGGGACTAATAGAGCAGCTGGCAGGCACATGGTATCCAGCCAGTGTCAATCCATCACACATGATCTTGTCAGCTCTCTATGGCTAACTTTGTTTTCTCTTTGGGAAACAATACAACTTTAAATTAAAACAATTTTAGTAGGAAAATTATCAAATGTTGATCTTTGCAGTCACATAGATTTTTATTCTTTCCTTCCTTGTTTTTTGGAGGAAAGTCTGTTCTTCCTTTCTTCATGCAGTCTACTATTACTGGTTCCATAATTGTTTGGCTTTAAGCTTAGTGTTTCCTTAAACTACTTTTATAGCATTTCCCTTTTCTTAACAGAAATATAGAAAAATGTTCTGTACCTTTTTCAAACAGTGCACTTTCAGTCATGTTAGATTGTAGTGAAAGTGGAGATGGAAATGACCAATTATATTTATAGTTGATGTTCTTCATACCAAAATAGTTGCATACAGGTATTCTCAAGTTCCTTGAGCAACAGCATTGTAAGTGGTTGTCCCACTCTTCTGTTTGGTGTAGCATTTCCTATTCCTATAGACATCCCTACTAAATACATTTCTCGATATGTCACCTTAAGTTAGAGGCACTTCTGACAAATCACACAGCTTTATGCTTACAATAGGCAACTTTTTCTTTCTTCTTGTTTACAAGAACCAACAGCCCAGTGCAAAGTAAAGCGTGTGAGCATACAGCAATTCAAGGAATCTAGGATCCAGATACCAGAAAGTTGTGAGAGTGATGACTTCAACTGTGCTGGAATTATGAAGTATTTGTGGGTTTTCACCAGAAGTATAGGAGGAGAAGTGGTGTGCACCAACTCTGGTATGTGACATTCTTTCATTTTCTTGTAACAAGTTATCTTTTTAATTTCTGTATCTTCTATGTGCTTTCTTACAATGACTCCAGAAGTGGAGAATGATACTGAGATGGGGAGAGAAAAGTAGGGTACCAAAAAGCTCAGTTATTTCAACAAATAGGCTATCTTGTCTATTTAATTCCTCCCTATGTATACTATACTCATATTGTACTGCTTCAAGTTACTGAAAAAGAAGTTCCCTATATTCCCTAAATTAAGCTATTTAGCTTTATTTTCTCCTATTTCTTCCCAGTAATTTGGTAAGTGATTAGAACAAAAAGCTTTGAAGTGTCCAATTGTTATTTGGTTTTGCATGCATCAGAAAATGTACAGTATATATACTTTCTAAGCTTGTAAACTTACACAACTGCAAGTATGTATATGAACACTGCTGCTGCCCTGTTGATTTTACACTGCAGAGTGGATGTTATTGTTGGCTTCAGACTCAAATGTCATCGGGATTTGGAGTCTTCCAGCTTATGATTTCATCTTTGAAAGTGTTAGTTTTCATAAGGCTCTTTATATGCACTGTAAACTGAAATATTCAGTTCAAAATATTTTCAGACATTAGATGTTAATCAAAACATTTTTTGTTTGAGTTGTGCCTTCTTCCACTCTTTTAAAAATTCTGCTAATGAAATCACATAGAATTTTATATTAGATGCCCAACACTTCCTTGTTTATGCAATTCCTTTATCCAGATAAGACTCCATGTTCAGTGAGAAGGGCTTAGGACTCCAAAAGGTACATTATTTCTGGACAAAAGCCAAATAAAATAATGCCATTAGTGTTATCATTTCCAAGGAATACTTAATATTGGGGAATTTGTTAATTTAAATCAGTTGCCCCCTTTAATTTCTCAATATCTTTAAAGGTATCCTTCAAATTCCAGGATAAATGCCATTATAGGATAGTACAGAATGGGGGTTATTGATCTATTGAATGTCTCAGTAAGCAAAATAGATGGTAGGAAACAGTACTGCCTGCTTAGAGATTCATCCAAGTTCTGCTATAAGGACTGGAAGGACACCCATTGACTTCTCTGGGAACTGGATGAATCCCTAAACATCAGTAAAATCAAAGAATTCTCACAGTGAACTGGCCTATCTGGCACACATTAAAATAAACTATTGTAAATTTTGAAAGTGACTCTTCCTGCAGCATAGGCCAATTGGTCAGCTGCAAATCTGGCACAGATGTGCAGCATGTGTCCTGGGCAGTCCACAGGAACATCATGTTCTTTTTCGTTCCTTAGAGCCTTGGAGACTGAAAGAAAGGACTCAACCCATTGCTAAAGAATAAATGCTGAAATAATGGAGCTAAATACAGAAATCAACAAAAAGTTTACAAAGTTAACAGCCAAAGCTGAAACATTTTTAAGGTAACTGTAGTGCTTAATTGGGTGTTCTGAAAAAAGAAGAAAATTTAGAGAATTCTCTGGCAGAAACTGATTTGACCTTTATATCAATGCACTGTAGAAATCAGGCAGAATTCCTGAGAAAAAATACTGAGCATGTAATTTTCATTCTTTAACCATCTGTGAGAGGAGTGAAACTGATCCAAAGAAAAGAGAAGCCACTGAGCCCAAGGCATCCAAAGAGCTGTGAAGAAATGCTGCTGCTCTATCTTCAAATAGAAGTATGATTTTGTGGTACAGACTGCTTTTGATAACTTTGTAGCCTTGTGCAGTGGGTATGAACTCTAGAAAGAACAGGTAGATAGATTTTCAACTGCACAAAAAGACAGAAGAGCAAAAATGACAGTTGAATGTTGTGGTTGATGTAATGTGTAAATATAGCACAGCACATACACACTGAGGCTTGAAAGCAGCCACTGCAAAACTGCAAAATTGGTTGCTCTGATGTCCCACAAAGGAAGCTTCTCATGCTCAGAAAGAAGGAGTAATGTCATTAATAGAAAAGAAACTTTGCCACAATAAAAGAAATATGAGGTTCAGTATCTCTACCATGCTGTTAAACAGTAATCTCAAGAGACCTGAAGTCTAGCATTTTATTTGGCTTATTACTTCGAGATGTTGCATGTGATCTGGAGTTCTCCTCCTCCTTTCCTGCGTCCCTGCTTGCTCTGAGTGATTTGTGACTGCATTCCATGAAGAGCCAGTGTAGCAAGAGCAGAAACATATATTAAGAGACTTTTTTTAAGGGTAATTTTAAAACTCTACTTTTACCTAATTCAACCCCTTTTTTGTAGGGATAGAAACTAACCACTAGTAGTTTAATTTGACTCGTGGATGCTAATGGTCCTTTTCCACCTCATTTCTCTGGAAATGAATCTCAGCCTGAGGAGGGGGAAATTATTCCATGCATATGCTTCATAGAAGTTGTCACCTACCTGGAGTCCTTTTTCACTAAAATCTGACTAAGAAAGGTTTCTGGTAGCAAAAATAAAGTACTACTGACTAGTTTCTATCAATGCTAATTGAGAACTTTGAACTAAAATACATTTTTTCAAATATATACGAAAGAAAATCCCAAGTCCACTGGTTTCTTGTTCCTGATTAGTTATCATCTTGCATCCAGTGCAATAATTCAGTGTATCAGAAAGTGTGTATCAAATATATCAAAATTAGGATGGGTGAAAAAAGCATCACCAAAGTGGGATAATGCACACATTGCTTTGTTCCTGCATTCAGTGTTCTTTGCAAAGAATCAGGCAAGACATGAAGGAAAGGAGGGAGGAAAAATCTCAAATTTCAAATATCTCTTCCTAAAGGGAGCATAGACATTGTTGGGCACCTTGGTTCTCCACAGGTTTTGCAAATAAAGTCTAATGCAATATTTTTTTCTGAAAGTTGTTGGCTTGCAGAAACATTTCCTCAGGAAGAGGTCAGTGGTGTGGGGTTTTTTTTTCTGATTCATGGATAAAATTCTGGTTGGTTCAGCAGATAACATTATTTCTAACTGAGAGACAAATTGGTTCTAAATATATAGTAAAAATATAAAAGCCTTTTTATTTTTCCTAGCAAAAGATTGGAAGACTTAATCGAAAAAATCCTATCCATGTCTCTGATCTATTATATATGTGCACACGTGATCTTGATCTCATATAAAATGCTGAGAAAGGATATAATGGAATGAGTATTTACACAGAGTAATATGACAAATACAAGTTAATTCCCCTTTTCTAATTAACTTTTCTGGCACAGTATGTGAAGTCAAAATACATGTCCTGGCATGTGTGCTCTTTCAGCAGATTTTGGAAAATTGCCACATGCCTGTTTCCATGACTCTTTCATGGGTTCTCCCATTGGCCGTCACCTGTGTTTAGGTTATTTAAGTCAGGTGCATCTAACATGCGCCATGTGTGTTTCAGTATCTGTAAATGGGCATACTTTAGAGTCTTAACAGTGTAGCCCCTGCTAGATTTAACATGTTTAGCATTTTGTATAGTGCATGATCCATGGACTCCATATGTGCTTCTCATCACTTGAGGTCTTGCCCTTCATGACTCTTTCATTGCGCACTTTGTCATTCACTGCATTGATCCAGTGACAGCATGCTTCACTGCATGTTTTCACTGGTTTAGCAGCTGACTTAACATTGATCGTAACACAAAGAAATTTTTTGACAGTTTGTCACATCTTTCTCTGAAAAACACCTTTGTCCTTAAACAGTTCTCACCTGGAAGAATGTTGCACCGTTAAGTGGTAAGTTTGGATTTTCAGATTTACTGAAATGTACTATAAAGAAAGTTCTTTCATTGTTGGATATTTGAATGCTTTTCGAAGTGGACTAATAAAAGGAACCATAATGTTTTTTTTCCCCAAAATGCTGTGGTGTTATCTGAGCTAGTGGGTCCTGTCATAAGCTACAGTCCCTCAACAGATCACACTCTCTCACTGCACTGCTAGAATGTATTACAAGAATCCCTGATTATACTACTACAGATAAAACTGAAGTTCCAGGGCATGAACATGTTTAGCATTTATCAGATCAATCACATTCAGTAATGGTGAGAAAAAGAAGGATTCAAACAAAACCCAACAGCATATTAAACATTGTGTGGAAAAATTGTATTGGTTGAAGAAACAGTTTTCTGTTGAAATTAAGTTTGCACAAAAAAACTCTCTCAACCAGTCATGTCTGAAAGGCTAGTACTCTGGTGATGGCAAAGTATTTGGTTGTTGCTTTTGTACAGATGGCTGCATAACATTCACAGAAGGAATGATTCTAGGAGCCAGTTTCTCAAATGTCATCTTCTACATATGTAAGTGCAAATGGGCCCCTGCATATCACTTGTGCATGCAAATGATAGACCTAGCATTTGCACATCAAGCACAGATCAGTGCTTTGGGCATTATCTTACAGATGGACAGATAAGGTGTGAATTACATTTGTTCAAAGAAAGGCAAGCTACAAATCCCTTTAAAAAGGTGGTGCCTATGTTTGTCTACTCCCAGCAGCATACAGTTGCTGAGATAAATAGTTACTCCCACACAATTTTGTGAAGAGAATTTTTTCATCCTCTTAGTATGTTCTTTATAATTCTATTTTCCAAAGATCTGATGCCATTCATAAGGCTATGCCTTGCAGAAAGGAAGTCAGCTTTTAAAATTAATATTGCCTGAGGCTGTTAAAAATTACCTACTTACCCTTGCACAAAAATTGGCTGAAAAAAAATACACTGGTTCAATATTAGGAGTCTGGATTCTTTAAAAACATTTTGCAATATCCTTGTCTTTAATCTGTTGTTATGCATCATTAATGATGCATTTTTGTCTGGAAAGCCAAAGCACATTATTTGTGCTTATGATTAAATTTAGCCACTGTGTGGTATAAGTTTTTTTCAGTCTACTTGCTAGAGAGAATAGATTTCTTACCAGAATAGCTAAGACTGAGAAATTTCGGGCCAGGCTTTCATCAAGTCTAAGCTGATTCCACCGATTTCTGTACGATTACCTAGTCATAGACTGAAAATAAAGGGCTTTATTGAGACTCACAGTAATTTGGAATCATGTTAAATTGGTAATTGGATGCTATGTGTAGCTGTGCTAACACAAATGTGTTAGCTGGAAATGCATCAGATATCACATTGAAAGTTTTCTGATTGCTTCGCTGAGTACTAAAGAAGTAGTGAGCTTTTACTCTTACTGGGAGTAGCAGTAGTTCTTCAAATAGTATCACTTAAAATGTGTAGCATGCAATAGATTACCTTTTGTCTGATTGATCTTACTTAGTATTTATATTTCAAACCTTTTCCCTATCTAAACTTTCTCTGCCTTCTTTGTGAAGGAAAGGTAGGCAGGACATATAATTTTAAGTTTTTGGAGATAGGTATTATTAGCTTTGCTTCAGTATTCTTGGTATTTTTTAAGGAACTCAGTTAACTGTGCCTTATTAGCTCATTTGCCAGCTATTTGACACCAATAATACAGGTGAAATGAAGTCCATGGAAAGTATTGTATTTCCAAAAACCAGACAGCTTAGCAAGTTCTCTACCAGTTTGGTCATATGACAAGAGGGGCTTATCATGACATGCTTAGTTTTATAATTAGAGGTAAATTTTATAGTAAGAGGTGGCTTGTTGGCTTTCTGATGTATAAACAATTAAGAAAATATGTAATCACACATGAAGAAGAATAGAGTACAACTCTTCTTTGGATTCTGTGGGAGCACAGCTCAGAAAAAATACCCACAACTTTTTTTTTTTTTTTTAATTATTTTTACATCTTTGAATGTGCATGGCTAACTTATGACAGCTTCAAAAGGCTTTCAGAAGTCATGGTGTATTTTTTTTTTTTAATATTGATGAACTTTTAAGACTTAAACAATGTAGGGTGTAGAAGACACTGAAGGAAACCTACTTTTTCTGAGTCCAGAGATAAAGACCAGAAGACTCAAAACTGTGGACAGTGAGTGAAATTTTCATGAGGTAGTAACAGACCAACCAATAAAGCATGCTGCTGTGAAGCTGAATGTAGCAATAGATACAATTCTATGTCTTCTGAATGAAAAGGATGAAATTAATATAAGTAGTATTTCCTTTCTGTCCTCTCCACAAATAAGATTCAGAAAAAAGGGTCTTGGGACTTTTGTCTTCCCTTTTGAACTTAAATATTCAACGCCTGTTTTTCTCTGTCTTTCAATTTCTGTGGCCATCTGTATAGTGGAGAAAATGGGTATCATCTTTAGTAATGAATAATTTTGAATGGGAAAGAAATAGACCAAAGAAGCATGGCAGGACAATTACCACTGAGACATGAGCTTCATGTTTCACTACATAGTTATGTCCATGGACAGTAATTCAGTTCTTAGATAGCACCTGAGAAGAGCATTTCTTTCTGCCATTCTCCCTTAAGTCCCACCATGCATTTTGTTGAACATGAAAGACAAACATCTGCATGGAGGTGTGAGGCAACAGCCAGAATGTTTAGGTTCTTACTGGGATTAGACTGGAGTGGGCATGGCTGCCATTTCATAAATTTTTATCACTCACTTTTATTACCCGACTTTTCAGACTTGTATCTCTCATATTCAGATTCCGGTGTTAATAATCACTTAGTCCTTTACCTTTCTCTCCTATATGTTTTGCTTCATTATGCTTCTAACTGCAAAGCAAACAGCTCTCGCCCATACTTGACACTATATCCTTTTCCAGAGGGTAACACCACACATTCAGTGGCATGACTTCATAGTCAGTCCCAGAACAGCATCCTCCTTTATGTTTTCCTGTACTCCTGGAGCTCTTTGGAACTTGTTTCTGGGAGTGGAATGCAGACTAATAAAATTCCAGAGTACATGAGGTTTATAAATATATTAAAATACTCTAATCTGAAATATTTAGAAGGATATTTGTGAACATTAACTGTAGGCATGCACCTACTGGTACAGATAAATAAAGCACTGGTGTAAAACACTTTCTCTGTTCACAGCTCTGCATTTTAGCAAACACCATTTGGAATCCCTTTGGCAGATGCTCCTGGGAGTTTATGGAGTTTTATTCACTAAGGAGACATGATAAGACAAGATGTATCAAGCAACTGACTAGAAGATGGCTTTTTAAATGCTGACTCTAAGTGAGTTTGGGAACATCCCCAGTGGAAATTTGATGGCCAGAGGCCAGAAGTGCAGCTCAAGAGAGGGGGGGATCAGATTGTGGAAAGAAATAAGATAAAACATAGAATTTCTTTGTGGATTGAGGTCTTAAACCCCAGAAGATGGCTTTTATCACTGTAATAATTTCAGTCTTATCACAATCCCTCATTACAATTTGGATTTATTTTTTTTTTACAAATAGAAAATAGGATGCGTAATATAAAATCTGGTTGTCACAGTAGAAAACTGCAGAAGCACTAGGAAGTCCAAATGAAGCATTTTGCTGTAGTTGAATTAGCATGTTTTGACACAACATAAATCAGTGAGGAAGTTTCACATCCTATGCCACTGTACTAGGAAAAATTTTTGCCTTATGTATCCTGAAAGCCAGAAGATATGACTGTAACCTCCTGCTTAACATGTCTTCTTTTTTTTCTGGATCCAACTACTTGGAAGCCTTTGCATCATTTAATAGCAAGCTCCTAAAGAAATTTTTTCACTTCATTTAATAAATTGATTTCTATCTTAGCTAAAATAACTTTTGAAAGTTAATCTCTATAGGCTTTTGAAAGATCTTCCATCACTGAGCTCTTACTGATATCACTAACGGAACAGCAAATTAATGCAGAAGGCGAGAAGTTCCCTTGGCAATACTAAACCTATTTGGCATTGTTGGTACCTGTGCCTCCCAAATGCCATGTTTTTTTGTAGCAATGAAATAGTTCTACGTGGCACCAGCTATCAGAAACAATGGCTCCAAGAATAGTTAAGCTGTTCTACCACAAATATCTCTTTGTATTTATAGATGCTTCCACTGGCTGGAATCCTGTTTGTAAAAGGCAAGACAAGTCGCATTACCTGCAAAGTGCCATACGTTTATCTTCCCTTTGCAAATTAATCTCAATGGTAAGTAGAAAATATATAATCTCCATTATTTGGAAAAAAGAGTTGTTAGCGAGAACCTGACTTGTCATTTCTAGTTAAGGCTCATAAATGCAACTGCAGAAACTGGAGAATGGAGATTCTGGGTGCAGTCTCCACCCAGTGAAGTCACTGGCAAATATCCCATTGCTGTTGAAGAGAATACAAATAGACACCATCTAGCACACTTTGTATTGTATTAACTTTCCCAACTGAATGAGTAACAATGAATGGCTTGAGTCCCTGGCTTAGTTAGTTCTGAGGTAATGTCCAAAATTAGCTTGATCTTCCTGCCCATCCATAGATGATTAAAGAACAGCTACATCAAATTCAGTCATCATGAATACCTTGGGGATCGAATTGACAGGACCTACATGGCTAAGTGGGTAAACCAGGCTAAGCATCTTTATGGAAAACCTGGATTGCAGATACTTACATAAATTCTCCTCACCTCTAAGAGTGTGAAGTACTTCCAGCTCTGGATATCTGGGCCTAAGTTATCTAAGCTGGAAGATGCAGCAAACTTCGCATATGTAGCTAAGGCACAGAGCCTATATTCTATAGGTTATTGTATTCCCCCCCTTAGACTTCAGCACTTGCACGTCTTCTTTCCTCTGATTAAATCAAAAGAATTATCCTTTTTAAATGGCATGGACATAATTGAATCCATCTTGTAGCATCACTTATGAATTAATTTGTTGACACAGGCCAAATTCACATCATCTTCTCTGTCCCTGGACAGAGGCAATTCTGGTTGACGAACGTGAGGTCCAGGTATAGGACCTTTAGGTAGTTTCCTTGTAAGTACCACATTCACTTCAGTGCAGATGTTAGCCTTTGTACATTGTTGGGGGATTTTGAGCTGTGGCTTGAGCTGAACTATTTTGTGGGGGTTTTTTGTTTGTTTGGGGTTTTTAATATTCAAATTTAATATTCATATCCAAAGTTCTTTGAAACACTTTTAGGTCTTCCACTAGAACTGTCAGCGAAAGATGTTGTCTAAAAATGATGTTATTAAGTTTTCAAAGCTGAAAGAGACACTGACCAAGAGAAGACCTAGTTTAATGTTTCCTATTCATATTGTTTTCACCTGCTTTTCTTACTATCTCTTATTGAAGAGGTATTTTGGCAAATATAATTTACCCAACTTCAAGAAATTTTTGAAAGCTAGCTGTAAGAAAGTATACTTGAAACCTTCAAATTCTTTGGTTTTTTTCCATGCTGTGACAATTTAAATTCATCTTCAATCATGAAGTAAGGCCAACATCAAAATACAATTTGCTTATCATACTTCTAAGCCAACACTCCTCTTTCTACTCCTTCTTCCAAATATTTCACTCATTTTTATTTCTTTTGAAGAAGTTGATAAACTTGAGTAACCGAGAACTGTCAGTTTTTTCCCATTCCTTGTCTACCATTTAATTCTTAATGCAGAATTGCAGAAACAGCATGAATGATGCATCACACCAACCAGTCATAGCATTATAATTTCTTGGTGACTTATTAATACAGTTCATCAGCAATGTACACAGCTTAGCTTTGTTTGCTTTGTAGTAACAGTAGTTAAACAGTATTTGTAGTCTCTTCTTCATGAAAAGCATTGGAGTCTTTTTCTGAGAAATAAACAGGAGGTATGCTGTGCTTCTGGTAGATGCCAAACTCTGGCATTTATCAAAGTAAGTGTTCCCTTGTAATTTACTTGGTGGCACGGCATGGTTGAATGACAAGAGTGATATGCCTGTCCCCCAGACAGGTACAAAGTTAGCTGAAGCAGGCTGACAAGATGCTGGATGTATTACAACCATCATGCTACAGAGTTTATCAGACTCATGCTTGCAGTGATAGCATGAGGAGACTTGCTGCAAATCTGTGCTACACACTAGCTAAAAGGAAGTTGCTGCTAATTAATCAGATTCTTTCAGGGACTTACAGTCTCTGCAAGTTCCTTCATCTGCTCTTCTTAGGAAATGTCTGAATCCATCCTTCTCTTAAGAAATCAACATCATAACTCAGCCTACAAGCACAATCTAGTTGCAATCTACTAGTGCTTTTGGTCTTTGGGTAAAATAAACTCTGCTTTTTTGAAGAACTGCAGAATCTCCTTTGTAACAAACTAGTCCTGAAGATACGTTTGCTATACAGTACATCCCCTGTCTGTTTAATCATAACTGAAAATGGCTTTGCATTCTCTTTCATCCAGTTTGGGAAGTCTAAAATTGCAGACTAATTATCTGAAACATTTAACATCCCATGTACTTTTGTTACTGTAGGGAAAAACAATTCTCTGTGTTTTTTGCCGCTAAGTGCTTAGAAAGCAACAGAAAGAGAGGAATGCTGTTTTAAGATATTTTGAATATATGAATAGTAACACACACAAAAATGTGTAGAAATCCTTCATGGCAACGTACAATCAAACCTTATCCTTCTAATTTCACTAGGAATTGCCTTCCCCTTTTTCTCATTTTCTGCTGCTGCAGCCTGCTTCCTGGGAGGCTAACAAGCTGTGGGTGACCATGACTTTTGCTGGCTGACCTTTGTCTCTCCAGCCTGTAGTCCAAAAACTTTTACTTTGGTCATAACCTGGCAATAGACTTTGCCACATGTAGTTAACTCATCATACTTATGCTGTGTTTGAAATCCTGTTATTAGATAATAACATTAAAAACAACACCAAGGCAAATGAACTATAGATTCACTTTCAATTAATATTTGTGTTTTTATAGACAAGAGTTTGATTATTCATGGAATACAAACATGCAAAGGTTGCAATTGCAGCTGAGAAATTAATGAGTTGTAATACTATGTTGGTGGGAAACGTTCCTGTTGCTTGTGCTGCAGTAGACATTGTCATGGGATATTATCATATACTTTTCAAATTACATACGGTAACCATAACGTGCTGGAAGAGAGCTATAGCTATCTTGGTCATCCTTTGTGCTTGACAGCTCTCAAGGTGACACCAAATTATTCTTCTGATCTTACAGATTAACGTGGAGCTGCTTCTCAAAGTTTGTCTAAGACATGTGAGAAGAGTTCTGCTTGAAGTAGTAGACAGCATGTGGAAGTTGGACTAAATGTAGCTCAGCTTTACCCTATGGAATCAGATTCATTAAGGGATTATCCAAAAACCTTAAGTATCTGAGTTGGAGGTGTTTGAGCTCTGATATATACATGTTATGAATACATATGGCCAGCCAGCCTCCTTCACAGAGAGTGAAAGCTGACACATTTCTTGGAAGTACAATCTCTAGAATAACACATAATCTTGAAAATATCTCAAGTTAATATTTTCAGAAAAGAGAAGTGGATGTACGTGGTATGCCCCCTGAGGAAACATATGTTTGAACCAATCTTACTCCCTTTCAGAGGTCATTCATAACAAATGATAGGAGGTATCTGGCCTTAAATATGTTTC
Source organism: Lophotriccus pileatus (assembly GCA_035583135.1). Classification (NCBI taxonomy): domain Eukaryota; kingdom Metazoa; phylum Chordata; class Aves; order Passeriformes; family Tyrannidae; genus Lophotriccus; species Lophotriccus pileatus. Next base: position 49,860,388 of record JAWWES010000094.1, read on the forward strand.
GTAGTAAAAAGGAGTTTCAACAAGAATAAGGTCAAATTTTCAGCTCAAAATATGCATCACATGAAAAAATTGCAAAACTGACAGCAATTCTGTTTGCTGTTTCACATGTGTTTAGTATGAGATGTGTTGGAAAATTTGACTCAAATGTGGTGAGATTGCTGATATGACATGAGGATTTCTAGAAAAGCTGCATTAATGTGGAAAACCAGGACACACTATTGTCAGTCACTGACAGCCTGTTGATAACCAGAAATAGTTTATCAGGACCCCCAGGAGCCCTTTGCCTTTTAGTAATGCTAGTCAGGTCAGAGCATGGTCCTACATAGTGCAGTGCAGAGTAGTCAGCTGTAGCTACATCTTAATTAAGTAGGTATCTCTAAATATTTTTAGCATTGCTTGAACCTGGTGTGCATAAAATTAGCTGCTCTAACAAACCACTGTATTTGACTCTTCAGAACAGGAAGAGAGGTTAGTACTTTTAAAAAGCAGCAGAATCAATTTGGAAGATTAATGAAAAGAAAGATCAAGCAAACAGGTGTGATATGAAGGATCTGACTCAGACCTCAAGCCCAATAGGAGCTGTGAATTAATAGATGTGACAGGTTACACGTTGTCTACAATGAAAATTAGTTCTATTCTATGCCACTTAGTTATGATGTTGGAAACAGGGATGTGTTACCCAAATTTTTGATGGAGAACTGTATGAGCATTCAGGGATTCTGTACTCTCAGTTGGAGGTAGAAGAAGAAGGCTGGAGCTGTTACCATTTCTAATCTATTGTTGTTTTCAGCTTGAAGAAAAACAAATTCTGTGTCAGTGTAAACAGATGAAATAACATCCACATGCTTTTGTTTGCCCTTGTAGTCAGCTACTGAGCACTACTGTAGGACAGTGCAAATATGGGCTCTGTGTTATATCACTGGCTTTCAAGACATGAGTATTGGATTCCTCATAGTGTTAAAGACTTTCAAGGTAAATGTCTGTGCTATAAATTTTGATGTACTTCCCAGCTGAATGGATGCTTTGAGTGGAGACAGACTGGCTGGAGCTAAAGTAGTTAGCTTTGGTTTACCTCTTCGTTATTATTCAGTCCTATTGTGATATCAGGGGATGTTGATTGGCTGGAGTTTGCCAATTGAAACAAGATGAGCGGTCTTTAACTTTGACCAGTATCATACAACCTTATAATGATATTAGTGGGATGAAGTAATTTGTAGAGTTGTAAGACAGAGACAGTGAGATACGATGTTTGCAAATAAATCCACTGACAGATGAATTTTCCCTAATAATCATTCAGTGTGTGTTTTTTGTGCAAGTCCTTGTGGGGTTTCCAGAATTAAAGAAGTACTTGTGTAGAGTCTGTGTATGTGCCATTTCTTACTAGCTATATTTAGTGTGATTTGTAATGTTTGGTTTGCATATGTTTGCCATATTCATGCAGTGCATCTTATCTGAAGCTTTTTCTAGAGCTAAACCAGTTCCTGCTCTCCAGCATTCACAGAGTATTTCTCCTTACTACAGCTTTTAAGTGGCAAGATGTGAGCGTAAGTTAGCTATTAGTGTGCCTAAAATGTGTAATGTAAAATTGATCCATTTTCTAAATCCTGCTCTGACATATATAGGCTCCTTCATAAATGTCTATGTACTTCTGATATGTCTTCTTAGATGGAATTGGAGATATTTATGGAGACAAGTAATTTCCTCACCAGCTCTATCTAGCTTCCTAACTAAGAAACAAAGTATGATTTCTCTTTTCTTCTAGAATCAAGCAGTGATGTCAAGGTTGCTTTCCAGCTAATTATTAATGAGATTGATTAACAGTTTTCAAATCATTAATACTATGAAAATCTCCTGCGTTCTGCTGCAAATCATAGGTGACTTCTAAAGGACCGACACTTTTAAGTACTATGCAATGAAAAGGGCAAGTAGTGATGGGAAAAAAAGATGGAGATGCAACTGTCCTGAGAAAGATAAGCAGTTCTAAATTCAGTAAGTCCTTACCAGCAATATTTCAGGGGGTGGTGTATTGTTATGTATGAATCCCCAGGGCCCTTCTGAATGGGAATGCCTGTCAACTGTCGTAGCTATAAGTTACAGTCCTCTAAGTGCATATTTAGTCCTCTGCATGCTTGTCATGCAGTCTGGAGGACCAAGGTTAAGCCAGAACTAGGATATTTATATCCTGAATATTATTGTCACTAACTCACACCAGGGTTAGACACAGTTAAGGTGTATTTGGCCATTGAATTAAACTGTGTACTTGAGGGAAATTTCCAAAAAGGAGAGGGAAAAGGTCTTTATGGTATCAGCAGTTACCATGCAGCAAAGTGACAGTTAAACAGTCAGTATGTAAACATACTTGTAAATAAGGTGAAATATAGAATCCTTACAGCCTTTCATCAAAACAGAACTCTATAAATGAATCTCTGTTTATTATTTTCCATCTCTGTCAGTTTTCTCAGACCCACCCTTCTCACAGACCAACAAAAATGCTTAGCATTTAACTCAAGAGCTATATCAGGCTCCAGCTGAACTTGAAACAGTTGCAACTCTCAAGCATCTAGGTCTTTCAGAGACTATGAAAATCCAAAGTGTGTGCAATGCAGACTCTGCAGAATGAAGTCACTGCAGGAGATTTAGTCTGTCTCGTGGGTTCCAAAAATTCATATTTGAGTTTTTATTCCAAATGCAGAAGATAAATGTGAAAAAGGAGAAGTCTGCATGTCATAGGATGTTTGAAACCAGATATAGCTCGCTGAGCTGTCAAAAGGTTGTGGTTCCCATCCATTTGTTGTAATGGATGGGAATTCCCTGTTAAAGGTCTAGTACTACAAGTTTTAAATTGTTTGTTCTGAGTGGCTGGCTCTGTGCTTTGAATGCTGTGTGTAATGGTAGTTAGAATATTCTTAAGATGCTACCCAGAAAAGGAAAAAGGTACAATTTCACCTTTTCTGTAAAGGATACACATATGAAAAACCATGCAGACAGATTCAACATGCATCAGAAGGCCCAGGACAGAGCAGAGCAGAGAAGTACAAGAGTCCTCATAGATGCAGCTCCACAGATGTAAAACCAAGAGCTGTGCTCCTGACCACATCCTTTGAAGTGGTTTCTGAACCACATCAGTTTGAGGGAGCCTGGGAATAGCTTTCATCATCTGTCTCCTTGCTGCCCTCCCTTTAGTAGTGTCAATGAAATTGAGATTGAGGGCTGAAAAAGGCTTGCTTGTGTGACACTCCTTCTTCTGTCCCTCAGGTGGGATTCAGAGAAATACAGGCACCTCTTTACTTTGAAGTATTTTACATGTGAGACTAACACATCGACCTGTACAGTTGACTATATACAACACATAAAACATATATGTGGTTGTTTTGCAACCGGCATAGTTATTGTGTGACAAATGACTGGTGAAGTGCCAGTACCCACTATAATATAATTTGAATATCCTGGACTACCAGTGCTAATCAGTAGTTTGTCTCTGAGAAGACTGTGTCGATATTTTTAAGTAGATCGTGCCACAATACTGATTTTTAAGTCTAACATGGTCCTATTTTATAAAATATAGTAGATCCAGGTGAATGTAATTTACTTAACATTTCCATTTTCTATGATTTGATGATTCCAGAATAAATAACAATTATCCAGGAAGGCAGTTGTTCTCATTTCTTTGTGTTCTTCTGAATGACTTGAAATACATCTTGGAATTACCACACCATGCAGATGTAGAAAAATAAAGCTAAGCTATGACTCCATCTTGATGGCCTTATATTGCGAAAATGCTCAGAGATTTGCATGTGTTTTATGGTATCACCGACCAATATAACTCATCCTCTTCTTGGTCAGTCTTATACAAGGGATTTGGTTCTAAAATCCTTCTATTACTAATTAGTAATAGTTGTTTATAATCTGTCACTTTTTGAAATTCATGCTACCATGTATATGATTGTATTATTCAACTCTCCTCTTAGATCATTACATTGCTATATGTAACATAGGAGGGATAAGATTGGGCTGTATATAAGAAAGGTAGGAATTTCACCAGAGTTAGGAGAAAGACCCAAAAAGACCTTGCAGAGAGCTGACAGGCTACTTTCTTCTCCCTTCTCTTACCAAGAAGCAGGGACAGCTTCTTTGTAAGCTTTTGTGTATGATTGTTATTATTTTTACCTGGGTTAGCACAATATTATTGTTATTGTGAGAGATCCATTGCAGCTAGTGCATTCAGCAATGACAATTCTGAGTCTGTATTTCTGTTGCTTTAATAAACCGCACTATCTGTGAATCTGTGATTGTGAGGTTCTTACTGAATGCAACAGGACCTGAAGTGTCGGATTCGTTCATTGCACTATTTATGAATCTGTGATAGCACAAGTTCTTATTGAATGTAACCAGACTTCTCATGCCAAACTGGTTATAATCAGATTAAGTCTAGCCACACCCAGCCCCTCTGACCTCTGAGAATCAGGTGGAATGCAAGGGTGTTTATTTTTCTGACAAATTTCTTAATCTTAATGCAACAGGCCCCCAAAATATGAAGGAAGTGGACCAAATCCAGAAGAGGGCCATGAAGATGATCAGAAGGCTGGAACATATCTCCCATGGAGACAGACTGGGAGAGCTGGGTTTGTTCAGCCTGGAGAGAGACCTTTGGAGAGACCTTTTCACAGAGACCTTTCTAAAGGAGGTCTATGAGAAAGCTGAAGAGAGACTTTTCGAAAAGGCATGTAGTGAGAGGACAAGAGGTAACAGCTTTAAACTGAAAGAGAGCCGATTTAGTTTGGGTAGAAATTCTTCACTGTGAGAATGGCACTGGAATAGGTTGCTCAGAGAAACTGTGAATGTCTCATTTCCTGAAAGTGTTCAGGTTGCATGGAGCTTTGAGCAACTAATGAAAGTGTTC
>JAWWES010000094.1:49911967-49925510 GCA_035583135.1 Lophotriccus pileatus
CACCAGGTTCAGAGCCCTTTACTCAGTGCAGATGGTCAAATGCTTCTCACAGATAAAGTTTCCATTTTGAATCGATGATCTGAACACTTTCAGACTCTCTTCAGTACCAGCCGTGCAGTTCAGGACTCAGCAATTCAGTACATTTCACAACAACCAGTGAAAACTGAATTGGATATTGCCCCCACTATGGGAGAAACTGTTAAGGCCATACAACAGGTAAAAACTGGCAAGGCAATTGGAGTTGACGGAATCCCTCCTGAAGTCTGGAAACATGGAAGCCAAGTACTCCACGCTAAATTCCACGAGTTCGTGGTGAGCTGTTGGGAATGAGGCAAACTACCATCAGACCTTCGAGATGCAGTCATCGTCACCTTGTACAAGAAGAAAGAAATAAATCAGATTGCTCCAATTACCGGGGTGTTACTCTGCTCTCCACTGCTGGTAAGATCCTGGCACGGATTCTTTTGAACAGACTAATACCCACTATAGCAGAAGAGCTTCTGCCTGAAAGCCAGTGTGGTTTCAGGGCCAACAGGAGTACCATAGACATGGTGTTTGTTCTCAGACAACTGCAAGAGAAGTGTAGGGAACAGAACAAAAGTCTTTATGTAACCCTTGTTGATCTCACCAAACCTTTCGATACTGGGAGCAGAAAAGGCCTGCGGCAGATTTTGGAACGTTTAGGATGCCCCCCCAAATTCCTCAAGATGATCATCTTGCTTCATGAGGGACAGCGTGGCCAAGTCAGGTACGGTGATGCACTGTCTGAGCCCCTTCCAATGACCAGTGGTGTGAAGCAAGGCTGTGTTCTTGCACCAACTCTGTTCACAATCTCCTTCAGCATGATGCTCCAAAGGGCCACAGCAGACCTCGATGATGAAAACGGTGTCTATATCCGATACTGTACCGATGGGAGCCTGTTCAACCTAAGGTGACTGAAGGCCCACACTAAGACCTTAAATCATCTTGTCCGGGAGCTGCTTTACACTGACGATGCCGCCCTCGTTGCCCACACAGAAACAGCTCTGCAGAGTTTAACATCCTGCTTTGCAGAGGCTGCTGAGCTTTTTGGGCTGGAAGTCAGCTTGAAGAAGACAGAGGGTCTCTATCAGCCTGCACCTCAGGAAGTCTTCCATCATCCCCACATCACCATTGGTGAATCAGAGCTGAAATCAGTCCAGCAATTTAATTCCCTGGGAAGCATCATCTCCTCGGATGGTAAGATTGATGCAGAAATAGACAACAGGTTAGCAAAGGCATACAGGGCCTTCGGCAGACTCCATAAAAGAGTTTGGCAAAACAAACACCTGAAGAAAAGCACAAAGATCTGCGTTTACAGAGCCATTGTTCTGTCTACCCTTTTATATGGATACGAATCATGGGTCATTTACCACCACCACCTGCGTCTCTTAGAACGCTTCCATCAACGCTGCCTCTGTACAATCCTAAACATCCACTGGACAGATTATGTGACCAACACGTCTGTCTTTGAACAGGCAGCTGTCACGAGTATTGAGGCCATGCTGCTGAGAGCACAGCTGGGTTGGGCAGGGCACGTCTCCAGGATGAAGGACCACCGACTCCCCAAGGTTGTGCTCTATGGTGAACTCCCCACTGGCTGCCGCAAGAGAGAAGCCCCGAAGAGGAGATACAAGGACTGCCTGAAACAATCCCTCAGCCTTGGCCCTATTGACCATCACCATTGGTCTACTCTGGCCTCCAATCGGGAGGCCTGGAGACACACTGTCTATAGCGCTGCTGCCTCTTTTGAGAACACGTGCAGGATCACTCTTGAGGAGAAGAGACAGGGCAGAAAGAATAGCATCTTGTCAATATCACCTGAGGAGTCTTTCTGCTGTGCCTTTGGCAACCAAACTTGTCTTGTTGGGAAAGGCTGACTTGAGTACCCCATCTCTGGGAGATATCATGGGGCTGGCAGTGGCTTGGCTTAGCTATCTAACAGCAATCTGCAAGGTGGTGTCCTTGTCAGTGCATCACCAGCTCACCTAGATCTGTCAGGAGCCTGTCTCCAGGCGGCTGGTGAAACAGCACAATCGAATCCCTGTCTTCATCACAACTGATGAGGATGAGCCCTGAAATTGTGGGCAGTATTCATGGTATGTTCCCATTTCATCTCTCTGCAGAGCATCAGCCCACGCTCAGGCAGGGAGTTTCTCCTGGGCTGAGATCACACTGTATGATGTTGGGAAAAATAGCTGTGGGGATCAGGCAGGGCTTATTTTGGGATACGTTCCTGAATAGCTCAGATGGCAAAGGAGAAGAAGGAGCTTAGCAGAAAACTCCAAAGTGGCCATGAAGATTAGTGTCAGTTAGTTCTTGCTGCCCTTTCAGAAATATCCTACTCCATTTCCTGCTTTACAGATCCAACAGCAGAGCTGTGCATGGATTTCCCTAATACCGTGCCCTGAAAGGTACCTCCTCCATAACAGGTGTGAAATCCTTAGATGTCCTCACATTTTGAATACGTGGAAAAGTCTCCTTGCATAGTCAGTAGCAGGGTTGAGATACCCTCTTTAGGACAAATTTCATACAGACTGATGTGAGTCAAAGACACTTTGCCACCAGAAATCTTCATGGATCAACAGGGTGTTGGTGGAATTTTTTCTTCCTCAATGAACTCACTTGTTCCCTTTTTTCTGGTGTCCTTGAAAGCCCCTGAAGAGAAGGCAGAATGTACTGGCAATGTCTTTCTCTTTGTCTGTGCTTGCCACGGGTTCTTTGCTTACTCTATTCATCTCTGCATGTTTTAACACCTCTTTTTTTACCCTTGCTTTTGGAAAGCTATCAGGACTTTCTTGTGTCATCTTGAGTTCTCTTTTTAGCCAGGCAGCATGTATAGTCTTGACTATGCTTTCTTACAAAGATGTTCTGCTTTTTCTCTTTGGGATTTTCTTTCTCTTTTTTGCTATCATGCCTGTGGGTTTTTTTGTTTGGTTGGTTGTTTTTGGTTGTTGTTGTTGTTTAGTTTTTTGTTGTTGTTTGTTTGTTTTGTTGGAGTTGTTTTGGTTTGGGGGGGGAATGTTTTGGTTTGTGTTGTTTTTTGGTTGGTTTTTGATTTGTTTTGGGGTTTGTGTTTTGGTTAGGGTTTTTTTTAATGATTGGTTTGGGGGTTTTGGTTTTATTTGTGGTTTTTTGTTTGTTTAATTTTCTGCCTTCATTTTCAAAAGTCATACAAAGGGAAAGATGCTAGCCCTGGGAAAATGCAGACAAACACATCCTGTCTAGGTCTGTTGTCTGGAATAGTGCTCAGGTGCTACTGCTTTTTTTTTTTTTTTTTTTTTTCTGGAGTGTCTGACTGGGGTCAGTTTATAATGCAGGTTTTGCAGGTTTATTATGCTGTGTTTTGCTTCTGAGTCCTGATCACCACACTTTTTCCAAAACATGTGCTTTTTGTTTTGCCCACTCCACACGCAAATTCACCTTTGTAAAAGTCAAATTCTTTCACATAAAAATTGATTTTCAGGTAGGGTCAGCTTGTGTGACAGTATAATATCTGTGTGGTTGCTGTTGATTTCTGTGCATTTTTTGCACTTTGTGGTCCTTTTTGCAGGAAAAGTTGTTGGCTTACAGGGAGATGCTCTCCAGCACATCTTGAATAAACCTTGTTCACTTTATTCACAGTCAAAGAAGTGCAGGATAATTAGTCAGTCTTTCCTCTCAAGTTTATTGTAACTGCCCAAACTCAGATGCTCTGCCTCTTGCTTTCTGGATTTGGACAAATATGTAACTGCCTCAGAGATATCTCTATGTCAGTTTGGTTTTAAGGTGAAGTGGATCAGCTTTTATCTCTCACTCTTGTGTTGCATTACAGGTGCTGCTTTTTTCAACTGCTTATTTCAATAGAAAGACATTTGTAAATAAACTTCTTGATTTCTGGTGAGTTTCTCATCTTCATACTCAGTATGTTTAATTTTTCAAAAATGCTGAGAAGTCAAATCTCCCAGTGAACATCATGTGCTCTTGAAGAATGCACAACTTTTCAAAAAATCAGCAAAATTGCCTTTCAGCAGGATTTTCAACTGGCACTCAAACATGTACTTTCACCAAAAGATAAAGTCTAATTTTAGTCAAAGATGTTATGACTGGTTATGTGTTTTTTTCATAGTGGATTGTCTGTTTGATCCTGAAGAATATCACAGCTAGAGATGCAAGTTGCTACATTGGTGTTACCTTTTTCTACTCCTCTACTATTATTTTTCTTATTGAGTAATTTTGCCACACCATGTGTCTTCTTACTTGTAATGCTATAAATGAGATGATTAGGTGATAGATGAGATCATAGAATGACAGAATCACAAAATATCTCAATTTGGAAGGGACTTACATGTAGGGGTTAATAATGGGTCTGTTAGCTCCCTGGAAGAAGAGATTGACTTGGGAAACTTTTGTGTGTATCCTTGAAGATAAGTAAATTATGCACACAGCCTAATTAGAGAACAAAGACAGACTGTAAGTCCATAAGTTTGGGTGCGGGGGGGTGAGAATCACAGCTCAACCTTAAACATCTCCAGGTATCTTACAACTACTGCCAAATGTATCAGTAATAATGGATAATTAAATTAAAAACGCTGTTGCTTGCTTGCTGTTTGCTTGCTGATTAGAAAATATATAAAAAGGAGCTGAGAATAATAAAGAAAAGCTTTTTATGTTGCCCTGAATAAGCCTTCATGTGTTTTTCTTGACTGTCATGACATAACAGCAACACTTACAAGGACTGTCAAGTGCAACTCCTGGCCCTGCACATGACAACCCCAAAATCCCACCACGTGTCTGAGAGCATTGTTCAAATGTTTCTTGAACTCTGGAGGGTTGGTTCCCTCATCACGTCCCTAGGGAGTGTGTTCCAGTGACTAATGACCCTCTGGGTGAAGAACTTTTTCGACCTCCTCATGTCCAAAAACTGGCCACCAGAGAGAGGAGATCAGCATCTGCCCCTCCGCTGCCACCCTGGAGGAAGTTGTAGGTTGCCATGAGGTCACCCCTCATCCTTCTCCAAGCTGAGAAAACCAAGTGAGCTCAGCCACTCATCCTAGGGTCTTGCCCTCAAGACTTTTCACCATCTCAGCTGCCCTCCTCTGGACACACTCAAACAGTCTGATGTCCTTCTTACATGGAGGGGCCCAAAAGTGCACACAGGACTCAAGGTGAGGCCACACCTGTGCAGTGCATAGTGGGATGATCACCTCTCTTGACTGACCAGTGATTTGTGCTTGAAGTATCCCAGGACACAGCTGGCTGTTTGTGCTGCAAGGGCACCTTGCTGACTCATATTCAACTTGCTATCAACCCAAACCACCAGATCTCTTTCTGCCAGGCTTTTCTCCAGCCTCTTGTCCCCAGTTTGTCCATGTAACTAGGATAACCTACTCCCAGCTGAAGAATCCAGCAGTTGCTCTTATTAGATTTTGTATCATTTCATCAGGTGTCCTTGGAGCCTTGTCTTCTCCAGGCTGAAAAACCTCAACTCTCTCAGCTTTTCCTCACAGGAGAGGTGCTTCAGACAATTGATCATGCTGGTGTCCTTTCTCTGGACTTGCTCCAACAGTTCAATGTCATTCCTTTGCTAGGGACTCCAGAGCTGGATGCAGTGGTCCAGGTAGGGTCTCATGAGAGTAGAGTAGAGGGCGAAAATCACCTTCCTCAACATTGCTGGCCACTCTGCTTTTGATGCAGCCCAGGGCACAATTGAGTTTCTGGGCTGTGAGCACACATTGCTCTGTCAAGTTGAGCTTCTTGTCAAGCAACATCCCCAAGTCCTTCTCCTCAAGTGACTGTGCTCTGCTGTCAATCCATTCTCCATCCAGTCTGTGTTTGTGCTTAGGATTGCCTTGACCCAGGTGCAGCAGCTTGCACTTGGCTTTTTGAACTTCACACTGACCACCTCTCAAACCTGTCCAGGTCTCTGCATGGCATCACTTCCCTCCACACCAAACAGCTTGGTGTCTGTGGCAAACTTGCTGAGGTTGCACTCAATCCCATATTCAAGTCACTACAGAGGTGTTAAAATCCACCAGTGCCAATGTCAACCCCCGAGGAGGGAGGTTATTAAAGGCACACCTAGACCAAATTAAATATCTGGAAAACATCAGAAATATTTCCAGAATTAATGGAAGTTTAATGACTATAATGCAGCACAAAACACTTTACCCCACATTTAACATCTTATTTCTGTTACAAAACAAAGATTCATTATATTTTTACTCTCTCGTCCTGAAAAGACAGCATACATGGAAAGTTTTTCTTTTTTATCTATAAAAATATTCTAAATATAAATATAGTCTAAACAATCAGTGACATGAACTGGTTAAAAGGTCAGCAATAAGGAATGAGAAATGTAATGTCATGTATCTTGTTGCATAATACAGCTGCAATGTACAAACTCAACTTGTCTCTTTTCCTTCAGTAAATTCTTTAAAGACAGTAGAAATAATAGGACATCTAATACATAAGAAATAATAGGACATCTTAAGTATAATCTCCATTATACTTTCATTTTCTACAAAAAATGACCATCTGTCCTCATGTTTCCTAAAAAAGATAAAATCACCTGCAGGAGAAGGGGAAGTTCTTTCTCTCTGGCTCATCCAGTAAAATGTATTTTCAGGGAAACATATAGGACTGAATTTTCTCTTTCTCATCATAAACTTACCTAAAAGTGGAGATATATTGAAAAAAACCAAACCAACAAACAAATAAACAGTATTAAAGCCATGTGAATAATTGATTTTCTGTTTTGTGGCAGTTCTTCCAACAGCTGGAAAAAAAATCAGCCTAGATCAACAACAAATATCTTTTTTTCAACATCTTCAATGAGCTGAAAGTTTTCATAAAGTATTTTTGTTGTAGTTTAAACTCACAAGGTCTAACGTGTTGGTAATATTTCACAAAAGACTACATCTTCATTGTGAATGAATTTCAGAATTAAAGAAAACATTGGATGGGATTTCCCAGTAAAATATCCCTGAACAGAAAAATAATTCTCTTCTGCAAACAAAACAAATGCAAACATCCCTTTTTATTCCTCTTTCTGTGCTCAATTCCTTTTCCCCTGGATTCTCATACAAACAAGTTTGCTTCTTTGAAATTAATTTTAACTGTTGGAAATATTGTACCTTTCCTATCAGAAAAGTTTTGGCCACAGCATCTAACCAAATTCTCTTCAGGCTACTGCTGGAATATTATTGCCAAGTACTTTTAAAAATCTGCCTAAGCATGTCAGGCTGGAAGCTGTTACGGGTTGAGCACATCTAAATAAGCTCTTATTTCTGTGCCTTGTTGGAAGCAGAGGTTCGAAAATTTGACCACAGAGATACTCATTACTTGGAAACCAGGAGACAAGCAGTAAATACAAAAAACTATAGATATAAGCTGTCAGGCCATTAGAAACAGATTGCCTGCATGTGAAGATTTATAGTTTTTCACACATCTCTGATGTTCTTAGCACTGTGCAATAAACAGAAAAAGAAGACATGGTCCAGCCCCTGCTTTTCTTGGAAGTCTGTATTTGAAACAGCATGTCGTATTCAGGGATGTCCACCTGACTATACTGCCCGTCACCTGAGAATGCTAGTAAATTTTTTATTCCACTCTTGTTTCTAAATTTATTATAGGAACATAACTCCTAAGGGTACACTTTATTTTTGAACTGAACTTCTATTTAAAGCCCTTCTTTTCTAAATTTGATCTTCCCTTGCATCCTGGCTGAAGAGTGCAGTGTACTCAAAAATGCCAAAGCATGGTAGGTTTTTGCTGTGAACTTCAGGCTAATGGATGCTGCTGTCACAATGCTATCTTGGGTAGTGAATTTTCTCCTGCTGCTTATCTTTTTAATGAGTTATCTGGCAGATTTAGTATGCTAACCAATGGAGCTGTACTGTGCCATATATTAATATGGATCTTGTGAATCACTCAGCATGTTAGCTTTAGAAAAACAAGACTTGTGAAGCAGACTTCCACTAAAAATTCAATGTCTGCCTAATTAACAGATCCCCTCCCTGCCCAAGTGTGCAAAAGGGGTGCAAGGGTAATGCTTTATCAGAATAAAATAAAGGGATGAGAATGATAAGGGCTTGTGGCTATTTTAAGGGAGATTGTGTTGCAATATCCCTAGGTCAAAAGTGTTACTGTCTTTAACTTCAAAGGTCCTCAGTACAAAAGCACCCCTGACGAAACTGTCTCTGCAAGGACTTACAGTTGCCAAAAGACAAACAGACTTCCTAGCTGATGAAGATATTGTGTACTCCCTTTGCATTGTCTGTGCTATCCAGTCTTTCCTCGATTTCTCTAGTCCAGGACAGCTGCAGAAACAGGAGCTGAGCCACTGTGTTTAGCTGCTGGCCCGTGAGCTAGCAGCAACCTCAGAGTACAGGAAAGGAAGGGGAAGTATGCTGAAGCAGCTGCTCTTGAAGAGACATGACTTCATGACAGATGCAGTGAAGTCTCAGTTGGGTTTTCTTCTGAGATGTGAAATTGCCTCTGTGGTCTTTCAAGGAATCAAGACTATTGTAAATACCCAAGTGACCACAGGGAAATATTTCGGGATTTCTGTCTTAATTCCTGTTCCCATTGAGAAACTAGCCTTAAAAGGCCACTGTATTTACTGATGAGAGGACAAATCCTGGTTCATGCCCACCCCTCCCTTCCTCTTGCTCTGAAAAACACAGCATCCAAATCCAGGAAGAGAAGGGCTCAAAGCCCAGTTAGGACTGTGCTTCATCTCTTTTCTATCTTTCTCTTCCAAAAAACCAGCATGGACAGTGGTGCTGATACTTCTTTGCAGTGCTGGGGTTTTGCAACAAGGTCGGCATTTCCCCTGCAGTGGCACTGTCATCACCCTGGCCCCCTAGCTGGGTGAGGGCAGGAAATCCCTTTCCAACTCACGTGATACCCCAAGGTCTGACTTCTCATAACTTGTGTCACCCTGAGGGCTACGAATCATGAAATAGCAGTGATGAAACTTATAGAAGCAACTGCCTCAGCAGACTTTGTAATTGACCATGAGAATGGGAATGACTCATTCTTTTAATCTGATTCACACTTGAAGCTGTTATCGATTGAATAATATAATAGTTGCCTTCTTATCCTCCTTCTTCCTACAAAGTGGCAAACCAAGACATTTTTATAGTGCTCAAATAGCATAAATCTTCAAATTTTTTCTTTTCCCGTTCTCCTTTCTTATAGTTTGTTCCCCTACTTTTAGGTATTTTTACTCGTGTTTTGTAGCATGCTTATGTAGATGTGCATATACAGAGATCTAAATGGTTTCATGCACTTTGTTCTTGTCCAGTGTTGCTGTTAATCCATGTTCCTTATCCTCAGAAGAGCAGTAAGGCTCCATTTTGCTCACAAGTAGCTCGAACCTCACAGTATCTTTTTGTCCACTCTTTCCTTTTCAGTGGGCTGTGATGGTGAGAATGAGCTCTTGGCTGTCACAGTGCCTCTGAGAAAGCACCCAAGATATCATGGTGGGAGCATGGAAATTAATGTGTTGGCATATTAAAGAAGACTTTGCTAAAGGGAACTGGTGGGATGTTTTATTCCTCCAGTATCATGTGAGGGCTCAGGACAACTTTACCTCACCTATGCAAAGCCCCCTCTTTTCTTGTGTATGTGCATTAGTCTAAGGCTTTCTGGAGATGCTCTGAATGTGAGACTCATTTGCAGAAGCCTGAGAGAGTGTTAACATCCTTGGAGGGTGAAGAAGCTGTTCAGAAGTTACAGTTCCCAGCAGGGAAGTACATGGTCTATAAGATCCTTCAGTATAATAAAATTGGGTAATGGAAATGACACATTGGGCTGTCTTTTTTTAATGTCAAGTAATTGCTTAATGAACAGTGTCATAAACTAGCCTTCTATTGTGGAGTTTCATGCCTTCTACATGGCTTAGTTCTCATTAATTATCAACCCAAGTTCTTCAGTTGGGAAGGATCGCTAGCACCTGGAAAAAAAGATGGAGAGACCTGACAGACCTGAAGTCCTGAAGGTTGTGCTTGGCAGTCTTGAGACCCCATGTCTGCAAGTCCCTGTACCCAGGCAGGCACCATGAACAGGATCTGTTTCTGCCTCTTTGCAAAGGGGCCATGAGCCTCCCTGTCATCAAGAGACCCTGCCTGAGTCTCTTCTGCCTGCTCTAGTGTGAGTGCACCCTCAGATTTACCTGACTACCCTGCAGCTAACCTGACCATTTCTGCTGTCTGGAGACACATAAGGACCTTGCCTTGAGGCCCCATCCTTCCCTGGATGGTAGACTTAAGTCTCTTTTTCCTTTCTTCTCTTTTTAGCTCATGGAGGTTGTTATAATTTATCCAACTTCAATGATTCTATGATTCTATGATTCTATTCTAGCTCTCAAAGGTTTACAAATGGTGGTTCCTGTCCTGCAAACCAATGTGCTGTTGCACGCTAAAACAAGGTTGATAAGTACAGAAATGAGGTGAGAGCAAGGTGAAAGAGCAGCACTTACATACAAGGACAAGTTGTGTTTGGGTAGCTGAGCACACAACTCAACATCTTTTTTTGCCCAGATCTATGTAATGTAAGAAATATTAAACTGCTGTACTATTCACTTCTAATCCTATCCTGCTCTTTCACTGAATGTCACATGATTTGGTTTTGCAATGGGCAAACAACACTGGACCAAAATATAACTTTGCAGAGGCTACTGTGCTTATCAGAGAAATTGGCTTACACTACCTTTAAACAAGCTTGTGATTTATTGTGTTTATCTAGCAGAAAGAAAGTTGAAGCAGCTTGAAGCATCTGGCCCAGAAAATCCCCAACATATTTTACTTCCCTACAAGTGGAGAAGACATGTACAAACATGAATGAACACCATAAAAAAACAGCCTTCTTCCTGATCTTGTGCATTCCTGTAGAGAGTTGGTCTGCTTTACATGTACTTGATCTAAATAAATGGCCTGTCTTGAATTACATCTTGGATGAACTGGGTGTGTAATGTATCCAGCCAGCTCTAGTGTTCATAACTGTCACTTGAATAACTGAGCAGCATGTTTCTGAGGCATTGCCAGGTTCAGAGACATCTCAGAAGAACAATCTGTTCTTATAAACAAATATGAAATGTGGTGGAGAAAGACAGCAGGGAGGAGGGAAATCAATGCTTGATAGGCATATTGTCTATATTGTATAAGCATTTGAGTTCTGAGAGCAAAATAAGGGAAATCCATTCAGATTTCAATTGTATTTTACATCTCTTCAAAGCATTCTGTGATTGTAACAAAGGACAGAAATTATTCTACTATTCTATCATCCTTGAATTACTTCCTGCCCTTAGACTCAGAGAAATGGAGTAGGTTATGGTCTCTACCACTCTTTTTTAAAAAAAAATCTCTGCTTCTAGTAGCAATGAGTAATGTCCTCTTTCTTTCATGCTCTAGACCAGAGAGTCCCACTCCCACCTCTGCAATAGCACTGCCTGTCTCCGAGAGTGAAGGCAACAGTTCTTAAAATATTATAAGCCACAGTCCAAGCACATCAAACTATCTAGCAGGGGGAGTATTGGTTGTCAAGGCTTGCAATAATTTCTCCCATTCAAGCCCTAAATCACCACTGTCTGGCAGAGGTATATAGAAAGGCTATACTTCAAACAAGTCACAGATTTATAGCATCAAAACTTGTTTCACACAGCAAGACACCTTTTCCTTTCCCAGTCCCCTCTCCAGTCCCATCATCTTTGCACAGTCCTCACGACTTTGCATCTAGTTTGACAAGATTTCTTCTTTCATTGTTTGCAAACTACCATAGATATTAGGAGATAACTCAACTGCTTCTTCCTTCTCTTCCTCATGTACCCACTCAGAAGGCTATCACTGGAGGCCCCAGCTGTTACTTTCAGGTTCTTTATTGTATTAAACTGCCTCTCTTTCTACTGGTGCTTTCAAAAGGTCAAAAGCAGTGAAGGTCAAAAGCAGTGGAGGTTCAAAGTTTTGTCTTTCTCCTCCCAGGAAAAGGACAAGGACACAATCAGTGGTCAGCCCTGCACAAGGGCAAGTAAGTCTTTACATTCAATGTCATTTCCTCAAAAAGAAATGATCATGAGTCAGAACTAAAGCTGGCATAACAGAGCAACTTCTGCTTTCCATGAGATAGAGGTTATTTCTGTCAATGCTTAACAGCAAGGCTTCGTTTCCATGGAAAGTGTGAGTTAAAAAAAGAGATAGATAGACAAGAAAAGCAACAATGAGAATGTTCCCTGTTTCAGCTCTAAGATCTGTACATCAATTAAAAACTGTTTATAACCTCTCACTGGTCCTTATTCATCAATGCATTTCAAGGTGTTTAAGTTTATATCCGTAGGCAGTACTCAGTACTCCAAGATCCAACTGACCACCAGATGTATTTGCATATCCTGGGATACAGGATACAGCTTTAAGAAGACAAAGCTAGTGATTGGGATTTGCCTGTTTTGTCCTCCACCGTGATGTCTGTTTGTCACTTTGTTTGCTAATGTGATCCTTTTGAGACACCTTTGACCTAACCTGCAACTGACTTTGTACTTTTTTACTCAATATCTTAATATTTTCAGCCATGTTGCTGGTTCTTAAAAATGAGATTAACAGAAGTGTAGAAGTCAGGAAAAAACCATATTTTCTTGAAGCACTTACAAAACCACTGTTACGAAGGTCTAAACCAAGCACTCTTATGTCTCACTATGTGCCAAAGCAATCAGTAGAAGCCACAATGAGGATTTAGTCCATTTCATCATACCACAGAGAATCTGGAACTCTGATTTCACAGGCGATAACCATAAAGTGTGTTCTCCACAAAGAAAAGGTATTGGGCATGTTAAGAAGTGATAAGATCAGTGCTCTGTGTGACAGCAGAGTGAAAGAGGACATTGCCAAACTTGTCTCATTTTGGTGTGCACTCTTACTGATTTTAAAGGAAAATGAAAGCACTTCCAAGCAAAGTTGTTTTACTGCAAAAACCTTCTGCAGCACATAGGCCTCAGAAGCTACAGGGCAGTTCCTAAGCTTTGTAACACTACAACAATGGAAAAGAAATTTGAAGTAGCAGAAATATATATTCCACTGGAATAAAGAGGTGGTATTGTATAGCTTACTGTTCACTTCTGGCATTTTGGCTTTTCAAAGCAATAATGTAATTGCAACTTTAAAACATGTGCAAATTACCTGTAAAATTGAAGAGCAGGGGATGGAGAACATTCAGAAAAGAGCTCAGAGAAGAACTTCAAGGTGTTGCTCCAACTTCTCTGATCTTCTCAGTGTAATAGATCATAAACAAAGCCCTCCTACCAAACCCAAAAGCATGTTTGAAATAATCAAGTTTACTCTGGTTCTTTCACATGTGACTGTCTAAATGTAGGATCAAATTTCTTTGATTCCAATCTTTTTACCAGCAAGGGACTTGCAGGCCTACACACCACCCAAAATCAACCAAATCCATCTAACTGAACATAAGAATCATTCATAATGCTCTGACTGCCTGTGTTAGCATGTCCAGCATTATTATTTAAATAGCAGGCACCAGACACAAAGAGCTTTAA
>JAWWES010000094.1:49942228-49955589 GCA_035583135.1 Lophotriccus pileatus
AAAGTCTAGGAGCTATTTCTGCCCTTTAAAAAAAAAAAAAAAAAAGAGTGGTCAAAATGTAGTTTTTCAGATTGTATCTGCTTCACAAACTGTGAGCAGTAAATTCATCTAATTGAATCTTAGACGAGTGACAATGAATTAGCAGCCTCTGATCTTGATTTGTGGAGAAATCCCTTAGAGCAAAACCTAGCAAGGACATTCAGTGATGCAAACATCTCTGACTTTAGGAGTTGAAAAGCACCTCCTGGTCACCACCCATCAGCCTCCAGCACCATACCCTTTTTACCAACTCTGGCTGTCCTACCACCCTCCAGCCACAGCATGGGGGGTTCAGCATGGCATCAGTGCTCCCTGAGGATGTAGACATATCCCTTTCACCACCGCTGAGACATTTTTTGGACTCACCTGCCATTGACTCAGTCTGCATCGAGATCCTGAGCACTACCACGTCCCAGCAGTGGCTTTGCAGCTGTGCTGAGCAGGAGCAGACACTTGCAACAGGTGAAGGGAACCATATATTGTCCATGTCTTTGTCTGCTCAAACACCACAGCCCCACCACATGGACTTCTCACCTCTCCTCATACGATCTTTTCTCTATTGCTGCTTTGCCTACACATTTATTATACTGTTATTACGTGATATTCTCTACATATTGATATATCAAAACAGTGTAATTATAGACTCCAGGTCAAGCTGCAGTTAAACAAAAACCACGGCAGTGATGGCCAGGTTTCCTAGTGGCAGTTTCCCATGCAGTGTGAATTTGTGTATCTTGGGGAAACACAGAAGGAGAAGGTGGCAATTAAGAGCCTTGTCATGCATATAGACATTAGGTCAGAGAACTATGTGAATCCACTTTAGCTGAAGATCTGGATCTGTTTCATTCAGGAAACAAGACAGAAAAAAGGATATACAAAAAGTGTGTGAAATTATACCCTTTTCCACCTATGCATACAAAGGGACAGTGCCTCTTTCTCCCCTTCCCAAAGCTGATGTCAGAGTGTGTCCTCCAGGCCCAAGAACGAATGCAGAGCTAGAAAGGATTTGGGAAGCATTCAGTGGGCTGGTCCAAATGGAAAACTGGGAATGACCCTCTGTGGTTCCCAGACGTTATACACTCACAGGCGTCACTCATACAGCTGTAGCTAGGAAGGTAGCTTTTGGCATGCTGAAGGTGTCAGAAGTATGTCTGAGCTTCCTAATTCTACTAAAAGCTCTGCTTCTTTAGAGTATGCTTCTTCAGTGTTGCTGCTCCCTTCCCTTGATTTTTCCTGACCTTCTTGTTCATGTAAACACCATACAAAGGGAGGAGGAAAAGGCTTGTGCAAAGCAGTAACTGCAGCTCAGTCCTCTGTGGACTGAGGACTTCTGTCATTCTCTTCCACCAGCCCCATGCTTCTACGATGGCTTGCATGCCTAGGGCTGTGTCCAAAATGAGCAGTACAAAAGTAAGCTTACAAGGAAATGTCCTGATCAGAGCTTCCTGGGAAGAGAACCCAAAGCCGAGGATGATGGACTACACATAAAACTTGTGGAACTGAATAAAGAATGAAGAATGGGTTTCAGATATCAAAATCTCCAGCTAAAGTGCCAAACGTAAGATGCAATAAAGCAATCATGAAAATGAGAGAAAACAAAGGACATTTTCCTTTCTTCCTGCACTCTTTTGTGACAGTCTATTAATTTTTCATGTGTTTTGGCATCAGAAACATTATGAACACACGGAGACGTATTCTGCTGCATCTTTAAGTTTAGTTTTAAGGTTAAAAAGTCAAGGGCCAACAAGTCTTTGTACACAATGTAAAAATATAGATATCTTAGAACTCCCCTAAAGCTTAAGATGTTACTGTCCCGTTCTGGATTACTCATGGTGAAGCAGAGGACAAGCACTCATCTTCGCACATCCATGTCAGTCAAATTATCTTGCCAGTGGGATCTTCTGGAGAGCATTATGGATTCACAAAAGATGGGACAGATACAGTGACTGTTGGGTTTTCAGCCACCTCCTCCCTTTACCAAGGGGCCACTCATTCTGATTTTTTGACAAAAAGCTCACAAAGATCTCACTCTTTACTCCCTGAGGTTTGTACTGGGGGCTTGACCCTGGTTCAGATGGGCTGATGGCCTCCCCAGAGCTCCTTTTCCTCTACTTTGATTTCGTTCAGGCATCCTGTAGGCTCTCTGAGTTTCCCTCTGGCTCCCCCTCTGCATTCATCTCTTGGCTTGTTGAGAGGGCATAAGTCCTTATGTCAGTGCTCCTTCATTTCTTCATTTGCTCTGCTGATCTGTATATGATGTTCTTTTTCCTGCTGAAGTGCTTTCTGCTGCCCCCTCAAAGCCTGCCAACTGAGCTTATGCCACTACCCATGAAGCTCAGCCACTTCCCCTTCTCCATTCCCATGTGGCACAGAAAATGGCAAGTTTAACATGGGAGTGGGATGGCAGTGGACTGACCACCCTCTGCCACTGAGGGTCTTGCAAGGCTAGGAGAGCTTCCACGTCTTCCCAGGGCTGAGGCGTGCTGCCTGCATCATGCCTGGAACCACAGATGGTATTGCCCAACACATGGCCCCAAGCACAGCTTGCCATGCCTTAGTCAGCAACCTTGTACAACCTTCCCTCCAATACCCTGGAGGGCATGCTCTGCCTGCACTGAGCAGAGGAAAAAGCCAGGACAGCTCAGGATACGTCTCTTCCAGAGAGCTGTCTTTGTTCTTGACACTGCATAGAGAAGGTAATGCAGCCTGTAGTTATGCTGCAGAACTATCTAAAGACCTCCCTCAAGTTCAGACTGATCCTTGCCATGGTTCACTAGCAATCTGAGGACAGCAATGAATAGCCCTCTCGTCAAACACAACTTCCATAGGCCACCTTTGTTTGCTGTTTTTGTTGTTAGTCTGACATCTCTTCCTGGCTGCACTTAAACATATTTGTAAAGGCTGATTGCTTTTAGATCCTGTCATCTGGCCTTGATATGGAATAAGATTGCCTTTTAATCTCATAAAGAAACCTGAGGAGGACCTTTTGTGCACAGGGACCACTGCGATAAAAAGAGGCAGACATCAGAGCTTCTTTGGCAAAACAAAGATCCTTTGTATTATATTCTTCAGGTTCTGAAATTAATTAATTTATTCCAAATTACCACAAATAGAGAAATTTACAAGAATGACCAGATCTAGAAGTACCATGTTTTTTCTACTCAATACCCCAAAATAAAGTAGATAACCTTCTCATTCACCAGTAGCCAGGTTCAAGGCAGTCACCAATGTCTGTCAGGCAGCACTGGATGGGACACTGCTCTAGGCAGAGGGAGCCAGCTCTGAGAAGAGTTTCCCTTCACCTGGGCCAGATGGAACTCTCCACTCAAGCTGCATGGCTGACTCTTCTAGGGCTGAAGTCCCACTCCAGAGCCCACCACAGAGGACTTTTGGAGGAATAGAGAACTTACTCCAGATGCCATTACTGCAGCCAGTTTGCACAGAAGTCAGCTTTTGCTTTGGCAAACAAAGGCAAGAAAACAACTGTCAAAGTAGAAATATAGACAGGAGTAAATACAAGTAATTTCCAGTTTGGTCAGTGCTGTGTTTACCTATTTTTCATATATATGGAACAGGTTAAGTTTACTGCTTTCTTTATCACCTAAAAAAAATCTGTTCAAAAAGTTACTTCCAAACTCCCAAGTCTCATAAAAGTATTTGTTTCATGCCTATTTTCTGGCCTTTTTTATTACCTTCTTTTTACAGAGACATTTTACAGCTGTAAATCAATCAGATGTCCTATTGCATATTCCCTATATAAAATCCCACTTACAAAAACATCTCAACAGGAACTGGACTGTTGCATACGCTTTTTTACTAGAAAGCCAATATTTGAAAAATGTAGTCGTGATTTCCAGCTACTGCAAAAGGTGTCTCAAACTCTGCTAGTTCGTAAGTCTGCCTGTTCAAACCACGAAGATAAGGGTGGTTCAGGAATTGTCAGTCCTGTTCAATAAACTGTGCTGATCTTCTCATCTGGATTTCCTGAATCATCCCAGCTCTGGACCTCAGCTGCCATATGGAATCCCACTTTGTAATACAATCTGAAACACACTTTCAGCTCATAAATGTGTTTGTGTTTAGAACTACAAAGGATACTTCCTGGCTGTTCAGTAGGAGCTCTGTCATTCTCTGTCTCTCCCTCTCTGTCTCTCTCTTCCTCAGTGAAAATTTCAATCCACTTGACCTGCTATTATTTTCATGCCAGCTTGATTCTCATTCAATATCTTATGAATAATAATGAAAGTGCTGCTTTAGATAGAATATGGATCCTGATCCTCAGTTATCAATTGCTTTTAATCTCTCATTTTGTAGATGGTGCTTCGCTGAATATACTTTTCTGCTCCTTTTAAGAAAAATCTTAAAAACTTTAAAATGTATGGTTACTGCATCACACTGTGAGTAAAAGGGAGCTGGCAAGTAATATGTCTCATTATCAACATATTTTTTGTACTTTTTTTTTTCTTCTTAGACTCCATCTTTTTTTGCATCTTCCAGCAACACTTAAATGCTGTATTTCATTAGGTAACTATAGGTCCTTACATATTGGTGCCTTCAGAGCCAGACAGGAGACCACAGCTGCACTGTTTGCATATCTCAGTGACTTTGTAGCTTGGACTTCAGTGAATAGCTTGAAAATTGCACACACATAAGGCAAACTTACATGGCTTCTTTTTTGAAAACATTTCAGAACATTCTGTTTCAGCTCTGAAAGGCTCTATTTCCTCTATTCTATTGTACCCAAGAGAGGTCATGAAAATGGAGAAAGGAAAACTCTGTGTGGATTGAGCTAGCCCATGCCAGGACTTTGCTGTTTTCTGTTACTTCTAAGGGACTGGCCGGGTTGCTGTGGGGAGCAAACAGGGCCCCTGTTGTGGTCTGTTGGTCTGGAGGATTTCCAGAAAATTATGGGGGCCATGGTATTGGCAGTAGGGTTGTGCAAGGACCCTGGGTCTCCTGCCATCAGGGACTAGAAGCAGGTGCTTCAGCAGGAGTGAAATGTGCCCTGCCCTATGGGGGTCCTGCTGACCCCATCCTGCCCTGGTGCCTGCAGCTCCCCCCAGCTGTGGGTGCCATGACACATCATGAAGCTGCTGGGCTTCTGCAGAACAGATGTGGTGCTGCTGTGCCTTGGACCCACAAAGAGAGGAAGGACATCAAAAGAGCATATGCCTCAGGAACAGCCCTTTCCAGCAGCCAGCTGTCCCGCCTGCTCGGAGCCATATGTGCATCCAGCCCCCCATGCCCTTCCGGGAAAGAGCTTTATTTGGACTGGGACAGGCTGGGCACAAAGGTGCAGCCTACCCTGCTGGGACACCACTCAGCTTGGCCTCACTGCCGTGTGTTTGCACCCAATGTATTACTTCAGCTGCAGCGGGGATGCAGCAGTACATATCGGAGGGGCGTGGGGTGCAGGGAGGATTGTGGGGATGTCATTTGCACCTTGGAGTCAGTTCAGAGGAAAGGAGCTGAGGTGGTGAGAGTTGAGGAGTGGTTTGCACATAAGGAGAGTTTAAATTAAGGGGTTTCCACCCTGGAAAAGAAGCAGCACAGAGGTGGTGTGGCAGAGGCCTCTGAAATACCAGAGAAGAATAATTTGTTGTGGCTTAAAGCACAAGTACTGAGCAACACAAAGGATGAACAAAAACCCCACAGCAAATCCCCTTAAAACCAGCAAGAAGTCAAACCCTGAAATGCATTGTCAGAGGATAATCTGGCAAAAAGCATAAACAGAGCGAATAGGTGTCAGACAAAGGAAACATCAATCAAAAACCAAGCAATATCTGTCTCAGGAGGTCTGGGATACAGAGACAGGTACTCCATTCTTTATACTTTTATAAGCATCCAGTACTCCTAAACATTAAGCAGGGAAGTAAATGGAACTGTGGACTGATTCGAAACAGCTGTTTTCTGGCATGTTCACAGAATAGTTGTAAGATTATTCAATATTTGTTACAAATTATTGTAAAATTCCTCTTTCTTTTTCTTTTCAAAAATAAAGAAACTAATTTAGTACCATTAAAAAAAAGCCACAATCACATGTTTGAAAACATGGTGAAGCTAATGAGGTAGGAGTCTATTCTTCATTGTAAGTATATCAGAATGAGGAGAGGGAAAAAACCAAACAAAAATGCAGAAGGGTCTAATTACAAAAAGACAACAAATCAGAGCAATTTTTTTCCCTGATGAAAAAGCTATGCTATTTAAATGCTGTTAGGATAGAAACCACAAATTGTCATAGAATAATAATTTTTCCAAGACTGTAGCTTTGAAACTGCAAGCCCTGTGTAAGAAATGAATGTGGGGGGTTTATTACAAGCAGGAGTTTTACTTATGTTAAGAAGCTGTATTGTTTAGGGGAGCCGGAGAGTTATTGACTAATACTGTTTTTACTGTTCACAAGCCTGCCTGCAGCGGTGGGGAGGCTAGGCGTGCTCGTTATAAGGCTTAACTCGAGAACAAGAGGACGGGAGCCGGCCCCAGAAGACCCAGTTAAGCTCAAGAGGAGGGACTGTGTCACCTTATAAGGAAGAAGAGGAGCAGAGCTTGCCATGGGAGGAGCAAAGGAGTGGCCATGTAAATCAGGAACCCTTAAAAAGACTGGGCCCTGCCGTTCTCGGCATGCAGGGAGTTGGGTTTCACAGGCTGTTGCATCCAGTGCACTGAAGTAAAAAGTTCTTTGTTTCACTTTATTTGGCCGTCTTTAAAATTTTATTCAGCGATATTTCTCACACCTGGGAAGAGGAGAGGCAGATATAAGGATGTGCTAGTCTATTGGTGACAAGTGGTGCAGTTTCCAAGGGTCTGTCACTCTGACAGAATGGAAACCATCCTGGAGAGTTTGTGTGACATGGAGTTTTGAACAGGGGCAAAAGATCTGCAATTGTGTGAATGGTGAAAGCCCTGCACACTCAGAGCAGACTTTAAACAATTCCCGTGAGCTGAAACTGAAACAGTCCCCGGTGCTTAGCTTATATATGGAATTTTTAGGCTCAGTTTTTGTTTCTATTACTTTTTGTCTTTTGTGCTTTTTAATAAAGTGGTGCAAATCAATCCAAAGTCACACAGAAAGTCCACAATCTCTGCATTTCTTCTCTGTGCTTCTGGTCATAGCATCCCCAGTGTGGGCAGTCTGACCACTGAAGAACAAGACCCAGCATCTTCAGCTCTGGCCAAGTCCTGCCTGACCAAAACTTGATCTGGAGCAAGTTGAACACCAGCTATCATTTTTCTCCTGCACCTTCTAGGCAGTACTTAGGCAGCCCTTGGGACGACATCCCCATAAAGATCACAGAGTCCAACTCCCTGCTCCTCACAGGACTACCAAAAACTTAACCGTATGACCAGAAGTGTCATACAGATGCTCCTTGAATTCTGCCAGGCTTGGAGCCATAACAACTTCCCCGGGGAGCTTGTTCTAGTGGCTGGCCACCTTCTCAGGGTTTTTTTTTAATGAAAATGGCCTTTTTGTAATGCCCAGTGTGAACTTACCCTGATGTAGTTTTGTTCCACCTCCTCATGTCCAGCCACTGGTCACCAGAGAGAGGAGATCAGCTCCTGCCCCTCTGTGTCCACCTTGAGGAAGTTGTAGGCTGCCAAGAGATCACCTCTCAGCCTTCTCCAAGCTGAACAAACCAAGTGACCTCAGCCACTCATCCTAGAGTCTTGCCCTCAAGACCTTTCACCATCTTGGCTGCCCTCCTCCAGACGCACTAGGACAGTCTGATGTCCTTCTTATACTGTTGCAGCCAAAAGTGCACACAGGACTCAAGGTGAAGCCACACCTGTGCAGTGC
Source organism: Lophotriccus pileatus (assembly GCA_035583135.1). NCBI lineage: Eukaryota > Metazoa > Chordata > Aves > Passeriformes > Tyrannidae > Lophotriccus > Lophotriccus pileatus. Next base: position 49,950,063 of record JAWWES010000094.1, read on the forward strand.
AGAGTGGGCTGATCCCCTCCCACAGTGATGCTGTGCCTGAGGCACCCCAGGACACAGTTGACCTTTTTTCGCTGCCAGGGCACACTACTGACTCATATTCCACTTGCCATCAACACAAACCACCACATCTCTTTCTGCAGGGGCTGCACTTCGGCCTCTCATCCCTCAATTTGTATGCGTAATCAGGTACCCAGTCCCAGGTGGAGAATCTGGTATTTGCCTTAGGTATATTCCATGTGGTTCGTGATTGCCTTTCTAACTCCTGCACAAAGATCCTTTTCTCCTTTTGAGAAAGGCATTCCCCGTATGTTGCCCGCAGGCCTAGTGTCATGTAGACCAATTCATGATAAAAAAACCAAAATTGTCCCAGTGAGTCAGGTATTGATCCTGTTGTGTCTTCCTGTTTCTTCCTCCATCTTTCCCTGCAACTGGAAGGGCAGAAAATAACATCTCTTTTGTTCTTGATCCCCTATTGAGTCCTCCCAAGGCTCTGAAATCTCTCTCGACTGCCCTGAAACTTCTTATTGCAACTTCATCATTCCTGCATGAAAAAGAAATCAATAACAAATAATGATCCAAAGTCCATAAAGGGGTAGGAAGCTTTCTCTTCACATCTTTCACCTGAGCTCTAGGGAAGCAGCAGATGTCCCTAAGAAGTGAGTTTGTGTGTAAGGTTTTCTGCTCCTGTCAGAAGACAGTCCCCTGTGACAATGACCCATCTTTTTTAATTTGCAGAAATGGTTTTCACTCAGGGCATAGGCTGATGTAACCTTGGTGACACCATCAACTTAGATGAACATTCAGCCTTGACATTGTTCGTTTCTACTTGCAGAGCTTCATACTTACTATGCAAGGGCACCTTGGAAGGTGTGGTAGCCATAAAGATGTGCCTGCTGCCCTGGGTAGGAACTCGTCACTATTTTCCCTTATCCCTTAAGTCACCATGTCCTGCTTGGTGGAGAGAGGACAGGGCATACAAACCACCAGAGATCTCCCATAATGCACCTTCTCCTGTCCAAATTATCACTTCCTTTTAAAGCTATTTATTTCCCTGTATCCCATACATTTAATCACAAGAAATTATATAATTTTAAGTTTTTACATAAGTTTAAAGTTTTTATATAAATTACTGCAGTGCTAAGATAAGAAAATCATTTTCAGCCGAAATTTACAAAATGTGCAGGGTATGCTTATGAGACAAAACACCGCCTAAAGAAGTAGCATATCTGTTCTTTAAAAGGTGTCTCTAGGTGCTGCAGGGTCAAAGAAGAGACCTTCTACTATTAGAAGGGGAAAATAAACCCACAAGTAATGAGGACTGTAATGCCTCCTCCTCCCTCAACAGGAGAGTGACCTGGAGAAAGCTCTCTTCTCCACAAATATAAGATTAATTCACTTGAAATGAGCTAATGAGTAGAAAATTGTGAATTTCGCAAGTCACTATCACAGACATTTTGCCATGAGAATTTCAATGGAGTAGTGGTTGGATTAGCCTCTCCTCCAGAGGGCTGGGTTTCATCCTCCTTTATTGTGAACATATAGAGAAATATAAGACAATTCAGAGACATAAAAAGCTTTGCCTTTAATTCCCAACCTGTGCTTTGACTGCAGCAAAGGAGGGGCAGAAAACAGCAGCAACTGCAGCTGAAGAAACTGAATTGAATTGGCAAAGCACTGTTGTGGGTACATGTGTGCATGGCTCTCTGTGCAGATATGGATTCATGTCATTGGGCAGCACCTGACTAGATGCTCTAGTTCAATCAGGACAAAAACATTACTTAATCTGTTCATTTTTTTTCATATTTCCTGAGAAATTTGTGTTCTCTTTTACCATGATGACAATTGCAAGCCACCAATAAATACAGCTTGTCACTTGCTGCTCTCTACATGTTATTTGTCTGCAGTTTACATAGGCATGGTTGCCACAGAAGCAAAATGAGATATTTCCACTTTCAAAATGTATACAATGTGTATTTTTCTGTATGTTTTTTTCCTCCACCAATGGTGATTCTTTTAAGGTCCCACCTCTCCCACTGCTTCCCTGTTTGAGATTGCTTTGCCCTGATGGAACAGTCTCCTACTGTCCCCTGCACTAGTAATGTCCTTTTAAAATGGCAGAAGTAAATAGCAAGGATTATGTTGTTAGTTCCAATGGGAAAATGCTGAAAGGATCACTTGTACCAGACTCCATGTTCTTTGTACAAACATAAGAATGTCGTTCTTCTCAGCAGCTGCATACTTAGAGGTCACTCGTTATTTGCAGGTCAGTAAAGAAATAGACTTTATACTCTTTCTCCAAAGGGTTTGAGCAGTTTTGGCAAATCCGGTAACATCTAAAAAGCACCATCGTAGCCAAAAGTGGGTAGCTGGATAGCAGCCCTGCTGCAGCTGAATTCTGCAGAAGGCCTAGGGGGTCATTTCTCTACTGTCATGGGTAAGTTTTATGCAGCCTAGCTCAAAATTACAAAAAATTACAAACAATCTGAATAGTCAGAACTGCAGACCACTAAAATGACCAAACTTTCAAGGACATAAGAAAAGTAGGAATAGAGACTGGTCGTGCATGAGTGGGGAGGGAAGATGGCTCAAGTGCTGAGACTATTTTTTTTCTGATGGATGAACAGCCCTACAGCTCTACTACATTTTAGTTCTGCTGTGGACTTTGCTATCAGCATTTTACTTTCTTAAACTCGGAAGAAATTAAGCTTTTTTTTTTTTTTTCTTGTGCTTTCCTCATAAATGCTGAACTACTTCCCTGTTGTTATCCTTCTCCCCAAATGGAAAGATTCCAGTACGTGAGTTTCAGAGCCAGTTTCCAAGCAAGGCACTGAAACGGTCTGACAAAATTCTGTGTAGTATCCCTGAATCAACCACACACTGGCTTTGGCTCTCTGGAGCCTTCAGCCATGAACAAATTTTTGCAGAGAACCTCTGTTATATTGCACTTGATTTATGTTTCCAGTTACAGTTGATTTTTTTTAGCTCTTTTCCCAGCTCAGCTTTATTGGTGTTTACCTGACATCTCAGGTAAATTCCCAGTTGCACTTAATAAGCAGGTTATTTTTTAAGGGTGTCTTTTTCTTTTGTGGAATCTGGCTCAGATTCTAAGACAAAGGATAAAGGAATACTTATAGGGCTCCTCAATCCTTTATTTTAGGGTATGAAGAGACCTTTCCCCCACTCTTCTGGCTGCACTTAAGGAGCAGACATCTCTATTAAAAACTACCAAAAAAAATCTCTTTTGCTGCATATTTCAATTCTTTTTTCAAAAGGTCTTAACCATTCCATTGACCCGGAGTTCCCATAAAAGGTCTTATGGTATATTTTGTAATAACTAGGTAATAATAAATATCATGATTTTTTGATAATATGTCTTTTGATAATGAACAGAACTCTTCACATATACACACATTATAAGCCTGAGCAGCAATATATTATTGTCTGACTTGTTGAGTCAAATAACTGGTCTTTCAGGAATCCTCTACTACTTAAGCAAGAGCCAAGCCTCATCCTTCTCATGGCCAAGTGTTTCTTAAAGAAATTCCAGGTCAACCTCTACACAGCTAGGTAGCAGGGGACAAAACAATGTTAATAACATCTGCTGGTATAGATGCTTCATAGATTTCCCACTCCACATTTTTGTGAGTGCCTTTTTTAAATTGCCTATGATGTAACATATGAAATTAAGAAAGGAGATCATCACTAAGAACAAATATGGTAACAAAACCTCAAATACTTTAGGCTGCAGAGAATACAAGATTACTGTCTCCAACTGCTCTATAAAAGACTACTGCACAGCAGTCCTAATAAACTATTCTCCAGATCCATCAGAAAGAGTGCAGGAAGAGAAAGGCTTAAATTTCAGGAAAAGAGGTTTAGGTTGAGAATGGTACCTTCTTTTTATTTGCCTGTAAGAAGAGAGAAGTATTGACTAAGAATGTCATAAGGTCTCATCTGCAAGAACTTTCCAACAGGTTAGACAAGCATCTGCCAGAAATTATGCAAATGTAATTGCTTTGGCCTAGTGGGCTGGGGGAAGGACTAAATTACCTCCTGAGACACATTCCAGTCCCTCAGTGTCTCTATGTGTATAGTAGTGCCATTTAAAGAACCGCTTTCCCCTGGAGTGGAAAAAGATTCATCAATTCTATGAAGTTTAAGAAAGGCAAGTGCTAGATTCTGCACTTAAGATGGGGCAACCCTGGTTATGTGTATAGACTGGAGAATGAGATGCTGGAAAGCAGTGCCACTGAAAGGGACCTGGGGTCCTGCTCAACGTCAGCAGTGCCCTGGCAGCCAGGAGAGCCAACAGCGTCCAGGGGGGCATCAGGCAAAGGTATCATCAGCCAGTCGAGGGAGGGGGTTGTACTGCTCTGCTCTGACCTGGGGCAGCCTCACCTGCAATATTGGGGCAGGTCAGGGTGCCACAACCTAAGAAAGATACTAAGCTTTTAAAGAGAATCCAAAGGCGGGCAACGAAGATGGTGAAGGGACTGGAGGGGAAGCCGTATGAGGAGCTGCTAAGGTCACTTGCTATGTTTAGCCTGGAGCAGAGGAGAGTGAGGGAAGACCTCACTGCAGTCTACAAGTTCTTTATGGAGGGAAGAAGAGGGAGAGGCACAGATCTCTTCTCTTTGGTGAGCAGTGATAGGTCCCAAGGAAATGGCCTGAAGCTGTGTCAAGAGGAGGTTTAGGCTAGATATTAGAAACAGGTTCTGCACCCAGAGGGTGGTTGGGCACAGGAACAGGCTTCTCAGGGAAGTGTCAGGCTCCTCAGCACCAAGCCTTACGGAGTCCCAGAAGCGTTTGGACAATGCTCTCAGGCACATGCTGGGATTCTTAGGGTGTCCTGCACAGGGCCAAGAGTTGGACTTGATGATTCTAAAGGGTTCCTTCCAACTAAGCATATTCTGTGACTCTATGATTCTATTAAAAGCATCTCAATATGTGACAAAGTAGTGCCTGTTTTGGCACAGAACTCTTTTCTGATTTTATTAGATCTTTTCAAATGCTGCCAAAGCGGAAGAAAACTTACTTGTGTGCAGAAATAGGAAACTGTAAAAATCATGATAATTCAGTCAGCTTGTGCGTTTGCTTATCTATATGTCTTCCTCCATGCATGTTTAAAGAGAAAAAGAAACATTGGCATTTTGTAATAATCCCAAAGTAACAGGTATGCTCAGTATTTCCATGAAGCCGTGTCACTTTTCCGTCGGTCACTGACACACTCGTGTCCTTGTCTTTCTGCCACTTTGTTCTGTTCTGTAGTTTTGCTGGGAGGGATGCTTACCCCAGAGAATACCCTTCCTGCTCTTGTCAGGCTCTCTCTGGCTTCCCTGGTTTACACCTTCTGGTTAGCTTAGTGAGATGACAGCTGTGTGTCTATGTAATGAGGTAGGTCTGGGTTAGCTTAGTCACAGAGTCATAGAATCATACAGTCACAGAATGGCTTGAGTTGGAAGGGACTGTAAAGATCATCTCATTCCAACACTCCGCAATGGGCAGGGACACCTTTCACTAGACCAGA
>JAWWES010000094.1:49955689-49970302 GCA_035583135.1 Lophotriccus pileatus
CATCCAGCCTGGCCTTGAACACTCCCTGATATGGGGTATCCACAGCTTCTCTGGGCAACCTCTTCCAGTGCCTCACCACCCTCACAGTAATGAATTTCTTCCTAATGTAAACCTATTCACTTTTAGTTTGAATCTATCCCCCCTTTTCTGTCACTACATGCTCTTGTAAAAAGTCTCTCTCCATCTTCCTTGTAGCTCCCTTCAGGTACTAGAAGGCTGCATTTAGGTGACCCCTAAGCCTTCTCTCCTGTAGGCTGAACAATCCCAATTTTCTCAGCCTTTCCTCATAGGAGAGGTGCTTCATCCTTCAAGTCAGCTTGGTAGCTCTCCACTCGACTGCCTCCAACAGATCAATGTCCTTCCTGTGCTGGGGACCCCAGAGCTGGATGCAGCACTCCAGGTGGGGTCTCACCAGGGCAAAGCCACCAGCACCTGCTGCTCATGCTGCTTTTGATGCAACCCAGGATACAATTGGCTATCTGGGCTGTGAGTGCACAATGCTGGGTCATGTCCAGCCTCTCATCCAGCAGTACCCCCGAAGTCCTTCTTGGCAGAGCTGATCTCATTCTGTTCATCCCCCAGGGGATGCCAGGGCTGCTCTGACCCATGTGCAGAACCTTGCACTTGGTCACATTAAACCTCATGAGATTCCCATGTGTACATTTCTCAAATTTGTCCAGGTCCCTGTGGATGGCATCCCATCCTTCAGGTGTGTCAGCTGGATCACCCAACTTGGTGTCACCTACAAATTTGCTGAGGGTGCACTCATTCCTTTTGTCATTAATGAAGATATTAAATAACATTGACCCGAATACAGACCCTTGAGGGGTTCATATTGTCACTGATGTCCATCAGGACTCTTGAGGCACTGACCACTACCATCTGATGTGTCCATTCAACGAATTTTGTATCCATCTAACGTTCACCTATCAAATCCATCTCTTTCCAATTCAGAGAAAAGGATGTTATGGAGGACCGTGTCCAAGGCTTTACAGAAGTCCAGATAAATGATATATGTAACTCTGCCCTTGTCTATTGATGTAGTCACTCCATCATAGAAGACAACTAGTTTGGTTTAAGGACAGATGAGGATTCAGTACATTGGATATCGTCAAATCCGTATCTTGACTGCTGTTATGTGTAGTCTACTCACTGGCATGGTAACAGCTAATGACATTTAGATAATGTATGTTCTTTTTATTCTGTTACAACATCTGAGACCTTCAAAGGAGATCTTGGAGAAGGAGTGGTGGGTGGTGATTGGGAAGGAAAGTCAGGAGAATGAAACACTGGGTTACAGCAGTTTATTTGAAGATTGCAGCTGTGTCTTGTCCATCTGTCTGCTGTTTATCAGACTGAAGAAATTCATCGCTACCTGTTTCATGACCTGCATTGCAGCAAAACTCCACTTGTTCACTAGTTTGAACCTAAATCCTCTCCAGGACCACACAAAAGTGAAAAGGAGCTTCCATTTCTTTCTGCAAAGCCTCCATGGCTGGAAATCTCAGAGATGTGCTTTGCTTGCTCTGGCTACTCTTTACAGCTTCAGGCTACAACTGACTTTATCTTTCATGTTTGAACACAGTTCACCAAGGTGAATATGAGACAAGACACATAATGAAAATCATATGGCACTTCCCTGTGTTATGGATTGCCCAGTCTTCCTAGGATCAGTTCAGTTCATTAGAAACTGGTTCTTCTGAGAAAGAAGCTGTATATGAAATAACCTGACCCCTCTGAGGACACTCATGTTAAAATTACAGGAAAATAAATGTTGTCTTTCTTTGAGGTCAGCATTTTTCCAACACAGATAATGTCCTGAAATTTGTAGTGCCTGTTGTAATTCTTGTAATTTTTCCTGGTATTACAAGAGGAAATCAATTTATTTCCTGGTATCTAAATTCTCTCATGTTATCAGACAGGCCTAATTTGTCTTTTGGCAGGGGCATACAATCTATACAACAGACACTTTTTCAGAAATCCCTATTGGCCTGAACTTAGTATTATTATTTTTCTCTTGAACTCTTTTTAGATCCACAAGGACTAATCAGTATTTTTAATGGAATCCTAGTGCCTTCCTAATAATCTTTATGCTCCCAACAGGTGTCTTATTTGTCTATTTCATATTTGAAGCACAAAATTTTGCATAGGGTATATTTGAAGTATATGCCTATGAATTTTCCCTTTGTTGGAGCTTATTTATCCATCATAGAACTAAAAGCTGTGTTGTGAGAATTGTGTTTAATGAATATTCAGAGAAAAGACATGAAATCAAACAAACCCAAACAAACAAACATGGATGTAGTTATGTAACATCCTAAAAAGAGATAAACATGAAGTCTAGTATGAGATGAACATATCAAGAATGAACATGGTATTGCCTATGCCACCTTGCTATTGCTGCATGAAGTTTGGGGCCACTCATTGCCTAGAGCCTGGTTTTGGGTAAGAGGTAAGATGTTCTTCCCTTTCTCTAGAAAATCACATGCCACTTCTGTCTGTCAAGCCCTAGGATCTGAGCTCCATCTGTGGCATGAATACAGGGCAGCTTTAAGCAAAATGTGCACATATGTCAACTCTATAGGCTGGTGATGCAAAGCCAGAAACCTTCAATCAGGCAAATAGAAACCTTTTGCATTCTAAAGACTCTAAATGCAATGTTCATTTTTACAATATGTATCATTCATCTTTGACCTAAAGGTTTTGCCTAAAACTCTGAGTATCTAGGTCACTTGGTGGCTTGAAATGTCTTTTTTGAAACATTGGTCTCTCAGACTCCTGCTGGCACTGATATGCCAAGAGCATGAGTTTAACATATGTTGGAAGCACATAAAATCACTGTAGCAGAAAAGCAAATGTGTGAGCAATGGTGGCACTGAGAAGCAACAAGTGTCAGCCCTGGCATCAGTCAGATAAATTTGTCAATGAAAAGGAGGGGCAATGCGATAAGAGATGGAAGCAAAAGAAAAAAGTGAGTAAGAAAGGAAAGCGTACATGAAAAAACTATGTCTTTGACATTATTTGTTAAATACAGTATCAATCATACTGGCAAAACTTTTCTGACAAAATGTGTATTATTGGATTTTGATCAAATTGCACCCAGGAGTGATGGGTTTGCAGATAATTTCAAAGCCCTTATAGAACAGCCATACCTATCATTTCTGTCATTCTCTTGCAAAAGGCAGCTTCATATAGGACCAGTCCTGAAATAAATGGCATTTCTTTCCAGTAAAAATTAGATCTCAAAATGCAAACTCACCTTCTAAAGGGGTATCAGTATTCATGGTTGGGAAGGAAAAAGTGAATTACAGCTGAGTGCATTCAGTATGCCAGCCAGTGAATAAAGAAAAACAGCTGCTGGTGACAGCCAACTGTGAAGATCACGTGGACAATGTTATGTTCAGAACATGAAGTGAACAAGTTGCACACTGGCATGGAGTCTGTTGCAACAAATGTGCCCAATGCTTTGTAAAATTTTACAAATGGAGACAAACTGTACAGATTAGAAACAATAAAGACAAAAATTATTGTAGTTGTGGCTGCACAACTGCTACAGCTAGCATGAGCCTTGTCTTGCACTGTGAACTGGGGCTAATGTGAACTATGCACTGCCACTATAGGGTTTAGATCTGATTCTTGCTAACCTAGTGAAAACAAGCAGAACCAGGGAACCATTAAGCCATTCTTCAATATCCATGTCTTACCCTGTGCAACAGAAGCACTGATTCATGATAATACTTTTATAATTTTATTTATTTATTTCAGAACACTCTACACCATAACTGATATCCATAGTTTGGAGGGGAAACGTAGTCAAGGAGAGGAAATAATCTGTTCTGCATCATGAATATATAGTCTGCTAACCAAAAGACTTGGAAACCTGTTTCCAAATTACTCCCTGGCCAGCTCTTCTACATGGGAAATTTCTGTCTCCCAATGACAAGGAAAGAGGGTTTACTCTCCTACCACACTTAGACTGAGCTCATTACAAGGTTCACAACAGAACCAGGGATGTCCAGTGAGATCTGATCTTCTGTGACTTGCATGGGAAGGGTGAAATTTCATGTGACCAGATCTCAAATGCAGTGGCAGTGTACAGGAGAAATGGGTCATTTGACAAGTATATCGTGTCATGGGTGACTGCGAAAGAAGCATTCCTTGTGACACAGTCCCTTTTAACATGGAGATGTATCTTCTCCAGTGGTGAGGTATCTGCTGCTGTGAACGCAGCCCTCAGAGTATGTAAGAACAGAACACTCTCGTGGGAATGGGAAGCTGCAAGTCTGACATGCTGTGCAGAAGGCTAAATGGCTCTTCGGAGGAGAGCAATTCATTGCAATTCTTAATGACTTGCATAGAGTAGCACCTCACTTCCTCCTTATTTACTACTGATGAACATTTTTTGCTGGAATGTCTTTTGCCTCTTCTCCTGGACGTGGGAATCCTTGTTAAATTTTTCCCTCTAGGCTATTACAGACTGAACATTTTTGAGCCTTCTTTCCTCTCCCATTTCAGAACATGGTCTCTTTCCTCCTCAAAAGGCCATTTAATGAGATATTAATATTTTCTGTTTCTAATGCAGCTGTCTTCTGTGAGACAGCAATATGGATGCTGCATGGAAAGGCTCAGACATTTCTCTGCTTGTTTTTGAGATGCTTTATGTACAGACATCTCCTCCAGAGACAGTTGCTGCACTTTGCAAGCTCCTCCCACCTGGAACATTTTCACTCCTTAAAAAGTTGTTCTGCTTTTTGAACACCAGAGATGTCTGCCACCAGAGCCCTCTCGGAGGCTCACATGGCCTGTCCTGTCTGAAGTTTTCCATCACTTGTACTGACACATTTCCCAGTGGGAGGAGTCTAGGCCTGTTTCACAGACATATTAATGGCGGTGCAGAAAAGCTAATGGTGGGATTGAGCTCACCTTCATTCACCTCCCCCCAAAATCAGGAATCTAATCAGAACTAGTCATCTAGGCTCTCTCTACAGTTGATGAAGAAAGACAGGTACATCCAGAGAATGATTCATTCCTTTTTTTCTTAGACAACTGTTCTAAAGGAGGTTGAATGGTGCTCCAGAGATACTTGTCTCTCTGTCTGGATGACAGAGGAGACCAAAATAACTAGCTTATCTGAGATACCTATTTGCAGGATGACTTCAGCTAAGTGCTAGGTTCCTGCTTCAAGTGATGCACCCAAGCTCAAGTTGGGAGTCTGGGGCAGAGTCAGGGAACAGACTCTTTCTCCCACGTCCCAGGCACCTCCCCCATTAAAAGGTCATTCCTCTCAATGGAGGCATTCTTTGAAGTGGGAAAATGTTAGAAAGTTTTTCCCTGTGCCTCTGATATCACACCTCCGACACCATCATTGTTCCGTCCAAATCCTTTGGAAATCCAAGAGCTGCTATTAAAACAGGTGTAGTGTTTCCCACTGCTTTTTTTCTTTCTTTAAAGCAACAACAACAAAAATCCACAGGCAGGAAAATTCAGGAAGAAAAGGCTCAAGGCTAAAGCATGGCTTCCATGTAGTTTGAATTCAAATAAGGTCTTCATTATTTTTAAATTTAATTATGGATTTGAAGTGTATAAAATTGCATGTGAAAATAGTACACAGAGATTCAATATACTCTAGGACACCCAGCAGAATCACAAATACTGTTAATTTTCAGGCACACTGTTTTTTTGACCACGATACCTTCCTTTGTGTCCTCAGCATGACTAAGCAGATGGAGAAATGTCTTTTACATACCTTAAAAATGTGTATAAATATGTCCCTATATGAGATTTAGCAAGCAGATTTGACCTTCAGAGGGGATGCTAGGACTCATTCTTAGTTTTAAAATGCCCTGGAGTATGTAACTGGAACCAGTAATTTTCCAGAAGCACTGTTTAACTAACCATAATAGTTCTTATATCACATATATAATTTCCTAGTAAATGCTATTGCAATTTTCAAAGCTCTCTGTATCTCTGCATTAAAATATAGTGCACATGTCTCAGAGATCTTTCTATAATATCCTCTTTTGGTCCTGTTGGACTCTTTTGGCTCATATCCCCATTTCATTCTCAACGATGTTACACATAGGAATAAGGGTCCAGGACATGATCCAAATGCAGCAATTGTTTCTCCTCTTTTGTTCAGTGCTTTCACAGAAACCTATATTATCATTTTTCAGAGAACAAAAATGAGAGTGAGGGTGACACTGAATTGTAATGAGTTTGTTCTTAACTCCTGAAACGAATCTCATATAACAAATGAAAGGTAGCTCTTCCACCCACTGGCTTTCAAGGATTTTTGAGAGCATCAAAGATGTCAGAACCACTTCAAAAAGTCATAAAATATAAAATTTTTGAAGCCTAATTCAGTAGGTCATTAATAGCTCTCACAACAGCATAACAGTAATAAGGTGCAGTTATAGACCTGAAAGGGAAGTTCACATCTTTCCAAAGAACTGCATTAACAAGTTTGCTTGTTAAACTATACACAGACCTGCAGGGCTCTGATATACATCCAACATTTAATTTGCAGACAGCAAGGTGAAAAATGTACTACTGCTTTGCCTTTCAGGTTTTGGGAGTTTTTTAGTACTGGGAGTTCAAATTCTTGTTCTGGGCTAGAAGAAGAGTTTAATGGTGAATTGTGAATTAATTCAAACTTCAAAGTTGTGTCATCCCAGACTAAGAAAATTTAGGGGATTTGTTCTCCTTCTAGGTCACTGTTGAATTCTTTTTTATTATCACAGATATTTCAATTATTGTGTATGCAGGCTTGTGTATAACATACACTACCTCCAGTGACAGTTTGCATAACTTTGTGCTTGCCTGTTGATTCTCAGAACTCAGAATGTTTCTCACAATTCATGCCTAGATGTTTACAGCTCTCATCATGGAGATTACAGCATGTGTTTGGTGCTCAGAGGAGGACACGAGGTTTTTCCTGCAGTGATTGATGTGCACGATATATTTTTCACCTAATCATCAAAGAAAAATATAATACTATATTGGGTTTGAATGTCAAAGTTTTGGTAGTGTGGGGGGCTACGAGGGTGGCATCTATGAGAAGATGCCAGAAGCTTCCCCCGTGTCCAACAGAGCCAGTGCCAGTCAGGTTCCAAGACAGACTGCCACTGGCCAAGACTGAGGACATCAGCAATGGTGGTGCACCTCTAGGATAATAGAATGACAGAATCACAGAATTAACTAGGTTGGGAAAGACCTCTGAGATCATCGAGTCCAACCTTTGACCTAACATCACCTTGTCTACTGGACCATGGCACTTAGTGCCACATCCAGTCTGTTCTTAAACATCTCCAGGGACCACCTCCCTGGGCAGCTCATTCCAATGCCCAATCATTCTCTCTGTAAAGAACTTCTTTCTAATGTATAACCTAAACCTCCCTTGGTGCACTTTAAGACTGTCCCCTACTGTCCTCTGTTAGTTGCCTCAGAGAAGAGACTGATAGCCACCTTGGTACAACCTCCTTCCAGGCAGTTGTAGAGAGTGATGAGGTCTCCCCTGAGCCTCCTCTTTTCCAGGCTGAGAACCACTCCTTGTAGGGCCTGTGCTCAAGTCCCTTGACCAGCTTTGTTGCCTTTCTTTGGACACACTCCAGCACCTTCCTAAACTGAGTGGCCCAGAACTGGATATAGCACTCAAGGTAAGGCCTGACACATTTAAGAAGTAAAAAACCATGCAACTGCAGATGAAGAGAGGAGTGAGAACAGGTGAGGGGAACAACTCTACAGTCACCAGTGCCGGTGAAGATGGAGGGAGAGGAGTTGCTCCAGGAGTTGCCCTGCAGTCTCAGGGGAAGCTCATGGTGAGGAAGCTGTTCCTTTGCAGCCCATGGAGGCCCATGGTGGAGCAGAGATCCACCTGCAGCCCATGAAGGACCTCACGCCAGAGCAGCCTGAAGGAGGCTGCAATCCTGTAGGGAGCCCATGCTGAAGCAGATTTGCTGGCAGGGCTTCTGACCCTGTGGGGGACCTGTGCTGGAGCAGCTAATGAGGAATGGCAGCACATGGGAAGGACTCATGATAGAGAGGTTTGTGGAATACTGTCTTCCACAGGAGCAACACCACACTGGAGCAGGCGAAGAATGTGAGGAGGAAAGAGTAGCAGAGACAATGTGTGATCAACTGAGCACAGCCACCATTCACCTCCCCTAAGAGGGAGGAAGTAAATAAAATTGGGAGTAAAACTGAGTCCAGAAGGAAGGGAAGGATGTGGGGAAGGTGTTGGGTTTTCTAAGATTTGGATTTATTTCTCATTACCTTGCCCTGATTTTGGTTGGTAATTAAATAAACTAATTTCCTCAAGTTGGGCATGTTTTGCCCATGACAGCAATTCCTGAATGATCTCTCCCTGTCCTTATATCAACCCACAAGTCTTTCTTTATATTTTCTCTCTCATGTCCAGCTGAGGAAGAAAGTGACAAAGCAGCTTTGGTGGGCACCTGGCATCCAGCCAGGGTCAACACACCACAAATACAATCATTGTAAATTTATCATAACACAATGGAAAGTCAAGGAAGTACAGTGTGTTAAAACAAAGAGGAAGCAAAATTACCTGCCTAAAAGAGTTCAGAAAAGACGTAAGGTCAAACTGCCCATTCATTCAGGCACAGAGCTCCCTTTGGAGTTGCCCCTTCCCAACAGAGCAGGCAGGCTCACTGGGGGAACTTGGCTTCTGAGCTCTCTGAGTCAGGCCCTTACCCACCCACTGCCAGCCCTGCTAGTTCTCATCCCATCCCAGTAGGGTCAGTCACCAGCTTCCAAGTTAGGCATTGCTCTCTGAGTCCCCTGACACCACTTGGGGCTTGCAGAGATCCTAAAACCAACTCTGTGAGAAACAGAAGACAAAAAAAATATGCATGTCTTGCTAGTGAATGTGCATGAAGTGCCGCCAACAGACTGGTGGCCTGACCAAGCATCCACATCTCAGTCTCACGCTGTCTGTTGCAACATCTTCCCTTCTGTGTGCTTAGGATTTGGGTTTCATCTTTGGAAAAACATCTCCAATGTAGAACCAACGTGCTCTATCCTCCATTAGTAAAGTTCATGATAACTTGGCTTCGTTCCCACTTGGAAAGTGTCCTCTGCCCTAACAAGCCACTGGCCAAATTTCTCCCTGGGCAGCCTGAAAACTGCCAGAGAGAAATTAGATCTGTAAAACCAAGCTGACAGCACAAGGTCTATACAGACTTTTCCAGGCCATTTGCCAGGCCCTAGAGGCCTAGTTTTAGAAAGACAAATTGAAACCATAACTAGCTATCTAAGCTCTCCTCAAACCCTTTTAAAGTGACAAAACCCTGCCCTTGCCAGTCCTGGTACTGAGATCATTGCCAATGGCTCTAAAGAAGTCAGGGAAATGTTGATAAAAGGAAATCTGAGACATGCTTCAGCCTCTTCTCCTCCCGTGTGAGGCAGTTCAGAGCAATGGGGCAGTAGCAAGTTCTAGAATTTCCCTTTGTGTGTCATGCAGGTTATTTGCTGGGTACCAAAAAGGAGAAAAATAACCCCCTAGGATCTAGCAGTGGTGCAAGTGCCTCTCTGGAAGAAAGGCTAAGAGAAAAACAAACCCAGAACCTGCTTTCCCCCAGTTATCCCTCTGGATGGGATTCTGCAGTCTGCTCCTTCTCCTCAGGACACCATCGTCTTAGCAGCACTCACCACTGCTCTCAACTCCATGGGCTGTCTGGGGATATCCAGCTTGCCAGGGGCTGATTTGAAAAAGCTGGGACTTTTAAAGGGCAGTGTATTACCCACAGCTGCTTTTGTATGCATGGAAATTCATGTAGGACACAAGCCTACACAAATTTTTAGGTACATATCCCAAATACCACTTGAAGGTGACAAAATATTTAGACTTAAGTGAACAATCCATCCTTTCAAGAGTAATGAAGACATTGCCATTGCTTGATGTTTAACAATATCTCTTTTTTTCTTTCGAGTCAGTGTATGCACAGGGATTACTAGGGCAAGACAGTGGTTTGGGGTTTTTTTTTAGGTGATGGCACTCCTCTATAGTTAATGTGCTGTATTTCTTATAAATGTGTTGCGGAATAAAGGACAAGTACTTTGTGTGCTCAAGTATTAGTGGATATCAAACAGAAAAGTACATAAGGTCTGGTGCTTGCAAAAGCAAACCATGCTTATGAGATATACGAGTGAGTACAGGTCCAGCTCTCTGAAGACTTAAGGCATTTATTTATAGCTGACTGATTCAGGACTAAAATTTTGGAACAAGTTCACATATTCCTTTTTCTCTCCTCAGCTTACAGTTGTTTCATCTTTTTTTTTCCTTTTTTACCAACAACCAAAGGAAAGAGAACCTTTTTTAACCACAATACTTGTCTCCTTTCCAAGGCATAAAAAAGTAAATAAACTTCTACTAAGCACAACACACAAACTGAGGGGAGGATCTTTTCGATCTAGCAGTCTTTCATCTTGGATAACTTAAGTAATAATATTGACTCTTACACAAAACTCCAGTGCACTACAGAAATCTTTCAGTAGAAAGGGAGAAAGGCAACAGAAAAGCAAACAGTCGTGGCACCTTAAAGGAGAGAATAAGACTTACATTCTTCAGCATTCAGTGCAGTTCACACAGCTTGGAACAGAAAGGATTGGGAGTAGAGGAATAAAATGTATAATCCCAGAACAGCTTCCTTACCTAACCACAGATCCCTCAGTCCATACTTTTATATTCTTCAATTTTTGCCTTGCTCTGTGGTGCTTAACACACAAGTATGCCGTTACTGCTTTTTCTGGAATTAGAAAAGAGTTCTCTGTGTTGATTTTGATGCCACTCTGTGATATTTGGGCACATGTTGCATATCTTGAAAAACCCCTGGTATGACATTAATAATGATTTTTAATATGCTTGCCTGTACATTACCTAGTTTGGTGGAGAGCCTTGCATAAATATTTCCCCATATGTCTAAGTTTGTATTTTAGATGGATTATTCTCTCCTGCTTTTTGATAAAGCTTTGCAGTGTATCAGAAGATCAGGCTGTTTCTCAAGAGTATACTTTGGGCTATGTATAAAACAACATTAGTAACAGGGTGTGCTTTTTTCAGTTGGAACTGACATTTGATACAATAGCCAAACAGGGACCACTGCCAGATCATAACTGGATATGTATTTTCAACATCCTCAGCCCTTCAACCAATTGGCTGGGACTCCAGGAGGCTTATTAGTACACATACAGCTTTATCTTTTTTGCTAATCTGACTAAAGTGAAACCATCAAAGAAGGAGCCAAAATGAGGGAAAGAAGGAAAGACAGAAATACCAGACCTTAGGCAGCCAAATGCAATTCAAGAAAATTATGGCTCATTAGGCTTTGCAGGCAATGGCAACGTGCAGAAAAGGTAACACAGAATGGCTTTAAGATGAAGAATATATTGAAGATGTAATATCTGTCATAAGCAAACATTTAACAGCCTAAATGAAGATTTCACTGGGCAGTATTGGCTGAGATCAAGCGACTTTCATTCTGGTTTTATTTGCTGCTAAAGCAGGTTCTAAAAATGCTGCCATTGAATGCATTTGCAAAATCACACCAAATCTTTTTCAGGGACCTCATTTTTTCATTTGCCATTGCACATCTGGAAGAACAGTTTATATACGTCACGCAGAGAAGAAATTAATTTAGATTTACTTCACAGATTTTGTTGGATATATTAAAAATAGAGTTAAAAATAAATCCTTCTCTCTTGCATGGTTCATCCTGATGAGGAGTTTAGCATATTTTAGTAAGAATGACTGTGACAAAGGGATGGCAGGAACTGTGCAAATGGCTGCTGTGAAAGTGATGAAACTGGAGAAGCTTTTCAGGAAGTTTTGAACGGTGTGCTAAGTATAAGCCCAACACTTCTGAAAAGAAATCCTCCAAAATTGTTCTAAGCAAAGACTCATGCTTAAATAAGGCAGCACATGGATACACCCCCACAGCATTCCTTGCAAAATAAAAGGCTTGCATCTGCATTTAACAAACTTGCAAGCTATAAGACACTTCAGTAAACTATGCTTTCGCATGCCTTCTTCCAGCTGTTGTCAGCTGATACCTTTGCCATGTGTGAAGTGATAGGTTCTGCTCTGGTTTGACACACAAACTTAAGCAATGAATCAGAAGCACTGAGTGGTAAAAGTCAAAGCTTAATGAATTTGGAAGTGGCAATCAGCCATGATTCACTGCTTGACAACAGACTGAATGCTGTAAAGGAAGATTGCAATTCAAAAATCTTCCATGAGCACTTCAACTACCATAATATGAAAATGCTTATAAAAAGTTTATCTGGACTTTTTTGCTTTAAGCAAAGAAAAAATTATCAAATCCTCCTCATACAGTGGTCTAAGCGGCTTAGGATTTTGAAACTGACAATGATCAGTACCAAATGATATCTACAAGCATCAGTAGTTGCCGATACACTTAGTTTTTTTTCTTAAGTCGTTAGATTTAAATAAAAGTCAGAGAGCTATGTCTGACCACTTAGTTAATTTTAAAACCAGTCTTGTTAGACATCCATCTCCTAGAGCACAGCATAAGGGAGGTAATTTAAACTAGTTTAGCAAAACACTTGATGAATCAGAGTTAGGCAAGTTGCATTTCACCTCCCATCTACTGCTGGTGAAGTTCAGCCACATCATGGCTGTCAAAGGTGAGATTAAGTGGTCATTAGTTCTTCTCTGGCTCTTTTCCCATGTCTGAACCCCATGTGGAGTAATTTGGAAGGTCTGTCTGAGGGCTTCTCACAGCATTGAAGGCAGTGGGATGCCTGGTTATCTCTGAGCCACTGCTCTGGGATGAGACATGATGGACCTCAGAGTTTCACCCCTTAAAGAAAATCCATGTGGTTTGGTCTCTAGCTGCAATATTCCACTTCTTAAGATGTTCTTGATGTATAAGCAAGAGGCTGAAGGGGTGTTTCTATACAAGAACAAATTCACATCTAACTACAAAATTTCCTGTAAAGGCCGATCACTCTTCCCATTATATAATGCTGCTTTCTGTCTTGTCCCCTTTTCAGCTGCTCCCAGTATTGCCAGGATTTAATCCTTTGCCATAGTGTGGGTTTAGCCCAAGGAAAGACTTAAAGCCGTCCAACTGGATATAGATATACAGCAGCAGAATGCAGGTCCCCATTGCTGTCTGCTAGTGTGGCCTGGTGAAACTCAGGGAAGAAAGCTATGGCATCTCAGCTCACAGAGACACATAGGAACATGCCAACTTTTTTGCCTTGAAGCTGCTTGACATACCAAGCAACCTGTTTTTAGCCATTAAAATGACTGCATGCTGGATTGCAAAGCACTACCAGCTGGCTGTATGCAAACAGTGGGAAGAAACACCTATAGGATTGCTGGTGCCAGCTGAAAGCTATAGGCCAGACAAGGCTAGTGGGAGCAAGGCCCCAGCTACACCCAGGAGTTGGGAGGTCTGGGGGTTCTGGAGAGGTTCTGCACTGCAGGTTTCAGTGAGCTGGCCCGGGGGGGGCCATCCTCCTCATGCTGGCAAGGTCAGCAGTGGTGGGGAGAGGAAATATCTCTGTGCAAGCTCCAGGAAAAGAGGTCTCTGCTTCTTCATTGATGTAAAACGAGGCTGTGGCACTGGTTCTGGTGCTCTTTATTCAGATTTAACTGAGGCCTGAGACCCCAGCCCAGATCTGGGCCCCCTACAGAGGGTAAAGGAAAGTGAAGGGGAAAGGCAGAGGCATTTGGAGATGTTTATCATGTACATCCTGAGGCCTGTGGTGTTCCCAGCTCCTCCTTCAAATGAAGTGGAAGTGAGGGAACAGTGCTGATCTCAGTACCCTTTGGTGGCCCTAGGCACACTGCTCCTGCCCAGCTTCTGCAAGTGCCCCATGGAACAGGCTGGATCCGAAGCCTTTCTGGAATGTCAGGCCAAGAACTTAGGCAAGGATATGAGGTCCTGTCTAGCTCTCTGAGAGGGAGAATGAGGGAGAGATCCATTGTCAGCTCCAAAGGTTCTTACCACATGCTTAAAATCAAGCATATTCTAGCTTGCTCTGCTGGTTTGCAGCTGGATTCCTCCGCTTCAGACCCATAAAATGGAGGAAAGGGTGGTGCTTGAGCTGGTTCACAAATAAATGGCTGTAGGACTCGGAAGGAGAGTACCTGAGAACACACTTCCCTCAGTGCACATTTACGAGTCCTAGACCAGAGAGTCCTGCTGAGACTGTTGCAGGTCCAGGTTGAAGCGCTGGCTGCCAAATTTACAACCTATTTAAGAAGTAAAAAGAGGTTGTAAGAAAACTCACGTCCACTTCAAAGTACCTGGTGAGCAAGATGCTGTTAGTTTGGCAGTTGGTATCTCCATGAAAAATCACTCCTACCAATAGTTGTTCTCCTACAGCATGGCACACACCAGGGTTAGGACAATGCCCTAAGAGTGGGTGGAGCAGCTGGAGAAGGTGTACACTTACCCATGGTACAGTGTACAGACCCATACTCAGGCAATGTGGTGAGCTCCCTGCTCTGCCCCCACTCCCTGCTCTTCTCTGGTGTGCCTGCTGCAGGACTCTTGCTTCAACATGTTGTGTTACATAGTGTCTTGTGTGCTGCAATAGAATTTAGGCTATATCAAAATAAAA
>JAWWES010000094.1:49970402-49987913 GCA_035583135.1 Lophotriccus pileatus
TAAAAACATAAATTGTTCTCAACAGCAGTATAACCATAATAGGTAGCTCCAGGATCAACCCCACAGTTTGTGAGGTTTGTATCAGAGACTCAGGAAATCACACATCTGGTTTGCTTTATCTATCTTCTCTGGGCTGACTGGGGACTGAACTGTGGGTTTACCTTCTTAGCCTGGACTGAAGGACAATTTACGCATCAGGATAAACTAGGGACTGAATTCAGCTACTGTTCAAACTGTGTTTCTCTGCAGCTCCATGCCCCACCTAGCCTCCTAAAGGTGCAGACTGGCCCCAGGAGTTGGGAAGCACACCAAATAGAAGCCACAAGCTGCAGTCTTTCCCTGAGATCCAACCCCAGAGGCCCTACCCAGCATGGGCCACCAGGAGCATTCCTGGAGCAGCAGAGACCTTCACTACACATGGGGAAGGGCAGGAGGTTCATGCAATGGCAGCAAGGCACACATTTTACCTATATTACAGAGAGTGTTGTTACAGAATATGCTCAGCCTCCAAAGCATTTGTGTCTGCTGCTGGCACGGGGCTTGGGGGCAGCCAGCTGCTTCTGCCCAAGGGAAAGGACACAGTGCAAACCAACGTGTGGCACCTCCACTAGTGGCTGAACACCTGAGTGCTGCCTGCCACAGTCAGTCCCTCCTCTTCTTCCTCCTCCTCCTTTCATAGCAAACATCTGGAATACAGATGGCACTGGGATGGGGCATCAGAGGTCTTCTGCTGCACAGGGATCCACAATAGGCGACTGTGCACCCTGGTTGTTTATTAGAGTGTGGTGGTGCAATAGCCAGACCCTGCTTTGACTGTGTGAGCACCACCACTGACCCCAGTTCTCCATTTCTGCAACAGAAAATACCTTTTTGATGAAACTTGAGTATAAAAGAGGGGAAATGGTTTCACTAACAATGAAGGGTTCATGGCAAGTAGCAAGAAACTCAAAATTGGTCCTTAAAGACAGCAGCAGCAGGTTACTGAACAGTGATTTTTAGTGTAACTGTGTTACAAACACAAGTTCCCATGCTCTCCTGGGAGCCAGTTTATTTCTGCCCTAATGAGCAAGCTAAAACACAGCCTTGTTCATGCTGCCAAAGACAGAGAGAGAATACTCCAACACAATAAAATTTCTCCATTGCCCTCAAGCCTCCATCTAAAATTACATCCAAACCTGAACTGAATTATTGCTGAAAGAGTAATTACTTCTTGATTACTTTTTCCCAATCTCTAGGCTCCCAGGCTCCAGGCAGAAGTCAAACTGTCAGATGTCAAAAGGGAGAGAGAGAGAGAAAAAAAATGTTTGTACACCTACTCCAGCCCAGCTGGAAGAGGGAAGCACAATAAATCTTTTCTTGTAGGAGCTCCAGAACACTTTCCAGAGGTTGTGTTTCTTCTGATGCATTTCTGATAAGCCTCCAAACCTTGACAGGATTCTCACCTGCCCTTGCTGAACAGCATGGGAAAGGAGGGGAAAGCTTAGCACCAGCAGTGCAGTGTAGAGGTGAAAGCACAGAGATAGCAAACCATTTCCACTGAATTGCTTTTTAGATCTCCGTGGAGGTGGGCTAGAAAGGGGTGCTTCTCTTCAGCCCTAACCACAACCCAGCACAGTCCGGGAGGTCACTCACCCTGCAAAGCACTGTTCACCACTAGTGAGCTGCCCAGTGTTGACTGGTATGGTGCAGAGGGAAACTGGGGTGTGCTCCCCTTTCCAGGAGTTGCCTGCCAGCCCTTGGCCAGAGCAGATGGCACATTTTCAAACTCTTCCTCCTCCCCAAGCCTCACTCCTCACACTTCCAGACAGGGCTTGAATTCTTCCCCATCTGGCTATCTTTCCAGGACACAACATCAACCTTGAACTCTACACCCTCTATTTTCCACATCATCCTGTGCAGCACACAAACTACTCCAGCTACTGCTGGGGCCAGGCAAGAGTTCAGGCAGGCTGTAGCCCAGTGCCTCACGTTACTGTTGTCTGCTTTTCAAGACAGACTTCTGTCATTGATCACTCCCTTTAAACAGAAACTGCTTTCTACTCGTATATCTTCCTCATCAGCTTTTAAAACCTGTTCCTTTCTGAGCAGGAGTAATGGGTACTGAATGCAGTATTCCTTGAAGAAGTAGCTTTCCTTTTTCTCTGGCATCATGTGATGCATTCTCTTTTGCTTTTTATTCACTTTAACAGATCCTCACATTCAACTTTCTTATTATGGAGCTTTTGCTAGCAAAGAATTGCCTTCTGTGATTCCAGTCCTCCTAGATTTGTTCTTGAGACACATTTGCTCATTTAGAGTCTCTCCGTATGTATATCAAGCTAGGGCTGTTTTTCTCTGCATGCATAATGCAAAAGGCTCTTTTTTGCCGTTAAATTTCATCATGGCTGCTTGTCACCCAGTCATTCATTGTCAGGGATCACTGAGAAAGTAATTTTTCCCCAGCATAACTAATGGAATTATGCATGGCTTTTCCTTTGTGGAGTGAATATCACCAGTGCTGCAGTCCTTGACCAGATGTCTTGGTTATAGCTGTTGTATTTGAGTGAAGAATGCTGGAAAGAATGTGAGGCCTAATTCATTCTCAAAAGAAAGAGCCTGATTCTGAACATATTTTATTCCTGTAAGTATTTTGAATGATGGCTTCCTTCCTTCATTTCTCTTTGATTCAGCAGATGCTATGCAGCATGAGGACTAGTTTGGGAAATATTTCATACAAAGTCACCATGCAATGGTTGGGTTGGGTTTATTTCCATTGCTTCCTTCAACCACAAGAGTACCACATATTTTATATTCCTCACTATATCAAAGCCTAGTGGCAGGATGTGAAGCTTCTGTATGTGTGTAGCTTAAGTCCATTCCTAGGATTAAAAAAGAAAAATCAGCAGATGGAATACAGGAAAAACTGGTATGTTACATGGGACTTAAGGTTTCCATCTCACACATCAGCCCTATCATCTCAAAGAAGTTTTGTGGAAGAAACGCAAAATTATATTTTCAGGAAACAGTGGAGCACAAATAGGCTTGATTGAAGGAAAAGGCTCCCATGCTGACTGAAGAGAGTGCTGACATCAGATCAAAAGGGAGCTGCTTTTAGCCCAAGAACTGGATGAATGGGCTTCCCAAATAAACCAAAGCCAAGGACAGAGCTGAAAGAAGATTGATGTTGTTCTCTTTAGCAAATGATCCAATTTCGATAGAAAGAAAGATGCTAATTTGGGGTTTAGTCCAAATTCCTTATGTCTGCCAGACAATCAAGCCTGCTTATGGATCCAGAATGACAATAGTGTGAAATTAACAGGAATAATTACAACTATCATTGAGACATACAAGACCTACAAGAAACATACATAGTTCAAAGAGATGCTTACCATCAAACTACAATAGTTTCATTTGCCTTCAGTAGTGGGTGCATGAGCAAGCAGAAATTCAACTAACAGAAAATGTAGTAAGGTGCAGCTTTGACCAGAAAATTACTCATGGCTTTCAATTCTTGTAGCTGTATTCAGCTATGGTATTCAAAGTATTTTGTGTCATTTGTCTTCACATGTTTCTTCAATCACTGACTTTCCTTCTCAGGCTAAGCAGCTATTGTTCAAATTTCCATTTATTTTTCAAATCATTTAAAGATCTGTCTTCTCACAGGAGGTCATTCCAGTAAAATGATGACTGATAAATCCATATTTATCATGTTTACTGAGTATCTCAACATCCATTTTTGAGTGCATTTTCCCTTTTCATTTTAGAGAATATTTATAAGACTTTTGATACCATGTGACTGTTTTCTACACTCATAATTAATTTAATTTAGAGAGTTAAACTCTTGAACTAGTAGGTAATTCACACAGAATAGAAACACAGGAAGAAAGAAAGCATGTTGAAAAGCCTAAACTAATATTTTATTTTAATCAGGCCTTTTATTTTTCCCTCAAAGGGTAATAAAAATAATGTACACAGCATGGTTTCATTTCCTCAGGAGCTGCACACACAGAATGTTGTATCAGGCGCTACAGGAGCTTCTGTGGGAAGTGTGGTTTCTTTCTTTGTCCTACATACCTCACCAGGCATTGAGTGAAATCTGAGTACCTTCTTGAGACACAACCTATGAGCTCTCCCTGCAAGTTTTTTACTAAGGTTGGGTGAAGAGTCAAGTATTGGTGGCTGTGGGGAGAAAGACAGCACAAGAGGAGAGGGTGAGGAGTGAAGCTGCGAAATCAAGCCCTAGAACAGGTCTAACCAGAATCTCAAGGCTTGCAATGACTGAGACAGGCTCCACGAACAGGCTCTGATTTCAACCATCTCCATTTTCATGAGAAATGGGCAGAAACAGGAACAATTTCGATGTAGCAACAATTCTTGACTGTCTTGGATGAGGGTGCTCTTTTATTAAAACCAACCACATTTCCTTGGGTCTGTGTTTCAGATAGTTGTCTCTGGTTTGGGCTCGTTTTCATGTAAAGCCACAGACTTAGACTCTCTCACCAGCTTCTTTTTGCAGCTTCCTCTGCCCTAGCCTATGCTAAAAGAGTGTTTCATTGTTAGAAAACCAGGGAATTTGGTTTATTTACTGGCAGTGAGCAAATTAAAGCAAAAGCGGAGGGAGGAGAGAAAACACATCTAATGTAGTTTATCATTTTGAATAAGCACTGAAACAACTGCTAGCCATCCCTTGCATACTTCACTCCTTGGATCAACAGAGGAGTCCTGCCAGATGTCAGATTATATATTCCATAGCTGAAGTGTTTGCATAACTTTTCAGTGGCTACCATTTAAAGAAAGAATCACTGATAGGCCTTTTCTTAATATATTCCCCAAGTTTGACATGTTCGCTGTGTACTGCCAGCACTGATTTTGTACTTGGAAGGCGAAGTTACTCGTATCTCCCCTGTGGCCCCTGTGCCAACTAGCAAGCCAAAACAGGCCTTCCTCATTTTCATAATCTTGGCATTCGACTTCAGGCAGTTCTGGGGTTGCCCAGCCCTCCATACCCACAGGGGTTTTTGCCTCCCAGCCCAGGAGAGTGTGGGCTTGTGTTATCAACAATGATATCTAGAAAACATTCATCTGGTGATTTTGGTTAGTTGCCCAGTAACTCAAAAGAAATTGTGTGGTATTTCTCTTTGGAGGAAAGAAAAATGTGACTACATCCAATTTCAACATTGGCATTTACAGCATTCCTATCACTGGCCAGATTTTGTCTTTACTAAGGAATTATCCAAGCAGATTTCCTTTCTAAGCACGAGGTGCTCAGATAAGCCATTCCACTCTGTGGCTATTGAGCACATCTCAGTATAGCACTGGCTCCCTTGATTGAAGCCTGAAGGTTTTTGAACGCCTCTGGAGCTTCTTTTGCAAGCAGCCACCCTCCTTTGCTCAAATTATAGCTTGGTGAAATACATGAAGCCCACGCACCTTTTCCTTGCAGTGGGGTGGCG
The DNA here is from genome assembly GCA_035583135.1 of Lophotriccus pileatus. Classification (NCBI taxonomy): domain Eukaryota; kingdom Metazoa; phylum Chordata; class Aves; order Passeriformes; family Tyrannidae; genus Lophotriccus; species Lophotriccus pileatus. Next base: position 49,975,835 of record JAWWES010000094.1, read on the forward strand.
CTTGGGCAACCTGGGCCACTCTCCCATTGACAAGAATGAGCTTAGTTTTCACGCTGGTGATGGGAATTTTCTCTTTTTGCTGAAAGCCAAAGCTACTGAGTGCCATCTCTGAAAAACAGGCTGTATGCCAAATAAGAATTCACAACTGAGCCCTGTAATTAGATAATGCATTACAATCAGTGGGGAAAAAAAAAAAAAAAAGGAGTCTGTAAAGACAATTAACACTGTGTTTAACTCTTTTTGATTGCCATGTTAAAGGGCAGAATGAAACCTTTGATGTTCTTCCGTAGCTGAGATGTACTAAAATCATGTGTAATGGCTTATATTTGAAGACTTTGGTGAGATTTTTTTCAATCCCCATTTCTCTTCTGTTCCATTAAAGAAAAAAACAGGGTCTGGCATTACAGCAAGCAAGCAAGCAGCTTTTCCTAGAGATTTTCTTAGAAAATTGCCCTTTTTCAGAATGCTATCCACCTCCTATTTTCAGGGAAAAAGATAGCCTCATGATGCATATTAGATACAACAAACAATAATGGCACTCACTGGAGGGAGATGAGTTGTATGGGAAGGAGATAAATTACGTACTTTTTATCACCTGCTGAAGTTTCTCTACATGCTGCTGATGAGTTATAGCATTTCAGCCTAACTGTAACAGAGATTTCTTCCCCACGGATTTCTGGTAGCGGAGGTAGATATTTATGCGCATGCATTGTAAAATTTTCAACTCCAAAGAAATGAAATGCTGTCAGATAAATGGGGGATATTATTTATGTCTGCTGACACTAACTTTGAACCTCCTACTTTGGAGCAGGATATTAGACAAAATGACCTCCAGATTTCTCTTATAACCTAATTTTTTCTACAATTTTCATTAGCTCAAAACCCCGTTCTGTACCTGCTGTTTGTGTCAATCAGTATCTTCAGACAAGCTATTGCATATTGCTACATTTTTCTCGTCCTGTCTATTCAGACATAAACATATTTTTCCCCTTTTATTTACATCTTAATAAGAACACTATGGACATAGAGTTCAAGAGCACACTCTATACAGAAATATGATTTAAAGCCCAAGAAATGCATCATTCTAGATGCTATGTTACTCTGAAGGTAGCAAGATTTTGGCTACCTTCAGCTTCACCCATTTCTAACTTCAGCAGTATCAATTCTCTTCCATCTCCAGTACAATAAATTCTGTATTACTGAGTGCTATAAAAGGGTTGGTTGCTATGCAGCAGGGCTGTGAGTGGTTGTGCAAGGAACAAGCTGGCTACTGTCCAAAAGGTTGGTACTGCATTGAATTGTCATCTGAACACAACAGCAATTCAGCTTGACTTCCTTTTTGTTGACTGATTTTCCATCATGTCCTGTGACATTTGAGCCTCACTGTGTGACAAGCTTAATTTCCACACCAGGTTCACAAACTAGCTGATCTTCCACCAGATTTCATCACTTGAGCAGACTTGAGGAGCAATACGACGGTATGATCAGTTGAAGCTTCAAGATTGCCAATGTGTCCAAGTTTAGCAGCTGCTAGATAAGCCTACAGAGTCCCCAGAGAGTCCTCTGCTCTGTGAATGAAAATGGAAATTCCAGCATGGAGTTTCTGAAATCTCTGCAGGTTGCATGCAGGGTAGAATAAGTCACAGGAACAGATCTCACTGCTTATGTCCTTGAAAAGGCATGAACAAAGCCTGTCTTTGAGTAAGAAATCAGTTGAATCCTGTATAAACTGACTATAGGTGCCATGCAAAAAGTCAAATCTCTGTAATTTATATTGAATAAGGATTGAGAACCCCTCTTTTTTACTTGCAAACTGTGCTTCAAAGCATTTTTTTCAGGTTGAAACAATTGACTTTGGCTGTGCTCCATTTTTTCAGGCTGTACAGTGTTTCAGTGGATTCCTTTTCACATGTGGTTTAACAAACACCCCCACACCAGTTTTAAGTGCCGAAGAAATCAGGGAGTGGAACAGCACAAACAAGGGTGGTCACTGTGAGGGAGGGAAAGCTTGCAAGAGGGCTTATGCGGAGGCTTATGTGGAGGTAAATATAAATTCCTCTTAACTTCCTTCAAGAAAAAATAAAAATAAACCCTCTAAAAATAGAGCATTATACAGCCTAGCTGAACCTATCAGCTTCATCAGTTCTCATGTCCAGTGGCCTCCATCACTTCATTAACAGCTACATATCAAAGTTTTTATAAAAAGTTATTTTCACATGGGCCATGTGTGAGATCCTGCGTCCGAATCTCATGGAATTACTGATATGGGTCGGAACCAACTCACTGTGAGTGTGTGTGTGCATGGGGGGAAGGGCTGGGCCTGGACCTGCAGGTCCATGGTCAGGCCTGCACATCAGGCCTGGGCTGAGGGCACAGGGCAGAGCTGAAGGCAAGGCGTGCTGACGCCTGTGTAGCCGGGCTGTCAGTCAAGGCAGGCACTGCGCCCCTGGAGCCCGTGACTGGCTACAGCCCAACTCACTCTGGCCTGGAAGGCACTGACCGGATATCCTGCCTGAGAGGGCAAAGTGAACCTATAAATACAGGAGACTCCATGTGGACTGTCTCTCTTCTTGTCTTCTCTCTTTTCCCTCTCCAGCCGGCACCATCTGAATCATTTAATCATGTCAAAAATTATTTTTTTTTCTTTCCTTTTCCTTCTCATATGGGTAACTTAAAATCAATGAACTGTGTTGTACTAAAGCTGGTATATGGATTGCTTTACTGGGTGTTTCCTGTGGAATGGGTCTTTATGCTGAATGTTTTAGTGAAATGCTTTTTTCTTTGTTGTATTTTACTCCTATAAAAACCTTTTGCCAAAATATTGCATTTTCTCACTAAATTAAAAAGAATTTATCTTAGAGAAGAGTGTGTGACTCTTTCTCCAAACATTAATTAGAGGTTATAATGAACGAAAAAGCTTTTTGAAAGTCTTAAATAAAAAACCGCAACTGCTATGGGAAGTTTATAATCCGGAGTGCAACACCATGTGACATCCGCCTCCTCTAAAGAGACACCCTTTACACACAAGCACATATATACTGTTTAGGTGGTACATTTTTGCAAGTCCTCCCTCTGTCAGATTTACATAAAACCACAGGATTACTATTCACATAATCATTAGTCTAATAAAGCAATACTTCACACTACTAAGTCATTTGCTAAAAATTGTGATTTAAAAGTGTTCTTGAGAAGACACATTTTTCTCGGGGTTAAATTCTCTCATTCTGTTCCCTAAAAAAAGTTTGCAAAGGAAGAAATGAAGGAGGGACTAAGTGCACAAATTCAGATTATGGGAGGAGACATGCTGATGCAAGCAGAGCTGCGGTTACTGCTTTGTCACCATGGTCAGTGGCTCTCCAGACTTGATGCAGACTTCTGCAGAATAGCTGGCCTGTCCATTTGGAAGAGCATGGGGCCAAGGAATGCATACAGTTTGCAAAAGGGCCATGTTGTGTTTTCAGGAGACCTGTCTTAGGTGCCAATTGATAAATAAGAAGTCCAGAACCAGCTCATGATACTGTAGTGGTGTTCTACCCTTTATACAAGAAAAGACAAGATGCAGACTTAGGAATAATAAGAATTTTTAAAATTGCTGAGACTCTTTAGTCTAGCAAATCCCTTGGTTGTGGCTTGAGTGCAAACCACAACAGGAATGCACTCTTGCTTGAAAGTAGCAACTGCTTCTGTCTGCTGGGCAGAGGAGCCATGCTTCAGCAGCCCTGGATAATAGGAAGAGGGTGTCAGCATTATGCTTTGGCTACTTCAGATATGCTCTTAACTGACTAAAGACAAGAAACAGAAAGACAAAAGTCAGTTCAAAAATCAATTAGGTTCCTGGAGGATTTTCAAAGGTGCTTGAAACAACTGATGGATGACTAGAGAGACACAGAAAACAATTGACTCTCCAGGGCAATTGTGCTTCATTTCTGTACAGTTAACAGGGGAAAAGACATTTAAAATGCAAACTAAAAAACAAGTGAGGAGAAAAGCTTGAAGAATCTAAATCTACATGCAAATTTAAACCTATAAATATAGATTACATATGCATTCTGAATAGAATCTTACAGGAACTAACTGATGAGCTTACTGAACCCCTTCCAGCACTATTGGAAAACCCTGGGTTTACAGGTCTTCCCCATTTTGTCGCACTTGAAGACTTTTAGGCCAGATGTCACCACTGTTAGTAGCATTGAGTCATCTGTCACTTCAGCTGTGCTCTTACTGAGAATGATTGGAAACACAGTGCTAAGGAGTTCCCCTAGTGACAACAGATAAAGGCAAAATTGCTTCTGCATTTAAATATGCTTGAAGATATTTATCTAGTATTATGGTTTTGGCTTTGGTTTTCTGTAAATTGACTGCCAATTGATATATATACACCTTGCAAACTTGGTTTCACTTTCAGAGTTGTCATATTTCTCGTATCTCTTGTGGTACGGCTCACTGCCTTATTCACCTGCAGGAAGAAAAGTAAGACTGGCATCTGCAAGTCTGCCTCTAATCAGCAAAGTATTAAAAACAATTAGCAAAAAAATGGACTGTTTGCTAAGCAGAACAGTGAAATTGCTGCCACCTAGATAAGAAATTGTTTTCAAGTCTGGCCTCTTGATATCTAACATAGCACAAGAGAGGCAGATAGAACCCTTGGTTATCTGACGCGTAGACCTCAAGGCTAACCTGTCAGAGGAGGCTGGAAGTTACAGAAGAATAAAATCTTTCTGTTGTGAAGGCTAGACCAAACGAAAAAAGAACGTGAGAAAATGCAGCAACCTCAGTACCTTCCCACACAGCTATTACCTCCTGGGGTAAAAAGCAAACTGGGGAAGGCGTGCGTGTGGGGGTTCTGTTTTTTTGTGACTCTCATTTGCAATCTGCTTGTAAAGTGCATATAGCTCAGGCAGCTGCTTTGCACAGTCTGCACAGTCCTACATCAGCCACCCCATGCTGCCTGGGGTGTGGGCAGGAGGGCAGTTTTGGGACAGCATGCATTTGGAGGCAGTGCTCTTTAGAGGCCTGGGCTTGGCACAGAGTCTCCCAAAGGGCACCAGGCCAGCAGGATGCTGGGACAGGGGCCAGAGCTCGTGACCTGTGCAAAAGGATGCCACTATCTGTAATCTGCTAAAGCAGATTGTCCTGAAGATACAAATCTGAGTAAAGTCATGTGGAGTAGCTGGTCTGGCCTGAGACAGAGAGTGTTTAATCTCTGAGAGCAACCCTGCCTGGTAATGAGGCTGGGCTGGGCATAGCTGCTTACAACCCATGGCTTTGTATTGCAACTAACACCAGACTTCCTCTCTAGTGGGGACAAAGCCATGCCAGGCAGGACAGGCAACACAAGACAGTTGCTCTGCAAAATTAGAAGTGACCAGGCAATTCTTGGTGCTTTCTTACATTATTTGGCATCTCTTTCTGTCACGACACAAAATCTATAGTGTCAGTGAGCAAAGTGCTGATTTTGTCTTCCACTCAGTAGCAAGCACAGACACTTCATGTGTGCCACGGCTGATTGGGAAGGGGGAGCTTCAGGACCTGGGGTTTTTAACCCCTTACCTGGAGGGTAAAATGCTCCCCCATTCTTACCCACCACGCAGTCCCAGGAGGCCGAAAAGACTCAGAGACCAGCAGAGGAGCGCGCACGCGCGCGAGAGAGAGAGCTTTATTGTTATGGGTAGGGGTATATATCGGTTTTGGGCAGATTACAAAATCCCCAGTTAGAAGTTTAGGGGGTCTTGCAGAACCACCAATAGCAGGAAAGGGTTAACAAGCAATAGAAAGGAGCAGATAAAGGCCAATGAGAAAACTTCCTGATATCTCCCCAGGACATTCCAGAGGAGAGATAACAGTTGGGGGGGGAGGGGGGGGAGAAGAAAGTGAGTTAGCAAAAAGCTACAAGAAAACCATTTTGCCTTATATACTGAAGATCCATTGCAACACATGTGCATCTGTGCATATGCTAGAGCTCTCCCCTACCCCCAGGAGTCCCAGCTGTCTCTTCCTCAAAGGAATAGCATGCTCACAGTGTGGTTCCCAGTCCTGCATGGCTGAGAAGGCACCAGAAGGCTTTTATTCACCAAGAGCACAGCCAAAGGAGGCCACTCAAGACACAGACCCTGACCACAGGGTTTTCTCATGTACTTTTGCTCCACCATTCATGTTTGCATAAATTTCTTGCTTTACTTCCATGAAACTCTCATGTAAGGGGGCATTGAGTATCCTTATTGACAGCCTGCTCCTGCAGCAGTTGCCCTATCACTGTGTCTGGAGAGCAGGACAGGGCAGTTGCTCTTTGTTGTCTTATCCTAGGTAAGCCACTGTGAAACATATCTCTTCACCTGAGCTCTCTGTATCTTAACATGGATAAATATATAGTGTATAGGCATTTTCTGAATCATCTGAATTCTTGCAGTTCTTACTTTTGACTCATCTGAAGCTCTCTCCTGCTCCTGTGTTTTTAATTGCTATCTTCCTGCATTCTGGAGATCATCGCATCCTGCTCCACTAGTCACCTGGTCTACTGCGAAGAGACAGCATCACCTGTGAGAGCAGATGCTCCATTCTCACAGCATTTCTCACTCCTCCTGACACAAGGAATATCCAGCTCTGCACAGGAGTGCACTGCGAGTCTCTGACCCAGCATGGTGTGATGCGGACAGCAAGACCTGTTTGGATGGGAAATACCACTGCATCTGCCACTGGCATGACAAGCAAAACTGAGTGCTGCACATGCAGTGGCATAGAAAAATATTCCCCAAGGCAAACCACAGAGAGAGCCTGCACCACGGATGGGCAGATCTCTGCTTGTTCTCGATAACTGAGGCTGGCACAGCTCTGTGGGCTTCTACAGCAAAAGGAAAATTAGGGAAAATGTTGGGCTGTGGCTGAATCAGATGGGTGTCCCGGTAACAGAAGACAGAAAGAAGGCGTAATTACTGAATGCCTTCTTTGCCTCAGTCTTTATTGCTGAGGTTGGCCCTCTGGAATCCCAGAACTCAGAGGTAAGAGAGGAAGGCTGCAAAAAGGAAGAATTCCCCTTGGTCACAGAAGATTGGATTAGAGATTAGCTAGGCAAACTTCACTCATAAATCCATGTGCCCTGATGGGATGCATCCACAGGTGCTGAGGGAGCTGGCAGATGCTGTAGCTAAGCCACTCTCCATCATTTTTGAAAAGTCACGGAGAACAGAAGAGGTGCCCAGTGACTGGAGGAAAGCTAATGTTATTCCCATTTTCAAAAAAGGGCAAGGAGGAGGACACAGGAAATTAAAAGCCAGTCAGCCTCACCTCCATCCGTGGGAAGGGGATGGAACAGATCGTTCTAGAGGTCATTACCAAGCATGCAGAAGAAAAGGTCATAAGGAGTAGCCAGCATGGATTCACCAAAGGGAAATCACGCTTGACCAATTGACAGCCCTCTGTGATGGCATGGCAGGATGGGTTGATGAGGGGAGAGCAGTGCAATGCTGTCTATCTTAACTTTGGCAAGGGCTTTGACATTGTCTCCCATAACATCCTCACAGGTAAGCTCAGGAAGCGTGGGTTAGATGAATGGACAATGACATGGGTCAAGAACTGGCTGAATGGCAGAAATCAGAGGGTTGTGATCACAGCAGTAGAATCCAGCTGGAGGCCTGTAGTAAGTGGTGTTCCCCAGGGATCAAGACTGGGTCTTATTCAACTTGTTATCAATGACATGGATGAAGGGATCAAAGGCACCCCCATCAAGTTTGTTGATGATACAAAACTGGGGGGCAGTGGCTGATAGATCTGAAGTCTGTGCTGCCATTCAGAGGGACCTTGGAAGGCTGGAGAGTTGGGCAGAGAGAAACTTAATGAGGTTCAACAAGGGCAAGTGCAGGATCCTGCACTTGTGGAGGAATAACCCCAAATACTAGCACAGGGGCCTGACCTACTACAGAGCAGCTTTGCTGAGAAGGACCTGGGAGTCTTGGTGGATGACAAGCTGACCACAAACCAGCAGTGAGCCCTTGTGGCCAGGACGGCCAATGGTATCCTGGGGTGCATTGGGAAGACTATGGCCACCAGGTGGAGAGAGGTGATCTTGACCCTCTATTCAGCCATAGCGAGGTCACATCTGTAGTGCTGTGTCCAGTTCTGGGCTCCTCTGTACAAGAAAGACAAGGATCTGCTGGAGAGGGTCCAGTGAAGGTCACAGAGATTATGAAGGGTGTGGAGCATCTGTCTTACGAGAAGAAACTGTGGGAGCTGGGCCTGTTTATCTAGAGAAGAGAAGACTGAGGGGAGATCTCATCAGTGTATATAAATATCTTAAGGGCGGGTGCCAAGAGGATGGTGCCAGACCCTTTTAATATGCTACATATGCTACAATGCCACTATGTTTTCTGGCAGCAGCCTCTTTGACTATCTTACCTTTGGCTCTGTCTTAACAGAAAATTGTTCACTAGACTTACCAAAGTCTTTGTGGAGTTATATGGCTACTTGGGTCATTTTCCTTTGACTATTCTGGTCATGAATCTAGACTCAACTTTTGTAGTTGCTCCTTGCTCAAGTCAGTCTTTTTTCCTGCATTATGATTTGATTGGTCTTTTGTTCTCTCTCTTTGGGAGCACTTCTACTCAAATGACTGATTAATTGTTTATGTCTTGGAAGAGTTGCGTGTCGTTTTTGAGGATTTTTAGGATCTTGAATGGAGCCTCCTAATCTGTCATTGCTGGATGCTGCTGATGCAGGTGATGGCCTGCATGATGACCATGCTAATACTGTAGCTAGTTCTGAATTTTGGTTGGGTTTTTTTGTGTTTTGTTTGTTTGTTTATTTGTTTTTTGTTTGTTTGTTTTTGTTTTGTTTTGTTGGGGGGTTGTGGTTTTTTGTTTGGTTTTGGTTTTGGTTGGTTGGTTTTGGTTTTCGTGGGTGTTTTTTTGTTGTTGTTTTGTTTTGTCTTCTTTTGTTTTTTCACCAGCCTCTTGCAATCTTCTCGTTGCTCCACCCTTTTTAAAAAGCATCTGCTTGGAAACAGGATATTGGTCACAATCATGTGAGTGTTTTCTTTGTTTGAGGAGGATTACTTTTAGTGTTGGGAACACTTTGGAGGGCTTTTTCTGTCCGTGGTTTGTGTACTCTATTGGGAAGCCTTCTGTCATTGTCAGCTGTATTTTCCTGAAAAATGGCTACACCTGAGTAAAGACCACAGATCGCTTTCTCCTTCACCCGAGGGACTGAGTGACAAATTGCTATAGCTTTATAAAGAGATGAATAATGACTGCATCATCTTCTCTTAGGACAAAATCTATAGGTAAAATTACAGGTGTTATTCCAAACACTACAATATGGTCCAATCTGCTGAAAACTGGGTTGTTTTATGCTGTCAATATTTAATAATGCCTCACTAGGAAACGTTTTTTCGTCTTTGCTACAGCATCTTCCATGTGCGAGATGTCTGCATGGTCTGTATTACAAAAAACAGAGACAACATGCCACAACAGATTTAGCTATAGTGTTCTGTTAGAAGTACTATGCATTATGCTTAAAAATATGCTAAGCATAATTAAAAAAACCAACAGTATAAAGGGCATCTGTCTGGCAAAAACCAGTAAGCCTTCTGTAAGAAATGCTTCCCATTTTGAAAACTGTTCATTCCCAGTGCAAAAATGTGTTCTACATAAATTCTTTCCCAAATATCTGTGATAAATCATGTTGCAATTAGAGTGATGTAGTCATATTCATATATGATGTAGTCATACTCCATGCAGGGAATTCCTCCTCCCTTTCATCTGGGTAGCAAAACGTTAAGGTTGCCCTGCTGCTATGTGTTATGTGGTGTGATATTCCTAAACTACAGGGTATGAGTAACTATTTAAAAACATGTAATTCCTCCTGCTTTGGTCCTGAACCAGGGTGCTGCTGGTCCACTAAGGCAGCAGGCTTGGGTGTGTGAAGAAATATAAGTTCTGTGGAATGAACCACTCAACAGAGCCTCTCAGACAAACACTGCTCTTTTGCCTCTCTGAAGTCTCCAAGTACCAGTAGTCTCCCATGTGCTCTGCACATAAATTTTCTGATAGCACCCATTTGCTTATTGGTCTGAACTTCTTGGCTTCTGACAGCAGCCCTAGCCTTTCAGATAAACACGACTGTAATCTGGTGTAACCTTGCTGGTTGCTAGTGAACCAACCCCCTTGAGCAGGCTTCCTACACCTTCCAGCACCTGAGGCTGGTGAGCATACAAGCATGTTTGAGGGAGACTGCAGTGTACAGTTACCCACTACAACACAGACATTTCCTGTGCTGGTTAGTGCTTGGTTTAAGTTAACGTTATTGTCATTATTTATGTCATGGTCCTGTAGGCACAGCTGCTTAGGAAGTAGAAGGTAGGACAACAGGTTCCCACCGATGTCCATCATCCTTGTTAGAGAAAGAGGTACATGATGGAAGAAACCTTACTTAGCCTCCTAACACTGTGCAGTTTGTGCTGGAGACTCTTGGCATTCACCCTATGTTCAACATGAGGAAAAAGCACAGTGATATTCAGGACATTCCTATGCCTGTAAAATATTCTATATAGTCTATAGCCTAGATTGCAAATGCCAGGCAAATTCTAATAATATCTCTACTGCTTTTAGACACTGATCCCTCAAACTACCTTGTAAAGAAAATAACAATTACTGTAAAGAATATTGGAAACTGCAGTTAAGCCTCAGGAGCTACTGCTGGAGACTGGGAGATGGGCTTATCTTTGGACTTATAACCCAAACAAGCTTCTCTGTGTGCATTCTACATGGGAATAGATGAGAATGCTCTGGAGGAACAGAGCCAGTAAGAACAGTACTGAAAGTAGATAAGGTCAGACCAATTCTGGTAATAATGGCTAATTAGTAAATCATCAGTGGAGTTTTTCAATAACATAGGCTCTATCACATCAGAAAAAGGAAAGACGGAGTGTACCAAGCGCTTGAGGAGATGGAAAAACCCTGAAGGGATGAAGTCAGCACACTGAAGAACTACCTTTACTTAACCATGGAAGGCCTGTGTACGAGACCAATCTAAGAAACCTACAGTTTTATTCAAACAGTAATTTTTTCACTGCCGGAGACCAGAAAGACTGCATGGAAAATGAAAAACCTCATGAAAAGGCCACAGCTGATCTTAGACTAGGATTTAGAGAGAAAGCTAATGTTCCAGAAAAAGCTATAGCTTCACTTTAAAAAGATTTTCAAGACAGAAGTGAAAGGTCATTTAAGTGTTTGGAAATGAAAGTATACCATATTATGTTGGAATGAAGAGGAGAAATACTAAGGTCATTGTCTGGACAAAGATGAGGTCCATATCAGATCTGGCATGAAATATTATTGAGAGTAAAAGTGCAGTACTATAGGTATATTATAGTATTTCCAACAAAAATAACAGTGAACAAAAGAAAAATCAACAAGTGTATATAATTTATGTTTGCCTTTTTGCATGTCAACAAATCCGACTTTTCGCAGTGAGAAAGAGTAGGACTGAAAATAGCAACATTTCTTTTGCTTTAGAGTACAGTGGAATTTTTATGAAGGCCTTGAATGTAGGGCCTCCCTGTGGGAGCTGAGATGCAGCTTCTTAGACCTGTGGCTGTAAAGCAAGAATGAAAGACAATATTTAGTCCTCTGTTAAAAGGGTGACTTTTCAGCACCCATGGGGTAGCAACCTTATTGAGGAGAGGCTGATTGACTTGTGATTGCCTTGCTGAGAGCACTTCAGCACTGCAAACATGAGGGTAGTGTACAGCACCGTGGAGAGACTCTGTGCTGTCAGATTTCTAGCCCAGAGACAAGAGTGACTCTTCTCACCCTTCACGTCATTGCCACTAGCATGACAGCTACAGGTTCTGCCTCTGGATCCGGATCTCCATGACCCAGCAAAGCTCTGCCCTAATGGATAGCAAAAGACTGTCCCTTCTCCTCAGAATTTCCATTTCTTTTTCATCAGAAATGCAAGCTAGAAAATCCTTAAGATTAGGGAGACCAGAATGAGTGAAGAGGTAAGAAGTTCAATCACACAGCACCTACAGGATGGACAAGGGATCAGAGCCAGCCAGCACGGGTTTAGGAAGGGCAGGTCCTGTCTG
>JAWWES010000094.1:49995679-50006432 GCA_035583135.1 Lophotriccus pileatus
ACAGCCTGATGAATATCACATGCATGTCCAAATTGTGGAGTCCTTATTCACCCTTCACTGGGCAAAACTCTCTGCACAGCCAATGGCTGGAAGAGGTTGAAGTTTGCAAGGAGAGATTTTGATCTGGCACCCATTAACTCCTACAGCTATGGCTCCATAGTTCATTGAAAGACACCCAGATTTAGCAGTTGTCCCAAAAACTCTAGTAAACAGGTACTCCAGCTGATGCACAGGTGAAAAGACTGTGAAAAGGGATTTTTAGGATCTGTTAGGAGACCCTCAGCACTGCTCCCAGCAAAGCTGAAAGCTGATATTAGTGGCAGGCACAGGACACTGCAGCAGCTGACAGCAGCCAGGGCTCTCCCCAGCTCAGTGATTCTGTTGAGTCACCTCCCTGATCTGGGCCTGGCTTCTGTCAATAACTGGGGGAAAAAACAGCAGGGAAATACTATGAAAAGGCAAAACAAAACAGTGGGGAGACTTAGGGATGCATAGAAAGTGTTCACACCTTAAGGGCTTGCTGCACAACATAGTCAGAGGAAACCAGTCTTCTCTCAGAAGACACTGGCCACAGAGAGCCTTCCACACACAACTCTTTGGTGGCCCAAAGCCTCATGTCCTTCTGCTCTGGGACAGAACAAAACAAAAGATGCATTCCCACTGTTCCCCTGGGAGGTAGAAAAGAATTAAATACCGTGACTCTCTTTTACCAGTTGTGTGCTACCTGTATTTAGCCTGGATGTTTTTAATTAGGCCTGGTGTGTCTGTATCCTCCAAACATCTTGAAGTTCATGGTGACCAGTCATTCAGTGAGTGGTTACTGTTCCTTATCCATCTGTGCTCCTCCACTCTTATGGATGCTCCTGGTGAAGGAGTCAGCAAAGGCCCAACTCTAGAGCACAGCTGGTACAACAAAGCTCAGATGACTGGAACTTCTTTGAAGTTCTGGACTGAGACTCTTCTCTTTCCTTTTTTAAGATATCCCACCAGCGTATTTGTTCCTTCTGAAATACTCACCTTTACCAAGTGCCTATCTAAATTGAGTTGAGGCCAGATATTCTCCAAATATATTTCATCAGCACAGCAAAGACATAGCCACTACAATGCCTGGGATACAGCAAGCAGAGCTTTCCACTGGTATCTTGTAGCCGTACCATGAGGAAGGCACAAGGTGTGAACACTCAGCATCCCTCCTGGCAGGAGCAGAATCACCACCAAACCTCCACTGTTAGTCTGCCATCCCAAAGAGGACACATTGGCCAGCCCAGCCGGTGGTCTGAAAAGAAATGTTCAAATGGATGTTTATGGAAAAAAAGGCACCCCCCTCTACCCAGGAGCCTTAGGGTACCTCTTGTTTGATATGTTTGTAAATAAATCTCCATTTCCAAGGAGGCAGTTTCCTGTTAGACCCTGTTAAACACTCCTGTTGTTCTGGTTTCCTGTGTTTGAAAGACCCAAACCCTGTTTGTCATTTCACCACGTCTAAATACCATAAATGAAGTCAAGGCTAATTTACAGCTACATGAAATGGATGTTAACAAATGAAATGAATGAAAAATACAGTAACAAGCATGTGGAGAGAAGACCATAGGGTTTCAGTTATGGGAAAAACACGAACCAGACCAGACCAGACCAGACCAGACTAATGCTGTTGTAGGGACCAGGACACATCCTGAGAACCAACATTTCAGCACTGAAAAAAGACTGAAAGGAATGTCAGGGAAATATTTTCATTCCACAGCTTCTAAATGTTTGTATAGCTACCCTAAACTCTTCATAGAGAAAAATATATATAAAAAAATTATAAACCACATTTTATTTATAAACAAGTGCTACTAAGATACACTCTTTTTTTGCTGTGACTATTATCTTCTCCGTCCTATTCCCACCTAGCTTTAACCACTTCATGTCTATATTTTCTACATGTGAGGATATGTATTTCAACACAATAAACTGGTGGAGCAGCAATTAAATTTTTCTTCCTAAACATTTCCTTATCAGTTTCTGTAAAGGCTTTTCCATAAGGCTTTTTTGAGAGATCTCTAAAACTACCTCAGTGAATTGCTGACTTGGCTAGAACCTTTTGAATTCATCACCAGCTACCCACTGAATTTAGCTTCTGTTAGTCAAAAGTTCACATTGTACAGAAGAAGGTACAAGTTTCATGAGGCACATGACATAAATTAAGTTGAGTATCAAGTTGGACAAATCTGAATCCTTCACTTGGGTGAAAGAATATCCTGTGACATACTCCCTCAAGTGAAATGTGAGTATTTATAAATCATTCATAGCCCAAAAATAATTTCTTGTTGAAATTTATGGGTGATTTGGAATAGGAGTGAAATTCAAAGACTTCATAATGTGTTTACAAGCAATTTTCTAACAGTAGAGGGCCAAATAAATATGTGCATATTCTTTGCGATTAGTTTGCAATTAACAGCTGTGCAGTAGACTTGCACAGAGAGTTTTAAGTTTAGTTTTGATAAAAAAAATCACCAACCTGAAGACTAGAACCAGCTTCCACAGGCTTTGCCACTTAATAGTTATGTTGGCAAGGACAAAATAAACTGGAAACATTTAAATGTCATTGTATCACAGAATCAATGAATAAAATAATTATTGCATAAATTATGCTTACATGGAAAAATATGTCTGCTTGCCCTTATTCAGTTATTACCATCACACATAAATGCTGAGGTCATTGTGAGTTTTGCCACTGACTTTAACAGGGCTCAGGATTTCCTCCTAAGAACTGATTAGCAGGAAGTCAGAGTTTATACAGAAGATTAAATACCGACATTGCATGTTGACATTATGAACTCCTTCATATGATTAAGATTGATATGAATGATTAAGATTTTGCACCAAACCAATACTGTGTGAGCATGCTTACTTTGCTCAGATCTTTAAAACAAATTGGTAAGATGGGAGTAAAGTTACATTTATTACAAATTCAGGGTCATTTATTACCAGGTCCAGGAATGAATAGTTTTAAGAATGTTTCTAGAGTATTATACATAAGGTGTTCATAAATGTATATTTTTTTCTTTTCTTTTTTAATGGGAAGAGTGGAAACTTGTGTCTGCACAAGTTATCAACTTTCTATTTCCATACAATCCAGATGATCTTGCTTGCCACCTTGGGCAGCTGCTTCTCAGGTAGGACAAGTACAAAGTCCCTTTGCACTAACAGAAGCAGTTTCTCTTACACAATCATTTAAACAATCATATAAACTACCCTGTGTGTCAAGTGTTAGAAATATCACCAGAAGCGCCCAATTTCTTTCCTTTTTTTCCCTTGCTTTCTCTTGTTCTTTTTTCGCTCCAAACATGCTGACCCCTGGTCTTTACTACTAACCTTAGAACTGGCACCTTTCTAAGTTTCATCTCACTGTAAAGTGAGGAAAACCTGTTCAAGTAATATCTGGATGAAAAACCTGTAATCATATACATTTAAAACTTATTGAGAAGAAATACTGTTCCAGTGTTCCAGGAGGCATGTTTGTAACTGAGTGCCTGTAAAGAAAGACTCTGTAGTACCTCTGTCACACAGGGTGTCGTGGGTTTGCAAAAGTCCCCCCCCTCTTTGGGGGGTTGTAAGCAGTTTGTCCAGGTGAATTTCCAGGGCAAAACCAATCAGAAGTTTTGGTAATGCCTTTGCCAATTACATCTTTAAGAAAACAGAAGAGAAGGTTGTTGTGCAGAAGAAATTGGGAAGCCATGTGAGGGAGGAGGCAGCAGGCCCCAAGGGGGGCCAGGCCTCCCTCCTCCCCCGGCCCTGGGCTGGGGGCATGGGCAGCACTGAAGCCCCCCCCGACTGAGACATGTAACAGAGTGAAGAAAAAAAACTTAAAGGACTTGGATGAGGCTGCTGCAAAAGAAATTCCAGCCAGAAAGATAGTGGAGACTTCAAGGTCAAACCTGGCAGTGGCAGCAACTAGAGGAGAGAGAAACCCAAAATGGGGGGAACGGCTCCTTCTCCCCCCCCCTCTCTCTCTCCCTTCAGCAGGGAAAAGACTGAAATCTAAAAAAATCCCTGCCACCTGTGAAGGATTGTTGGGAAGCGAAGACAACCCTCTGCAGCTCACGAAGGAGCCCATGCCGGAGCAGGGAAGTGGATGTGACTCTGTGGGAGTTTTGCTGGACTGTGGCCCATGCAGAGGAGTCTTACACCGGAGCAAGGAGGCCCAGGTAAGATCTTGGGATCCCAGAGAGGGGTCCATGCTGGTGCATCTGTGTTTGTGACCCCAAGGGACAGCAGAGAATGGAAGAACTGTTGCCCTGAGGGATGGACTCACGTCGGAAAGGTCTATCAAGGACTATTCCTGTGGGAAGGGACGCCACAGGAAACAGGGGTGGACTCAAAAGCCATTATTCCCTGTGACCCTGTGGTGCAGATCCATGGAAAAGCAAGTGTCCCCTTGCAGTCCATGGAAGACCTTACAGGACCTGGGTAACCCCCAGCCTTCGGCCTTAGCCCAGGAGGGAGGCAGGCCCAGCCCTGAGGTCGACATAGAAGAGAGAAAGAGACAATGAGAAACAGTTCCAGCTGCAATGAGTCGGAGATTTCATCCTGGAGATAACAGAGAGGAACTTTCAAATGCTGCAGAATTGTGTAGAAGACCTGTAGCTTTAAAAGTGGAAAGGACACTGCTTCTCCTCCTGGACTGATACAAAGGAGGGAGGGGTATTTCTGTAAATATATAGTGCTTTTGCTTAATTAGAATTGTTGTAGATGTAGTTGTTTAGTTTTTATTTTACTAGTAATAAATCCTAGTATTATTTCTCCCCCATCATATCTCTTTTGTCTGCAAAAACCTTCTCTCAACTTAGAGCAATTGTATTGGGGGGTGTGGTAAAAACTGTCCCTAGACAAACCCATGACACAGGGTAGGAAAAGGATAGGGCAGCAACAGAGCTAAAGAATGGGGGAAACTTCCATTTTCATACTCTGGGTTTCCAGAAGTAAGTTTGCAGCTAGTCTTTTCTGTCAAAAGCTAAACAGGATTCAATTGCAGAAATGTGTTGGCTCAGAAACAGCTCATAAAAGAACTGCTCTTTCATTTCTGTGTTACTAATATACTACAACTGACATTACATTCAAGTAACCAGTGAATGCCAGAAGGGCTTCCAAACAGGAAAAAACAGTTGAATCTATTTGGTGCTGTAAAAAGAAAAGAAATGCTCAAGAGCATTTTTCTCCAAATACAGTAATTTTTTAAGAATTGCCATCATTACTTTACCTCATGATGACACTACTATTTTGAGGATAGGTTGCCAGGTCTAGGAAAGAATGACATGAGAATTACTGAACAGGGAAACAGACAGTGAGTGGAGACATCAACAGCAAGTACATTGAATTTCACCAAGAATATCACTCTGGTTAAAAATTGTTTCTGCTCACATTTGCTGAAATTATTGTGCAGGGAAAGGCCACTGTTTTCTACAAATTGTGCTCACACTGAGCCTGTTCCAGGCAACTCATGAAGATGACATTGTTTTCTGACCTGTAGACACTTTTCTTATTGCTCAACTGTGCTGAGTGCTCTCAGGGAATCCAGGATGAAATTCAGAAGCAAATGTATCTTCTAGCAGCCTATTATGGTTCATGATACAACCAGATCTTATGATTACTAAGTGTAACAGCAAGAAGGAACCCAATTAACTGAAAAAAAAACAAACATAGGCACAAGGATCCACACTTCCATTACATGTAAATGTCATTCTGCACTTTATACCAATAAGTGAATATGAAAAATATAAAGTATTTGAAGAAAAATACAGACTTGAAGTCTGTAAGGATTTAATTTTTGACAGTAAATCCTATGTGAATTTCTACTGGCCTTACTAGAAGGGCTGGTGTTGATTGAGTTTTTTTATATAACTGCTTCTAAAGCTGATGATTCAGCTTCCCTGCGACATCCCTTGCAAATATGAAGACACAGTCAAACACAAAACCAGACATCTTTTTGTCAAGTCTGCACCTCATTCATTTCCATGTAAGCAGAAGCTCTGCATTCAGGGAGACCAGGCTACCACTGGGCTCCCAGGCTCAGGCTCCCCTATCACCCTGAGCCCCACAGTGCAATTAACAGGTCTGAATCTGTCTCTTCTTGCAAAGGTGTAATCTTGCCATGAACTCACTACATCAAGAGATCTCTTCGTTGTGCCAAGACAGCTGCAAGGTGCAAGAGAAACTTAAGCAGATAAGATTGCTATCAATAAGATATTTGTAGTTTAGCAACCTCTAACATACTCATTGCTTTCTCTGCTGAGCAGAAAAATGAAGCCATTTTTTCTTGCATTATGCAATTATTGAAGTAGTGTATTTCTGAGAGTTTTATCTGATTTGAGAATTACCCTGAGCCATTCTGTCTGCAGCAGCAGATGGAAATAGTCTTCTTTCTGGCCTTTCTTCTATCAAATACTTTTGTTTAAGTGCATATTGCTGGAAATGTTGATTGAATATAGTGTATTAATTGCATATACAAATACTTTACCAAACATGCATGTGAGTTCAAGCATTGTATGTTTCAATTCTTATTTCCCACAAACCATCAGATAAATTCATTTTTCAACTGTATTTCATTTGAAGGACCTTCTGACTTAGACTTCATCCTCCTGGGATCTTCCATTCTCTACAGCATTCCTGCTCTTAAAAATTATGTTTTTACAGCTTAAATCCAGCAAAGTTATCGCTACTTGCCTTCTCTGTTGGCAGGAGCTTTTAGCCATGGGGCAGTGCGCTGCTTCCCAAGTTACAGATCCAGCTTAGGACTCTGGGCTCAGTCTCTCCAAACCCTGATGAGTAATGTGATTATCATCATTCTCACCTCTTTCCAGAATAACAACACAGCAGAGAGGCCAGTCAAGGTCAAGACAATACCAGTTCAGAATATCTCAATTATTTTTGCATTATGATACAAACTTTCACAGACCAAACTAGGAGAAAAAAAAGTTCACTTTAAGGCTGCAAACCCCACGATGAAGCATCCTTTTTCACCTGCTTCTAATTGTGATCTTACAAAACTGGCACTTAAAAAATCAGCAATTGCCTTCTGGACCAACAGGTGTTTCTCATTCACTTAGACGAACTCATAACATATGACTGAATATAGAGGAAAGCCAGATATCCATCTGCAATCTGTGGAGGACCCCACGCCAAAGCAGTAGATGCCCAAAGGAGACTGTGACCCCTGGGAAGCCTATGCTAGAGCAGGCTTGTGACAGCACCCGTGACCCCATGAAGAAAGGAGCCCACTCTGGAGTAAGGGATAAGCATGAGTCCTCACTCTGAGGAGGAAGGAGCAGTAGTGACAATCAGTGTATGATGAACTGACTGCAACCCCCATTCTCAGTCCCTCTGCACTGCTTGGAGTAAAGGTCAGAGAAACTGGGAGTGAAGCTGAGCCTGAGAAGAAAAGAGGAGTGGGAGGAAGGTGTTTTTAGATTTAGTTTTCATTTCTCATTATCCTACTCTGATTTGATACGTAAAAAACAAAACTAGTTTCCCCAAGTTGAGCCTATCTTGCCTGTGACAGGCCTGTGGACTGGGAACCAGCCACATACAGGCCTCCTGGCATCAGGAAAGCAGGAGTTGGGTGCGCACGGTGGCTCAAACATGACTTGCAGCCTGCAAAGGCCTCTCCTCTAATGCATTTTTTACAGTTTCTGAAATATTTAACACAAGCTCTTTCTTAAGTTACTATGTAGAAACTTTGTGGGGGGCACTGGTGGGTGAGGTGATGCACCACTGCTTTCCTCAGTGATATGTTGCCTGGGATGCACCTTTCCACAACATGTCTCTAGCAAGCCCAGCCCTGAGGGTGGGGCTTGTGACTCTCCAGTAACAAGGGGCCTCTCTTGGCCCTCAGCAAACCTGCCTTTATCACAGGTGGGTGTGCTGGTACTTCAGACCTGGATTTCTCCTTCTGCCATTCAAGTACATAATCTACCCCAAAGTCTAAGTCATGCTACGAGAAGGCAGTAATCATCCTCCCTAAAACCGGGTTACATATTTTCACCCCACCTTGAATGTCAGCAGAATATCAGACTTTAATTTATTAATTTTTTACACGCATTTGGTCAAATTTAAACCATTCAACCACAGACAATATTGCTGAACCCCTGGCTCAGGGATGGAAACTGGTGTTTAGACCATAAGGTGGTGAAAGATTTCATGGCACTAAATTACTTGCATAACCCAGCAATGCAAAAACTAACATTCTAATCTACAGACAGCCAAAGCCACAAATGCCTCCCCAGTCAAGCTGCTACTAATCTTTGGGAGAGCTGCTCCTCTGTTATATCCATGCAAATCAGACATGACAAAACAGCATGGCTCCTGTGGGTGGGCTTTGTATTGTACACCCTTTCTCTTGCACTGAATCCTTGCAACCTTTCCTTGAGCTGTCCCTGTGGGTCAATATAGAAAATTCCCTTTCAATCTGGTATCTCCTATCTTGAAGTAAATCCACAGAATGACCATGAGCCAGATATGAGAAACTGCAAAATATCTCAATGCATTGCAACATGAGGAAAGACGACCAAATTGTTCAGTAATTTGCAGAAGACCATATTCACTGGTCCCGACATACCTTTGCTCTTTGGGCCAGATTAATGCACTTGGTGAAGGGATAGCTTTTACAAACCAAAAATTTTCAACCTCTTACCATCTGGCAATGTTGTGAGCAGGAAGCAGGAAGGACTTTGACACAAACTAAATCCATCCAGTCTAACATTACCATTTCATTTAGGGTATATCCTAATCCCACATTTCTAGTTTTTGCATGTCTTTGAGACACTTGTGTTATTATATAACAATGGCTTCTGCCAGATTGTTTATAATCATCCCTACTTCTCAGATCAAAGATCTGCACGGGTTTCTTTTGCAGGTGCTGCTGAGGTAGGGAAGAAATATTTGGTGCATGATTTCACCTGGTGGCATTCTTTGCCTAATAGGGCTTGTAGACCACAAAGCAGCTGAAAAGTGACAGGAGTTAAAGTGTCAGAAACAGCAAAACAAATAGTAGATGAAAGCCCAGACTTAGAAAAGGTGCTCCAGAAGAGCTCAGGCAGGTGCCTGCTAGTGCTGTCTCCTGTCATGGTGCTCCATCAACAGCCAGCCTGTTCTCACACATTCTGCCAAAGACCCAAGAGGATACGCATTCCAGGCTAATGCAAGTGAAGGGAAGCTTATAAAGACTGCATAATACAAAACCAGTGGAATAAAAAGGGATGGACCTGGCATTCCTGCTTCACAACTGTGCCAGAATTTCGAAGTCTTGGCTGCCTGAACTTTAGCTCTGGCTGAAAACTTCCCTATAACTATGGTAATGAGCATTTTTCAGGCCAGTAATAATAGCTCATGGGATAAAGAGTAGCATTTCCTAACACAGAGTATCTTAATCTCCAGTGTGGTGCTGGGTACATTTCTGTAGCTAACACATTGGTGTTAGCTTTATAAGCTCAAACTCCACATACAGATCACAACATAAGGTTTGTTTGAACTTTTTAAATAACTTGCATGCTTATTTACCGCTGCTCTGCATTAGAGATGCTCCATAAGCAAATGAAAGTGTCTTGGATCAGGTCTATCTCTTTATCTGAGGAGGAATAGAGAGCTTGGGGGGCATAGGCACTCCTTCACACCCTTATCTTCTGCCCACGGGCATCTATGGAGCCCACACTGCATCGGCCTGGGAAAAGCTAGTGAGAACACACAGGACTGAGCTAGTTCCTGCTTCATCACATCTGACTTCAGCTCAGCCCAAGCAAGGCAGAGCCTCCCTGTGCCTCACAGGGCCCCTATGTTCCTACATTAATATCCATCAGTTTGGGAAATGAGCAATCTGGCAAGCTCTCATGAAGCCTAGAGAAGCATTTCATATAAGGGTAGAGTTAAGGTTGTTGAGAAAGTGGTATTGCAGAAGGTAAGTCTCAAATTTTCCAGCACTGGGAGGTTTAAGTCAATTGTGATTCAAGTCTTTAAGCACTGTCTTCATGTTCTGTAGAGTACCAGGAACTACGAGTCTCCCCACTGTTACAATCCAATTATTAAAATCATTAGAGAGATGTCTCTGCTTGAATTAAGGTGCAAATGAGACCATATGCTGAAGTCAATAGTACAGATTTTTATTTAACAGTAAATGTGAGGTAGGGATAGATAGAAAGAAATAGGAAAAAGAGGGGGGAGGGAAAGAGTGACAGAGAAACAGATTAAAAGAAAAATATCACCACTCCATGGATTCCAACCGTATCTCACTGGCCCTCTTCTTTAGGGCTTCTCAGAATCTCAGTCTTGTCAAAGTGCTGGTTTCAGTCTAGATCCATCAGATGGTGAGGAAAACCCGCAAAACACAAAGTTTCATGAGTGAATATACACTCAGCTTCAGATGGGAACACCTAGGTACCTCCCCTGGGGTGGAGAGTTTTACACTGGATGATGTAATACTTTGGATCAGGGGACACTTCCTGAGTCTTTGATGATCTAAGACATTACAGCTGCCTCTTACATCAGCACAGTTGAATAAATTATGGCCTATTATGGCCCATTAGCAGGGATGAATACCTTCAGGCTACATGTGAATGTCAGATACTTTCCTGGAGGGGAGTTTTCACAGCTGAGTCATTATGTAAGGGATGTCTGCCTGATGAAAAGCACTTATCCCACCTGCAGGATTTGCCTCTTATCAGCCTTATCTTGTTAAAGGCCCAGATGTAGCATCCCCCACCACCCCCTGTTCCCCAGACAC
>JAWWES010000094.1:50018307-50035769 GCA_035583135.1 Lophotriccus pileatus
GGCCCTTCACTTCTGCTGGCTTGCATGGAGAGCTATACTGAACAGCAGCACAGGTGTCTTGTGTAGAAAATACAGCTCATGGCACATTGGTGTTCATGGACTTTTGCCCAGGGTAGGAAGACTACAGCAAAGTCATCTCCACCAACCACAGCAGGAGGTTTCCAGAAGAGGTTAAAAGGTAGAGGGACACCAGTCAATGTGACTAAATGGCTCCCATCTCTCACCACACTCTTCATCATTTAGGTCTTCATCCTCAGTAGGAACTAAGCTAAAACTTATCCCACGCTGCCCCAGTGCTGTGTTTCTCTAACATCTACATAGATATCCCGTTATGAAATGCAAAGCACATGGCTCTTAAAGCAAGTTGTTTGATTTTCTTAAGTGTGTTTAGGGCATGACTCTAAAATTGTAGATTTCTGCACTTGCAAATAACTTTTAACACCATTACAGACACGGTGCGAATGAAGATATAGTCTGAAAATTATTAATTACTTGATTGCAGTAAATCACATTGGTAGATATCTGTGTAGTCTCACTTGAATCCACAAGGAGTTGCAGGTCCAATCATTAGACATATTAAAATTATAAAATGCAAAACAGGAAGAAAAGTGAAGATGGCTTAAAAATTCGGAGATAGGATTTTGTGAGCAGTAAACTAAGTTTGCTGTTCTCTTTACCTCTACATATAGGAGCTATTACTATAGCTCATCAATATACTGGCTAATACCTAGATTGCTTTGTCTTTTTCCTCTGTAATGTGCTAACTCAAAACATTGCATTGTTATATGAAATTAACTGTGGGGGTTTTTTCCTGCTTTTACTGCAACTGTGGTTGTCTCCAAAGAGAGTAAGATTTATTAAGGTATGACTATCTCTCAGCTAAAGTTCTTCTTTATCCTTGCTCCTTCAGCACATCATATCCCCAAATGCTTACACAAACTCAGAAGTTAAGGATAAAACACACCATGTTTCAACTTCAGATACACTCTGAACTTCTGTAAATGAACACTGAACCAAGGAGTCCTGAAAAACTCTCCCAAGAAATGCCATTTTTTCTTCATTGTTAGACCAATAATGTCTCAAGTGCCATAATTTTCCTCACATTAAAAAAAAAAAAAAAAATCTCAATAGATTAATAGTGAACATGTGAGACACAAAGCACCCTTTATTCTGGCTTGAGCTGAAGTGTGGGTGAGACTTCACAGTTAAGGACCTTACAAAATTATCTATTTTCGAAGAACCCGGTTGCCTTGCTGCTGTGCCGCCTCAACTGTTTGTGCTGGAGTGTCTTGGGCATATGAAGAGTTTGCTGTTTCTTTTAAAACACACAGGAGCACACAGTAGAATCAAAACCTCTAAGTGAGGAATGGCTTCTGAAAGGATAGCAATTACTTCTTTTCAAAACATTTTTGGGAGGAAAAAAAGCCACAAGGTCAGAGGTTTATCTCTGAGTACAGATTTTTGGCCAAGGACAGCATGGATTTGACCCACAGGGATTATCATATTATGCAGCACATCAGAGCCAAGTGCAGGAACAATGCCATACCAGTCTGACTCCTACCCCCAGTGCTGCAGGTGGAGCTGAGCCCTTCTTACAGGGAAAGAAATTAGCAAGCTCAGGAACGAACTGTTCAGTATTGCTCCACAGCAGGAGTTCACAGGGGCTTCAGAGGCTGTTAGACATAGCTATGAGGAGGTATTTACAGAAATGATGTGTAAGCATGCCACTGAGACTCCTGCTCAGATAGTGGCTCTGTAAACAACTGATTGAGAAAGACTTGATCATTCTGCAGACATAATAACTAGCACACAAAAAGCCCCAAGACCAGCGATGGAAATATTTGTTTACTGTTTGAAAAGAACAGGAGAGACATGCAGTCAATCTGATCATCTCTTTCCCTTTTGAACAGCCATGCTGAATACAGTGAAGGACAGAGGTAAGTGATCAGTTCTTTCCCATTAATTAAACTAACCAAGGCCTCTAAGCAGTGTAGCAGAACATGCTGCCTCAATTCCAGTGAGCAAGCAAGCAGCCTCCCTGATTACTTACAAATCCAGCTTCCACAAAGATACACCCTCAAATGATTTTTTGCAAGGTTTTCTCTTCCAGAAAACTTACCGTTTAAAGAAAAGAGAGCATGGGGGTGCAATGGATCTTTTGAAAGATATTTATAACTCTCCTGCTAGAGGCTTGTGCATTTAGTTTCAAGACATTAGGCAATCCTAACTCTAGAGACTGAATAGAAAAATGCCAGTAACACTTTTCTGACAATGTTTAACACTTATGATTGGGGAAAGATCAGTTTGTTTCACACTTGCCCCAGACTTCCACACATGCCTAAGGATTTTCCTTGCTGTGGATTATGCAGGCACTCCCAAATGATCAAAACTTCTCTTCTACAAATACAGATATGTTCATTCCCTGCATTCCTCTCCCTCCACACAAATGTGTTTGTTAAATACACAGTCACATTGTCAAATCATCCCTTTCTGGTCCTCTGCTGTGACACTACAGCTGGTGCTCTGATCTGAGATGGTCTCATCAGCTCTGAGCACATCCTTCATCCCAGGATCCTGGACATCATCTAAACAGGTAAATGATCCACAGTTCAGCAGATCAGTATTTTGATGAAATTATATTCAGCCCTCTGAATCCCACTGCTTAATGACCATTCTTTGGCAACCTCTGCCTTCAGTGCAAAACTGCATTCTTATATAAGGATATCTAACTCAAAACATTTTACAGGAAAACAGCCATTTACCTATAACAGCTAATCTGACAAAACTTAAGATCATTCATGAATCTGCCATTCGTGAATTTGCCATGAAGAAGATGGTACAGTGCTGGAAAAGTTTGCTCAGAGACACTCTTGAATCTCCATCCTTGTATGTTTTCAAGCCTCAGGTAGACAAAGCCATGACTGACCTGGCCTAGAATTGAACAGCAGTCCCCATTTTGAGGAGGCTTTTTAACTGGGTAATCCTCAGAAGTTCCTTACAAGCAGTAATTCTAAGCTCCTTTTAATTTATCACAGAATCATAGAATATTTTGAGTTGAAAGGGACCCACAAGGATCATCAAGTCCAACTCCTATCATCCAAACACTTCTTGAACTCTGTCAGGCTTGGTGCTGTGACCACTGCCCTGGGGAGGCTGTTCCAGTGCCCAACCACCCTCTAGGGGAAGGACCTTTTTATAATATCCAACCTAAGCCTTCCTCGACACAACTTCAGGTCTTTCCCTCGGGTCCTGTCACCGGTCACCAGAGAGGAGAGATCCATGTCTGCCCCTTCTCTTCCTCTCATAAGGAAGTTGTAGACTGAATTTATGAGTGTAGAAAAGTTAAAACTACATGTACATTGCCGCTAGAAGTCTCTGTGACTTGATATAAGAAAATGTACATGTATTTTCAGTGGAGGTGAACTTAGACAAGATGATCAGCTATGTTAAAGGAGAGGTGGCAGCAGCTGTTCTGTTAGCAAGATGACGAATTAATAACTGCATGATCTTTATAATCCTGTTCTATATATGGAGATATTTGTTTTCTAATTACTTTTTAATCAGATTATATGACACAAATTTTAATCAGGAAACCTCAGTAGGAACCTCAACAATAAAGCATGTCAATTTTGCAACATAATTCAGCTTGATTTATTTGATGTGATTTCCATTACCTCATGCCTTGCACAAGCAAGTGCAAAGTGGGTCAAAGGAAGCATAACGTATGTCCATTCCCATTCAGAGCCATCCATGACTGAACACTGTATCCATCCACATCAGTCATGGGAAGGCACAGTCTTTACTCAGAGTAGCATGCCTTCCCATGCTTGCCCTATGCCAGGCTGACATGCAGGGCTGCTCTGTCTGGAAGGGTGGGCTGGCATACAAAGACAGAAGCCAAGGGCACTTTTCAGTTTCTCAGAAAAAGCGCAGATAAATCATGTCAGACTGCTCTGACATGAACTTGCACTTGTCTGCATTTGAAACTATTACTGGTGATTAGATGCTGAGGAAAAAATCACAGATGACGGAGGTTTGAAAAATGTGGGGTTTTGGAAAAGAATTTGAAAAAAAAATTTAAAAAAAAAAGACATTACAGGTAGGCTTTATAAATTCTAGAATAATAAAAATACTTCTTATTGCTCCAATTCCACATAGCATTAAGGGCTCATCTTACTTTCTGTCTGCCTGAAGGATGCAGTGTAACTGGAAAGAAAGTTCTTTGCCAGTCAAGCAAAGTAATAGGTTTGTACGGAATTTCTGGTTTTCCTAACTCCACTTCTAAGAATAACATTTACAGTAAGGCACATACAAAGAAACTTCCCATAAATAAAACTTTAAAGACTATATTTAGTCAGCCATCGAGAAATGAACATAGAATTTTCCACTCATGTTATTGTAGACAGTAAGGTTTACATTCTGATTCTTATAGAAGGATTTATAGAGTGCTGCAAATTTACAAAGCACTTTCCAAACATAGATGAGACATATTCCCTGGCCATAATGTTATGGAAGACAAATGTAAGAGGAGATGCAGAAGGAATCCTTAGGAAGAATTAGGGACTTCAGAGTCTTGAAAGCAAGTGTTAAGGAGATATCAGCGCCCTGGAAAATACGCAGCCTAATGCTTCCGCTTCTTGCATCAGCTTACAGGTACAAATCAGTTTCTTAAGTGAACAGATTTCTACTCCACACCAGTAAAAGCAGAAAGATCCTGTTTCTTTCATTCTGGTAACAAAAAATTATTTAGAAATTAGCAACAGTTAGAAATCTGACTACGAGATTTGAACAAGAGATTCAAAACTGAATTTCAAAATGAAATTTAAACTATCCTGAAAACCAAACTCTAGGTTTGTGACAAACACCATTACTAAATTGGGCTTTCTTCAGAATTAAAAATCAAAACATCCTGAAGAGATTAAATCTGGAGTCCAGTTTTGGATCCTAACTTGTGACCTAAACCACTTACACTAGAGATTAAAATATGCTTTCCATGCTGGCCCATGGTTGATGAGACTTGGGAGCTCAGAGCTGCTCAAAGTCACTGAACTAGCACAGAACACTTGCAGTATTCTGTAAGTATTCTTGCAGTATTCTGTAACAAACATTAGAAATGTTTGTTGTTCTGAACAGTTCTAGCTTTACATTTTCTCTCTTTTTATTGGATGTTGCTGCTGGAGCAGTTCTTTGAAAATCTCCATTTAATTTTAGATGAGTCAATGAACCGGGAAGACTCCATTCCATGAAAGCTTGTTTAAAAGTCTCAGTTTTATAATCTCTAAAATACTGCAGTTAAGCTCTACAAGTTATTTTCAGGCCCTGGACTTGAGCCTTCAGCTGGGAAACCTTTTGTTTAACTTTGCTATTTTAAATATGAAATTCTGCTTGGACAATCACAGTAGCTTCCAACAAAAGGGAAGGGAAAAAAGGGTTTCAAACAAACAAAAGTGGAAAGAGAAGTTAAGGAGTAAGGAGTGCCCTGAATGTACTTTTTTGTACCCAACTCATGAGCTGAAAATCACACTTCATTTTAAAGCAATCTTTGCACAATTCTCACTCATTTCCAAACTGGCATCAGCAACTTATGGTGAAATTCACATCCTTTTTCTGGTGCATCAATATATGCTGAGACCCTAAAGGTTAAAGTAAAAGTCTATTTGGTGGATTAAAAAAACCCAAAACATAACAAACACTGTCAGAGCGCTTTGAATAGCTCACTTCTGTTATTAACCTTTTTACCATCAGGAGCCCTGGCCATATTTCAGTAAAGGAAAAGATTCAGAATTTCTTGGGGGAAAGAGACTGCTTTTTCTGACAATATTAAGAAAAAATATTCATATAATAATAATTCAAATCTGCACACTGAGGCAGCTATGCTTTTTTACAGCTCTGCAGTGATTTCTGAGCTCCTTAGACCCCCACATTTTCAGTTGTCTGAAGCAAACACCTGTGATACGTGGGGTTTTGGTGCTCTGCCCTGCTAAAGTGTGGCAAGTTGAAAGATTTCCAGGACATAAAGCCATGGTCTCATCCTTGCCTTATCACACGCCTCCTTCACACACAATCCTTTTCCTGTTCTCCAAATGTTACTGGTACTGCTTTGTTCGTGTTTCGAGTCTCCCAACCCAGGAAGGAGATGACACCTCCCTCTCCACCCACTGTACCTCCTGCATTGTGTGCAGCCCCTGTGTTATAACTCAGCTGCAGACCCACCTCCTCAGCAGTGCCCAGAAGTGGATTCAGCATCCATGTGTGGAGTGTTTTGGCAGAAAAAGGGATATTATGGACAAACCATGCATATGTAGGCCTGGCCCTGACATGGCCAGAGATTTGCTTGCAGCGTGTGGGAAAAAATGCAGAGGCTGCGGTAACAGGCTGCAAGGCTAAAAAATAGGAGAAACCTGTGCCAAGAACTGAGGTGAAAAACAACATCTGCAGATCGCATGAAAACTTGTATGCATCCAATAGAAGGTGTGTTGGCAATGCGTGCTTGGGTCGTGTATGGGAGCCCAGAACCAATAGCTTGAAAGTGATCACGCGCCAAGGGGTGGTGTATGTGTATGAAAGGCCGGGTTGTGTAAATAGAAGTGGAACATTGCGTAAATCACTTTGATTTGTGTGCAAGTTTGTTCTCAGAAGTCTCCTTCCACGACATCCATGTCTGGCTTTTAGGGAATTATCTAATACAGGTAGTCCAGGACAAGTGATAGCATGGCTTGCTTCAGTCCAATCAGTGTGATTTTAGCCTGTGCCTTTCTTCTGAGTCTCTTCAGAAAAATGAAAGACAAATGTCAGAAATACAAGACAGGCAGTGCAAGTAGATGATATCCGCTTGGTGCTGAAATTTGAATATTCAAAGATGAAGAGGATCCTGGCTTTCACATAAATGAAAGGGTAAATTATCAGAGAGAGATAAAACTCCAGGAGGAATGGAGTGTGGTGGGTGCCAGGCTGTAAAACTAAAGTATCTGGTGAAACCAGTAGATGGATTTGTTGTAAATAACTTTGTCAGCATTTCTAGTCCCCTATATGCACTGGAATCCTGTGATTTAACTGAAAACAGTCTCCAATTTAGTAGTGTTAAATAAAAGGTACAATTACTATACTTTCATTAGTCATCAAATAGTTGGGGTTGGAAGGGACCTTTAAAGGTCATCTAGTCAAATACCCCCTGCAATGAGTATCTTCAAATAGATCAAGTTGCTCAGAATCCCATCCAAACTCACCTTGAATGTTTACAGGGATGGGACTTCCAACACTGCTCTGGGCAATCTGTTCCAGTGTTTCACCCTAACTGTAAAAAATTTCTTCCTTATATCTAATCTGAAGCAACCTTCTTTTAGTTTAAAACCATTACCCCTTGTCCCATCACAACAGACCCTGCTAAAAAGTCTGTCCTCATCTTTCTATTAAGCCTCCTTTAAGTACTGAAAAGCTGTGATAAGGTCTTTTCAGAGCCTTCTCTTCTCCAGGCTGAACGACCCCAATTTTTCCAGCTTTTCCATATAGGAGAAATGTTCCACCCCACTAATTATTTCTGTGGCGCTCCTCTGGACTCACTCCAGCAGGTCTATGTCCTTCCTGTGCTGTGGACCCCGAAGCTGGATGTGTAGCCAAAGTTTGGCTCCTCTTGTTCAAAATTTTGGAGCTCCAAATGGCACATTTCATAGTACTCTGTAGCAAAAGATGAACAACAAGAATAGTCTCAGAAATAAAATTTATCAATTTTATTTTTTTTTTATAAAATTCACCTAACATTCAAAATGCCTGCAGTCTTCTAAGAAATCTGCCAGCCTTCACAGTTGTGAGCTTCTGTGAAAAATCTAAGCCATCAAAGCCATTTTGGTGTCTGAAGATGCAGTGAGTATCTAGCAGGGCTTAGAAATGTGGCACTTCCTAATTTGGACTGCATCTTAGAGTTAATGGCACTCATCACTGCAAGGTGATTTTAAAACTCAGTGAAGATGTTTTCTGCATTTTAAGACAAAGAGGTAAATTTGAAAACCTGGAGTTTTTACTGTCTGATGAGATGCCCCAGTTTAGCAGAGCCAGCACCCAAACATCCCTGGGAATCTGAGCTTGCAGACATAAGCTCGGGCTGCACAAGATGCTCAGGGAACTTCCAAGGTGTCTAAAAATTAGGTTTTATTTGGTGACAATACACCTGGTTGAGAGAGAGCCACACAGCATCTCCAACACGTTTCCATGATGTAGTCCCCAGGCCCTCTTGTGCCCCCTTCTCTGCACACTTATTGTTTTTCTCTAGTTCATAATAATGCCCAGTTTGCTGATCACGCTCCTCTCTCTCTGCTCCTTCCAATATACTATTTGACTTCTCTGTCTCCTCTTCATTAAGAAATTACCCAGCTTTACCAGGGACATAGAAAGTGCTGATGACTATTCAGCATTGCTGATGACATTCCAGTGTCTGCTGATCTAGCTGATCTTCTTCCTCTGTAGCTGCAGTTTATTATTTACATATAAAGAGATTTCCAGCTGTTCTTCCCAGGCAAGAAATAGAAAGCATGGAAAGAAAAGAGTCACAGACATGTTCTGCCAGCTCCCTGCAGAGTGCAAGTAAACGCTTTTATGAACCAGAGTGGAACCAGAAGCCACAGCATGAGCTTTAGCAGGACTCCATCGCTTCTAATTACATACTTGCAACACAGATACTTCCTTTTCCTTCTGAGGGAACAGCATGGCTAGAAGACAAACCTCATCACACTTCCTCTTTTAATCACATCTAGCCAAATGCATTTAATTCCTGCATGGAAATTAATGTCTCTGTAAGCCTATTGCTCTGGAGTTTAAATATTTCTGTGGGTTTTTTAATAGTACAATAGGAAATATAACCAAAGAAGATGAACTAAAGTTAACTTCAAGAAGTCCAGATGTTTGGAAGGAAGGTATACAAATGTCTAGACCAAAACACTCTTTGGTCTAGAAGTCAATCTGGAATAGCATGACAAGAATATTAACAACGTTAATTTTGGTAGTTTCTCTGATTTTATCTCTCCTGAAAATTCTAGAAAACATCCTTTGATGTTTCCATTTAGAGTCTCACAAAACCCAAAGAAGTAGAAAGGTAGAGAAGACAATAAAAGGCAATGATTCATTTATTTGAGGCATGAGAATAGTCTCATGGCAGTTCATATCTCTATTTTCTCAAATCTGGCTTAGGAGCCCTGTAAAGCTCAAGTCCCTTAAAATACAACTTTTAGTCAGACTCACTGTGATAAGCAGTGGTCAGCTAAAGCTTAATCTGGACATTTGACCTTTTATTTGTCCTCTCAGATCCTCTCTCTCTCAGCTGTATCTACAATCACTGTGTGTTGATGGCTCACGTAAGTGAGATCACCTTCAACCTGGAGACACTGCTTAGCCCATGTGTCCAGAGCACTTCATCAGCTTCCAATTGGCTGCAGTCAGCCTGTCTAAGACACTGCCCATGCCATCCACAGTGTGACTGAACTACACTATCTTTCGGCTCCTCACTTTGAGGATACAAATTTTGCTGGGAACCACAAATAATGTGCTACCTCTTGAGATCCCATAAGGAGTTTTACTCAGAGCATGAACATAAACGTTCATGAAGACCGTGAAATCTTCCACTGGACTAGGCAACAATCTCATTCCTAATGAATGGTACCTGTGTCAAATATCCATTTTAAAAACCTGTAATTTGTGCAAATTTAGATGCCAGGTGCAAGGCAGACATGTTTAATGCAAATGCAGACAATACATTTTTTAAAATATAATCATAGATATAAATTTATGGGTAAGTATAACTTTTAGAAATAAGCATTTGGAAATTTGTCTGGTTTCAACATATACACACAAATAGAGATTCCTAGGCTTACCTTTTTGCCAACTCAGGCCACAGGATACCATACCACCATACCTATGATCTTTTGCTTGTTAGAAATCCTTATACATGTTTAAAAACCATACAATGTCTTTAAAGACTTTGTTTAAAGACATGGGCCAAATCAAGCAGAGTTGTAGGCTTTTCTGGGATACTTCATGAGCTGTTGTTGACTGGACAGTGTGGTGGCACTTTGTAATACTGTTTGCAACACTTACAACCACATTTCTGTTTTCACATTCCTGACTACACATTGGGAGTAACATGCTTCTCATTTGTTATGATCTGTGCTTCACAGAATCAGAATTCCACCCTCAACTTCTTGTTCTGAGGTACCACCTAGAATTTACTTTCTTTAGTTTGAAGGCAGATGGTTGCTATTAGACACCTGAATCCTTTATGTGAACATCCCACAGATTTCCGGGGGATCCTGCTGCACTGAAAGCGCAGGCTTTGATCCACTGTGAATCAATTACAAATTACAGAATCACAGAATATGCTGAGTTGGAAGGGCCCCACAAGGATCACTGAGTCCTTGCACAGGACCATCCTCAAGAGTCACACCATGTGCCTGAGACCTATTGTGCAAATGCTTCTTGAACTATCAGCTTTGTACTGTAACCACTTCCCTGGGGAGCCTGTTCCAGTGCCCAACCACCCTCTAGGTGAAGTACCTTTTTATCCAACCTAAAACTCCCCGGACACAACTTGAGGCCATTTCCTTGGGGTCTGTCTCTGATCACCACAGAGAAGAGATAAGTGCTTGCTCCCACTCTTCCCCTCATAAGAAAGTGTTAGACTGCAATGAGGTCTCCCTTCAGTCTCCTCTTCTCCAGGCTGAACACACCAAGTGACCTCGGCCGCTCTTCACACAGCTTCTCCTCAAGGACCTCCACCATCTTCCTTTCCCTTCTTTGGACATTCTCTAAAATCTTGATATCTTTCTTATATTGTGGCATCCAGAACCGCACACAATATTCAAGGTGAGGCCACCCCAGTGCAGAGAAGGGCGGGACAATCCCCTCCCTCGACCGGCTGGCGATGCTTTGCCTGATGCCCCCCAGGACAGGGTTGGCCCTCCTGGCTACCAGGGCACTGCTGACTTATATTCAACTTGCCATTGACCAGAACTCCCAGGTCCCTTTCCACGGCCCTGCTTTCCAGCGTCTCATTCCCCAGTCCATACGAACAACTGGGGTTGCCCCATGCCAGGTGCAGAATCCAGCACTTTTGCTTGTTGAACTTCATATGGTTGGTGACTGCCCAGTCCCCTGATTTGTTGAGGTCTCTCTGCAGGGCCTCCCTGCACTCAAAGGAGACAACAGCTCCTCCGAGTTTTGTGTCATCTGCAAACTTGCTTAGTACTCTTCAGTCCTGTGTCCAAGTCATTTAGAAGATGTTGAAGGGCACAGGGCCCAAGATGGAACCCTGTGGAACCCCACTAGTGACAGGTCACCAGTCTGATGTTACCCCATTCACTATTACCCTCTGTGCTTGACCCATGAGCCAGCTGCTCACCCACCACATGATCTGTTTATCCACCTGTGTGCTGGACATTTTGTCCCGAAGCATCCTGTGAGAGACAGTATCAAAAGCTTTGCCGAAATACAAAAAGATTAAATCAACTGGCTTCTCCTGATCAACTACATGGGTTACCTTGTCACAGAAGGAAATTGGGTTTGATAAGCAGGACTTTCCCCTCATGACGCCATGCTGGCTGTGACCAGTGACTGCGTTGTCTGTTAGGTGTTTTTCAATACTTCCCAGAATAAGTTTCTCCATAACTTTACCAGGCACTGAAGTGAGACTGACAGGCCTGTAGTTTCCAGGGTCATTCTTCTTGCCCTTCTTGAAAATCAAGACAACTATCACATCAGGCCGCATAGATTTGTAGGGATCCAGCTGGAACAGCAGGTCTCGCACAGTTTCAGGGTTGATTGCAAGTTGATCATACTCACAGTCATGGTCCTCCAGCTCAGGACACTGAGACTCCCTTGGCCCATCATCCATGTTGAAGACAGAGGCAAAGAAGGCATTAAACACCTCTGTTTACCTCTGTCCCTGTTTGTGAGGTGACCATCCTCATTCTGTAACAAGACGATGATACTTCTACACTGCCGACTGCCATTAATATATTTGAAAAAACTCTTTTTATTGTCCCCCACATTTCTGGACAGCTTCAACTCCAGTTGAATGCTCAGAAAATAAGTTTAAAAAGTTTTGGTACCCATCAGGGTAAAGCATGTCATCTGGAAAAGTAAGACCTTGCAACCTTGGAAGAGAGCAAATTTTTTTAGACACTTTTATGAAGTAGAAATAGTACACAGAACAACAAGAAAAGGAGAAACTGAGGTGAACGAGCATCATAGTAGGCTTGTAAAAAGCAGTGCTTTAGTATTCCAGTAATTAAGGACTTTGGGACACAAACATCAGGAAGTGCACAGGAGCTTACAAGAACAAAAGCATCATCAAATATAGAAAGGAATAAAGGCTAAATATTACACTAAGGTTTATTAAAAATGTATGCAAGATGCAGAGTTCTGATCAACCAATGAACAATGTGACAGATAACACCACAAATATCTCAATACAACCTGACAAAACTAGCTGCTACTGCTTCATGACTTGAAGGAGAATGACATCTAAGTATTAGTCTAGAAGATAAGATCTGACAGAGGCCAACATTCTTTCTTTTTCAAGGGATATAATAATGGTAAAAATTGCATCTTCCTGTATTTGGAATCCACCCACCTACTTCAAGAGGCTTAAGTGATAGTTCTCCCTATAAAATGAACATATATTAGCGCCCTTATTTTACAATCACTCCACAGGCAGTTACAGTTAAGAGACTTGTTTTGCAGTATTAGAAGCACACAGATTGAATAATACTTCCAGACTGAACCAGAAGTTACATACATGAAGTCTGACATTCCATAAACACATTTAACTGAAACCCTCAGAAAAAACTGTCTCCCAAGAATGGGGATTTGTAGATAATCTGTACTGTAAGCTTAGTCAGCTGGTGCCAGTAAACATTCTAAACTCCAGAAGAAGCTGAATAAAGTTCATATCAATGAACAGTGATATCATTTTAAGATTCGTAATTGTCTGCCTGCCCTGTGCGCTGATTCTCATGGAATACAACCATTCAGGACTGAACTCTTAAGAACAAGCTATTACTGAAATATAAACAAATGCAAGGGTAGCATTTTTGCAGTATATTAAAACCCCATTACTTTTGCACTCTAAAATAACTTGTCAGATTTACTCTATGCTGTCTTCAAGAAGTTAGTTTTCAGTTTAAGCAAATGAAAATCATGTCAGAATACTTTGAAAGTGTATCTGTAGAAGTTAAAACGACTTTACAGAGAAAATATCTCTCCTTTAACTCTATATAATCCTTCCATAAGGCACATGTAAATCACATATTTGACTAATAACCCACTGAACCAAAAAAATAGTACCAAACACCATAAACAACCGTAAACAAAAAAGACGTGAACTGAGCTCCAAATGTATTGCTAATCATAATACTAACATATTAATTGCACACCAGGTTTCTTAAGACGGAACACTTACTAAACATTCAGCTGTAATTCTCAGTCACTCAATAATGCTTTTCAATTGGGAAATCAAGTACATTTATAGCAGATTCTGAGAAAGCCTGTGCTCATTACTACCACTACACAACACAGGCATAAAACAAGACTCAATCCCACTGTCTCAGTTTTTGAAAGACACTATATTCTCATTCTCAATCTGAAAAAAAAAAAAAGCAAAACTATTTTCCAACAAGACACATTACATAACCCAAAAGAAGGATTCCCACTCCTACATTCTCCACCATGTCTTCAATGTGAACCATGGAAAATGCCAAAATACATCTTAAGTTATAACATTTTTAAAGGAATGACATTCATTCTCCTTTACCTGAGACTCCGCAGTGCCTGTGATCATAGAGTTGTTGCTGGTGCATAGTAGATTTTTTGTATATAACATGAGGATGACCATTCTCGTAACTATAGTTACTAGAATCTTCTGTTATATTCCTTAAAGGCTCAATAAAATACTCATCATCTTCTGTAGCAATGACTCCATGCTTAAAGAAGAAAACAAGAAAATAAAAACTTACAAAAGACAATATAAATGTCATACAAAAAGCTTAACTTTAAAAAACATTCTCTGTTAAGAAATCCACAGCTAGAAGCCAACACATAAAATAATGCATAAGCCAGCTCTCCTCTGTTGATTTTAGTGTGAGTAGGAATAGGTGCCCATAAACAACACAATGAGAAAAAAAATAAATTATCACTTTCATATTTCTGGAGTTCTTTTACTTTTTTTTTTTGTACATGTAGTAAGAAAGCAAGAAACATTCCCAATATATGACAAATAATCTTTTTACAGAGATGTTCCAAAACTACCAGATTCATATCCACACAAGCCAAAATGGCATTGCTCTAATGGCAACACCAATATCCCTCTATGATGCCACAATGCTAGATGCTTAAAGCCAAACACTCCATCAAAGACAAATGCCATGAAGGATTAGTTTCAGAAAACATATTTGAAGAAACCATTTGCTTTTTCACATCTAGATGCTTAATCAAAAAACTGAGCTAGTTAACAGAAGTCAAATTATTTATATTATGATATACTGTATTTATTTCTTAAAAGATTTTGCCACAAATCTAGCATACAAGAGTTGTTGCAGACTGTGCCCTGTAACAAATGAACAGTTTTGCCTCATCCTGTAGCGCATAATAGTAGATATTCTATTCCCATAACTTTCACATTTGTGAACTCAGGTTCTTCCAAACAGGAAGTGGTTTATGGAAGAAAGGGGAGATTTCAGGCCAACTATGCAATTTCCTGAACCTTCAGTGATTAAAGTTGAACTTTAGCAGAAAATCCAGGTTTAAGATCCTTTTGGATACAGAATTATTGGGGAATAAGCCCTGATAGACTTCTACATCCACATCTGCTAAATAAAAAATTCTGATACCCATATGTAGAAAATTCCAAATGCATGAATTTTCCACACAGGGAGAAAGAGCTATTCTTCAGATAGAAGCCTAGGAGCAGGAACTTCTGCATTCATACCCTGACCTGATGAATCACAAATCTCTACCACACCTTTGATCTGTAAAGCAAGTACTTCTCATGAATCTTTTTTTAAACCTCTATGATCAGCCATAAGATCACTTGCTCCATATCTGCTCTAAGTATCATAAAGCTGTTTTCTAAAATCAGAGCTTGCCTTTGTACTCCTGGTCAAAGCTCTTGTCCTATTATTATTGAGTACATTATCAAAAGCCTGCTGTTCTTCATTCCTGAAACAAGTAACAACATAAAATTTACAAAATACAATATCCTGTGTAAAACATCTGAAAGAAGTGTTTTCCAAATGGAACTGTATTATAATTTGTGAAAATGTATGTACGAACAGACTACAGATTCCTATTATGCATTCCTTACATTGTCACTGTAACAACAAGTGTTCCTCTTCAGTGGTATTTTTCATTACGAACTCAATTATTGACTCAAAAAGGTAACATCAGGCTCTATATTCACCTGGAAGATGCCAGGATCAAATTCCTCTCACAATGTCTTCTTGTTACTTGGAGTCTAAGAATTTATTAGAAAATAAATCATTTACTGGTATACTGCTGCTTAAATAGTATTGAAAATATAAACCAACTTCTAAGTGGATTTGCCAGATGTGCAGAAGGAACCTTGACAGTTCGGACTGCATCCAGTCTGGATGTCAGACATCTCAGTTCAAGCAAATTCTGAGCCATTATAAACTCTGATATTATATTCCCACAGGAAGAGAGTCCTGCAGAGTTGTTCTGGCCAACACCATGAGGCTGTCCACTTCATGCCAAGCTGGAGGAAACAGAGGTACCATCCAGCCTGATTTAATAAATAGTGGGAATTATACAATTATATCCAAAGCAACATTCTAAACACCAGCTTTGGCTTATAATCCACCATTTCAGCAAAATAAAATTTCTGTTGAAAAAGGAGATTGAAATAATGCTCTTTTAAAACATTAAAATGAATTAATAATTTTCTTTTTTTGTTTTGCTCTTGTATTATAACAGTTCATAAATTAAACTTCTGCTCCAAAACATCAAAAATATCATTAAGACATAGGAATGATCAGAAAAGTTTTTGACAAAATACCATGAATTTAAGAAACAAGCTGAACACACGAAGTAAGTTACTGCAAGGAACATTCCCAAGATTATTATCTAAAACAGATTGTTTGAGGTCCTGTGT
The DNA here is from genome assembly GCA_035583135.1 of Lophotriccus pileatus. Taxonomy (NCBI): domain Eukaryota; kingdom Metazoa; phylum Chordata; class Aves; order Passeriformes; family Tyrannidae; genus Lophotriccus; species Lophotriccus pileatus. The sequence continues at coordinate 50,034,458 of JAWWES010000094.1, forward strand.
TATTCAATACCACTACAGAGTGCCAACTCTTGCTAACATATATAAGGTCTGGTTCCAGCAGTTTGACATGCTCAGACAAATTTGTGAATCCATATGGATTCATGTGGAGTTCCCTTAATTTGTGAAAAAGAGTTCTTCTTTGTCAGGCTGTCCAGTGGGGGCCTTAACCTCCTTCAGACAGGGGAGGTCCATCAGTTGCAGAAGCAAATCGAATTATGGAGGACAAGTAAGCGCAGGCCTTCTCCACACAGTACTACTGTTTCACAATTTTTCCATACCTTGAACCTTTCCAGACTTTAAAAGCACATCCATTTTTAACATAAAGCGGCAGTAATGGAAACTTCTTAAAACGTGTCAGTGTTGTTCAGTATGTCAACAGCTGGATATACACTTCAGTGTGGTTTTATGACTAAGGAAAAAGATTGCATTTGCTTACTGTGTTCTCAAAGATGAAAAAAATAGTGATCTGGCCTGAGACAGCACATCATAGAGTCTAACAAGAAAAAACTAGGACAAGGACAGCTTGTATGAAATTTTCTGAATACTAAAGCTATACTGCAAAAACATATGAGTACCAAAGATAGCCTAGAGACACTGATCAAGAATATAAATCCTTTTTAATGTAATTTTTATATTTATAAATTATTTTATAAATTCAGTATTATTTTACATAAAACTCAAAAATACTATATTATACACAATTTATAATATATATAAATAATGCCTTCTTTAGAGTAAAAACAGTTTTCAAATGAGCTAACTCAAGAAAAATATGAATAATTTAAACATATATGTATTTAGGAATACACAAAGCAGTTAATTCTTCCAGCAAAACAGTTCCTCCTTTAACCAAGTAAGATCATGCTTTGAAGTCACAGCTGCCTACCTATGCTTTCTTTATCACTTCTGTTTGGATGGAGAGAACCGTGCTACACAACATAAATGTTACACAGTGCATGCAGCTTCACTTTCCATGGAAATACTAGACCTTTTACATTAAACATTTACTTGGGACCACAGCAGCCTCAAAATATTTCCCACTACTGATCTTTTCAGCACTCAATTAAGAGCTTCGACACCTGGCACATCACATGACAAAGGTGGGCCAGAATGCAAAAATTTTGAGGTTTGCTTAATTTAATGTTGCTGAACAAGAGCCAGCAGTGTGCCCAGGTGGCCAAGAAGGCCAATGGCATCCTGGCCTGCATCAGGAACAGTGTGACTGACCAACAGGCCTAGGGCAGTGATTCTTCCCTTGTACTCAGCAATGGTGAGGCCACACCTGGAGTGCTGTGTCCAGTTCTGGGCCCTT
>JAWWES010000094.1:50041682-50052740 GCA_035583135.1 Lophotriccus pileatus
GGTGGTGGATTCACCATCCCTGGAGGTGTTTAAGATGAGGCTGGATGTGGCACTGAGTGCCATGATCTAGTAATCATAGTGGGGTTGGATCAAGGGTTGGACCTGATGATCTTGGATGTCTCTTCCAATCCAGTTAATTCTATGATTCTGTGAATTAAAACCAAGGAAGTCACTGCCCCTCCTTATAGATCCCCTGTCTGCAGAGTGTTGGGGGGATGCTTTCTGAGGGGTCCATTTGAAACTCAGCAGCAGTCTTACACAGTAACCTAAAAAAAACAGTTTTACTTTCGCTAGCAAAAGAAAGATTATATAAGTGTTGCTTATGCAAATACCAATTCTCTGACCTTCAAAAAATCATGCCTAAAATTATTGTGGATCCTTTCCCAGGTACACAGCTAAGTGGGCAAATTTTCCAAGCAGGGAGTGTTTCTGTGTACTTTAATGTAGTGCATTAGGAGTTACTGAAAATTATCACCCAATATGCATTTAGCACCATGCATACACAACTGGGTTCTGAGAAAAATGTTTGCTATTAAATGTTAACTAATATCTACCTAATTATTAATGCATAATTACTCTCACCATATACTAGGAATTCTAGATTTCTCAGCATTAGTCATCCTACAGAAAGCATGACCAGAAGATACCACTGATGTCAACAATGTAATATGATTCAGGTACACATGAATAGGGAGAATAATATTGTACAATAAGCTTTTTCATGTGAATCAGGGGAAAAAGAAGACTATATTGTAGCACCTTCCATGTATTCAGTAATGGGTTAATCAGAAGTTTTCCAGCCAGCTGGTTGTTTTCTGACTGCCTATTACCAATTTATTTCTTCCTTCCAAGGGTGAGTTGCTGGCCTCTCCACTCCAAATTGCTGTGCTGGACAGACCAGTTCAAATATTTGGCAATTTCCAAGAGACTATTAAATTACCATGCATATTTTTGTCTTAGTTATAACATATAATCTCTGGGCAATATCCAAAAGAATGCAGAAGACTGATAATAAATTGCAGATCCTGTGTGACTAGTTCAAAAATCCAACCCTGGCAGCAAGCTAAGCCAATTTTCTGACAGTTGTTCTCATAGCCTTTTGAATGCAAAGGAGCAGGAAGCAGCAGAGCACACGACCTTGCACTGGAGCTGGGCAAGCAGGTTGCCCCACTGGCACTGCGATTGCCTGCTTCACAGCACCATTAGAAGAAAATTCTTCTTAAAAAAAAAGTTTCTAAGAAATGTGATCATTTGCCATCAACTGGGAATAGGGATGGAGCTCAGAAAGAAAGGGACTGCTTTTTTCCCTTCTTGTTACTTTTGCAAATTTTGTTTGGTGCTGTCCAAATACTGTTCATTTTTCACCAGCTTTGGAAGACTTTTTCCCAAACTCATTTCTTTATCTTTTCACAAGCAAAATGGAAAGAAGAGGTTAAGAAGTGAAAAACAGTTTTATTCAAAGAAAAACCCAACATTTCCAGCAAAATTCTTTTTCCTCAAAAAGTGTTGACTGAACCTTGTGAGCAACTCTTTTTACAACTGTTGGATTTCCCACAAGGAGAAAACAAAAACTTATTGCTGTACCAAAAGCAATAGGACACTAAAGAGTATCCCATCCAGCAAATTCACTGCACAGGCCACCACATGTCTCCATCACTAAAGCCTAACTTTCTCATGGGCATGGTAATGCCAAAAGCCATGTTTTACTAAACTGTTATGAAATGTAACTCCTGCAAATCAAACCCCTCATAGCAAAAAGCAATGCAGCCTCCCATTCAAATTATGCTATTAATTTTGCCAAGTGTGAACATGAAGGTTTTCTTTGACTCCTTTCCTATCTGTCCCATTATTTCTTTTTCACTGTTTATGAAATTCAGACTTCAGTTTCTGTGTGGTCTATATTATGTCTCATGTTTTTGTTTACAGCAAGGATGGGCCAGCATGAGCAGCAGCCCACTTCAGTAAACAGTGGATGACACAGCACACCTACATCCCAGTGGGAAGGGCCCCTCTCCTGCCGGAAATTGGTCTGGCTGCAGCTGGTAAGGATGGGAAAGCAACCAACACTCTCTGGGCTTACTGCATCACCATGGTACAATGGTGTAGAAAACACCACAGAGCTGTGAGAGAGGTGAATGCCACTACAGCTGAAAGCCCTGCTCAGTGATGGATGAGTCTCAGTGCCCAAGCTTCCACGGCACCTTTTGCCAAGGCTCAGAGATAAAAAATATCATCATGCATCCTCTTGACAAGGTGGAGAACTGTCCTCTGACAGGTTTCATTGCCATTAAAAGGACTAAAATTTTGGCTGTGCTATAGCTTTCTCTGAAGTTTGAGATGCCAGTCCCAATTATTCTGCCACAGGCATGGGAAAGCTGAAGGAAAGTAAAAGTGGCAGGAGGGAGAGGGTCAGTAAAAAGGAAAGGATATGTTAAAGATGAACCTTAATAAAGAAGATTTCTACAGGTAGACTTTGCACCCATCCAAACTAGCTAATGTCATACTCTGTATGAACACTTCCTCCAATTTAAGAGTGCCATTGTCCACTTTAACTTAAACATGTTCCCAATCAGTTAATGCAAAGCTAAGATAAACCTGGATTAAATCAAGATTGGAATGTACAGAGGACTACTTGGAAACTGCGTCCCAAGGTACACGCTTATTTCAGCTGGCTGAAGCACTGATTTATATGATGGTTTTTAAGGATGGAAAGTACATGTTAATGGAAGAGGCATTAAAAAGCATTTAATTGAATGTACAGGACATTTTGGATGACTTTTTCAGTTGTTTTTTTAGGATGCATTTCATGAGGCTGTGATTTTGAAAAATAATAGGACCAAGAAAAATACTAAATGATACTAAAATGATAGCAATAACTATTATATCTAGATGAGAATAAAGAGCTGTATGCAATTTGAATGGCAGAGAATCAGAAAAAGGACTTTATTTTTATCATTTTCATGTTTAAAAAAGCCCTAGGTATTTTTTCCCTTAATAATGAGCATTTCCACTATAAAAAAACATGCCAGAAAAATAATATATCTTGGAGTACATGGGTGGGTGGCTTTACAAGACCTGAAAGTTCATATAAATAACTCATTGCCCAGCAGCTGGGGAAACAAGCATATTTTCAGGAGCCCCCAGCATGGACCCATGACCACTTACACAGATGCTCAGAGAGACCAGATCAACTCAAGGTCCCAAGTGTGGGAAGCTCAACTGCCTGGTCTGAGGTTGGCAGCTTATATTCAGCTCCAATTTGCAACAGTCACAACATACGTATGATAAATTTCATGGCCTCACTTAATTTACAAATGGAGTTATGTTGTCTAGATCTAAAAACATACCTCTAAACACATTTATGCTGGAAGTTATATCAGAGGGATTAATTGAATAGCCAAAGACTGGCTTTATCATATTTTCACAGAGTGTACCCTTCCCTGCCAGGATCACAATGAGAATGAAGCAGAAGTTTGCACTTGCTCTTCTAATATTGTACAAAAAAAAAAAAAAAAACAAACACAAAACACCTTGAGGAAGGACAGAAGCAAACAATCCCTCTTGGTTTTCTTCACATGAGACAGAAAGGTCAATTGAGATTATACTGAGCTTCATTTGAGGGCTGCAAGACATGCTGTCCGTACCATTAATCCTAAATGGCTATTCCTATGTCCCAGACCTGCTTGGTATTCATTCCTCTTGCAAATAATAATGATAATATTAGGTGTCTTCAGTTCAAGGCATACAAATCTCAACTATTAATTATTTCATTTCAAATTAGCATTGTCCCAGAGTTAATACCACACCTAATTTTATATGGATATTTATAAAATTGCCTGTGACACACTAGCAATAGATTTCAATATTTTAACTTCCAGTTCTCGGAGTATCACTAAGAGAGGTTCATGTGAGAAAATAACTTGTGATTAGGTTGGCCAAGTAAAATTGTGGAGACATCTACAAAAGCATGATCAACTTTATGTCTGGGACCTCCTGCCAGTAAGCTAGGGCAGTGGTGAGAAGATCTGAAGAATGTGGACTTTTCTCATCTGCCATCCACAGAGTCAACTTGAACAATTTTGAAATGACAAAATATACGTGACAGTAAAATTTGTCTTATTAAGTGTTTGTGGAAAGTAATTATAAGGGATTTGCTGGCAACTTAAGCCTTAGTTACCTTCCAAATCCATATGCTTAATTCTAGAGAGGGTATGTAGTTATGCTATTTCCAGCTCCTGCAGCTATGTCACAATTTGTGGTTTGCAAAATTAGAAACTAATGAAGTATGCTGACATTAGGAGGAATGCTTGAGAGGAAAAAAAAAAAAACAACAAACCAGGAATAAAAGGTTGGTAATTGCTGCTGAACAAGGGACTGATGGATAGCACACCACGCTGGTTCAGGTAGGTAGGCAAAGTGACTCATGAAGTAGGCTATATAAAGGAATGAGTAATCAGTGGCAACAGAGTGAAAGAACAAATTTTCTAATATGAGAAAGGCAACCGTTGCCAGAGATCAGCCAGTAGGACATAGAAGAGTAACAAAAAATTCATTGAACTAGAATGGAGAAGGATAATGGAAGAAAGTTACAGAATAGCAGCTCTCAGTCCCAATTTGTTCTATCATCACTACCAGCTGCAGCATTTCCTGACCATGAGCAGAGGAGGAGGCAGACAATTCTTTAAGCAAATGACTCATCTTGTACATCCACAGCAGCAGGCGGGGGTAATAGAGGCTGAGAGCTGACTGGAGGTGACACCTGGAGGTTCATTTTTTTCCTACCAATGAGACAGTGCAGATTTGGAAGTGAGTGGGACATGCTGTATTTCAAGACAAATATATTGTCATTCCATTTGGATGTTAGAGCATGAAAATCCCTGTGGTCAACTGTCACTGCAGGGAACAGTGGAGCTCAGACTTACTGAACGGCCTTCTTCCCGTACCCAGTAAAGCAGACATGTGCTTCAGTGCTTTTTCCCCCAGCACTGCTCCAAGCATCCTTGCTGCTGTGCACTCCCACAGCTGCACACTCAGCAGTAGGGGGAAGATGAAACTGGTTTCCCTGGTAAAGGGACCCCACACCTTGCTGAAACAGGCCAGGCTCATGGATCCAGAAGTGTCACAGCAATGACCCACTGGGAGATACAATGTGTTGAGACTTTTCCCTTATTTGTATAGGTATGGTCCATTTACACATTAAATGAAGCCAGACCACCTCTCCTCTGACTTTGATGAATGAATGAATCAATAATAGAGACAAGAGAATACTCTTACATTTCAGCACTTGGATATGTTGTTCATCCAGTTCTTTCAGACACTGCTAAATATTTCCCCAGCTATTTCCCCAGTAATTTTGTATAATTGGACTGTATATCCAAACAATGTTTTGCAGTTAATCACCATGCTAGTCACTGGGGTGAACAGGAATGTGATGGATTTGCTTTGATTCTTAGATGGGATAAGCCTACCCATTCGGAAAAAGTTTCCTGGTTTATGCTCTTAGCATAAAATGAAATCCGCACTACCCTTGATTAGATTCTGAGCCCGTAAACACTTTTACTAAACATTTGCAAAGAAAAGGAAACACAGCCAAATCCTACTAAATCAAGTTATAATGATCAACAATCATTCTGCAGGACACTTATCTTTTCTGCATATTCAGAAAAGATAAGTGTCTTTTCTGAATATGCAGAAAAGATAAGTGAGAGGTCTCTTTAAAGCTTTCAATATGATTTAAGCAAAAAAAAAAAGTTTTTTATATAGGTCAGGAAAGAGAAATGTAATTTCCCTTAGTTTTGTTTGGTTGAAGTTCTCTGTTCTAGCACTTAATTAATGACTGGTGAAATGCTTTGAAAGCAACAATGTTTCTTACCACAAATGTGTTGCCAAATTGAGTACTTCCTGGTCATTGTCTATTTTGGAGAGGATACCGAACGCACATCCATGTCCTGCTAATAAACCCAAGGAAACTATTTTTATGGCCAAGAATAAAAGAGGTATTTCTTCCTCAGTACCCACTTCTGTCAGTTACAGCTGTGGGAAATAAAAATGTGAAGTAAGAAATCTGGAAAGCAAGGGAGAGGAGGGAAGGAAAGCCACAAAAGGGCAGTGCAACATTACCCCAGCTGGAACAGTCGGCTTCACTGGTTGACTTTGACGCTTAATTTCCTTTCTGACGTATCCAGCCTTGAACCTAAAGCACTTCAAGAACAGTCCACGTAAGGACATACACATCCAGAATGGAAATTAGGCAGAATTGTGTCCAAAACACAATCCTCAAATCTTTACCTAATCCAGTGACTGTCCTTTTACCGTTATTTTTCCCATATTGTTAAGCTTTCATGTCTCTTATGGTCCAGCATTTGCCTTAGTCATGGTAGCTCAGAGGGTACACATGCACAGAGCTCCCCTAAAGTTTGTTCCAAGGTGCTACTACAAACTGATAGCATTGCCATCAAAGGCCTGCCCAGATAAGGAGGTGACACACTTCCATTGTGCCACATCCTGCTGCTGCCTTCACCAGGTGCCACTGAAAGCATCATTCTTGCAGACACTACTGCTACATACAATTTTCACTTTCCCAGGGCTCCTAATTGCCATAGTTCCAAGTTTTCATACTCTTAGGCAGACTGATAGGACTGCCCCGCCTTCCAGCAAGGCCAGACTTCACATCCTACCTCTTCAGCTTTTTTGCTACCAGATGTACAGCTCAACAGTGCAGAAAAAATTGCTGATAAAATCCCTTCATTTTCTGAAAGATTTCCCTTGCAAGCCCTTGCCACACCGTGATATCATTCAAGCAAACACTCATTGCTGGAGGAGGCTCCAGCAGGAAAAACTGCATGGCTACCACAAGGACTTGAAGAACTAAGGAAAACACCAGAAATGTTCAAAAATTTTAAGAGTTACTTAAGATGTATTCATTTTTATTCAGAAAAAGCTTGTCAAGGCTGTAACAATGAAAGACTGAATCTGCGTTGCAGGCAAAACACAAAATATCATTAGACATGAATTTCTTCTGGGTGACTGGACTAACTCCCCATCCTGACAGTAATCTTAAATAGAGTGGCCTGATGGGAGTGATGGCAGTGATAAGGTGAAGACACCATAAACAAAGGTGGGAAGGTTTTGCTTCTAAGTGAGGATGGCAATGCTTTTGCTTCTGATGCAACAAGAGAGTCATCCCTCTCTGTTGTTGTTCACCAATAGCAATTGGTGAAACAGCAGATCTATGCATCAGTCTGAGCGATACTGAAAGGAGATGTGGATACAGAGATCTCAGGTAAGGGTAACGCTATAGGCAGCAGCTAACAAGTAAACCATAAATTTCCTGTTAAAATATTTGATGGGTGCATTGTCTATCTTTAACCAGCACAAACATTGTTCCTTTAATGTTGTTCCACAGACTCACAGCATCTGACAAAATAAACAACTGCCCAGGACTTCTTATTTGGCATTTCTGCTTTCTGCTGGAACACAATGATACTGGCTAAACATGTCACTTGTAAACATTTGCCTGTGGTGTTCTTGCTTTGTCTATTTACGCAGACGTGTAAATTTCATGCTTTACTTTTGACAGAGAAAACATGCAGTGACTTTTATGTTTAATGCATTCACTCTGAGGTTTTTGATTCTTCTACTGCCAAGATGCTTAGTTTTGTGCTTAAGGACATTAAAACATATTAATAAAATATATTTGCACACATTACCCTCACACTGCTGTTACTACACGTTTCAGTGGCCAAGAAAGTGATCTATTCCCAGGTTTTTGATCAGTGAGGTTCCTCTGCATCATTAGAATGACCAGGCAAGACGAAGAAAACAGAGCTCAGTAGGTGAGGAGGATCCCATGCAAGAGCTTGGCAGCCTGGGAAGAAAGAAGCCAGGGCAATGTCAAGTCACAAAAGTTGAATTTGCAAAGCTGGATCATGCTAGCAGGAGATGCAACACATGGATGAGGAGGAGAACAGCTTTCTCTTGACAGCAACATGCAACACTTCAGACAAAAAGCAACTAGGCTACTAGTCTGCAAACTAGTGTCTTTATTTTAAGCTCTATGCAAGCTTTAGAGGGACTGATGATATTGTGGAGAAAAAAAAAGCAAGCCAAAAAATATAATAAAGAAATAAAATAGAGGACTTTCTTTGCTCAATTGCTCCTCACTAAAGGAATGTAAGAAATAAAGTTATTACAAGTATTTACAAAAATAAGCAGTCAAGGATTGTATGAAGGTATTAAAATACTCATTGTTTCAAAAACATATCTTGTGTGGATCTCATCAAACTGTTACCCTCAGGAAGAACAGGTAGTTCATGAAGTTAGAAAAGAGTTTGAGGGCACTGGGGAGTCAAGAAGCCAGTAATAAGCACAGGCTAGGGTTGAAGGAACCCAGCCATCCCACTCACCATGACTGAAAAATTATTTCTCTGTCAAAAAAGGTGAAACTGAAGAAGTTTCTTTCTCAGGGAGTTGTGGCAATTAGAGCATCCACTAGGATGGTTAAAAGAGAGAAAAGGGCTTTAGTGTGAAATTAGGTTAGCTTTTTTAAGGAAAGTCATTATTAACTGCAATTCATCTTAAATCTTAACGTTTTCCAGAAGGAACCTCACAAACATCTTCCTGCCCCATGAAATACTCTTATCCTATCTGCAACTTCAAGCATCCAGTATGCAAAGCAGACACAATTTAGGGCAGTGTTACTGTTTTTTGGGACAGAACAGTCAGAAGAGCAAAGTCCAGAAGTAGCATTTCAATCTTATTCAGAAAAGAAACCTGCATAACCCCAGGCAGACTTAGACTGGATTTGCCAGAGCTCGTGGAGATGTCCTGCAGAAACAGAGTCCAAACAAACAGCAGTTGTTCCAGCTTCTAATAGAAGCTAAAAGGAAAGGTGGGACTCTCAGTATTAGCTAATAAGATTTTTTTAAGGATAGATATGTACAGGATTTATGGAATTTGTACCCTTCAACTGCTCTCTGATAGCTTTGTCTCTGATTAACTTCCTATCTGTAAAGCAGAAGTACATTCTGTTTCTTCCTGCAATGTTTTGGAAAGGGAATGAGGTCTTTTAAGGACAGGCAAAGCTAAAAACAACAATGAAAAATTGTAAAAAAATTGTAAAAACTAGAGATCCTTTATGCTGCCTCTAAAGGAAAAGGAGTTTGAGGAAACTGTTAAAAATTGTTACAAGTGTCAAAAGTACAGGTTAAGTCAGGCATACATCTTAATTTGTCAGCAGGAACATGAGAGAAGCAGACCTTGTAGTGGAAAAGACATGTAAATTCCTTTCCCAGACCAGACTTTTCTTCTCCCAGAGGTAATTTCAGCAAACATCAGTAGATGGGCAATGAAAAGCTCATGCTGTGCATGTTTGTATGGGACACAGGGTAACTGACAGAGGATCTAGGCCTGAATGAGATATCTAGCAAGCAGGAACTAGAACAGTTAGCTGCAGTATTTAAATGTAGGTATCTCACTAACAGCCTTAACCCTTAGTCTGGGGGGACAGTGGATAACAGGATCAAAATGGCAAAGCCTGCACATAGAGCTCAAGCTCAGGGACATCTGCTGGTCATTGCCTTTCTAAAACAAAACCTCATGAGAGCAAAGCAAGCATGTGAGAAAGGAATATAGAAAACATATTCACAAGGAACAGCTAGTGCCAGGTATTCCCCGTGCTTGAAGTGTCAGCTGAGTCTGACAGTGCCTTTGGAAAAACATCTCCCTAAATCCCTGCTGTGCGACACTGGCATGCTAGTCATTTCCATACTTCTCCTTTTTGATTTCCATACTTCTCCTTTCTGATAGCTGAAGGAGAACCACATCTTCCCAAGACACTAAACCTTGCTCATCTTCTAAATAAACATTAAGCTCTCACACATATCTAAGGGCTGAGATGTGTCGGGAGTTGTCATGGGTTAGCAAGAGTTCCCCCTCCCTGGGGGACTGTGAGTGGTTTGTCCAGGTGAATTTCCAGGACAAAACCAATCAAATTTTGGTAACATCTTTGCCAATTACATCTTTAAGAAATCGGAAGAGAAGGTAGTTGCGCAGTTGGAAATTGAGGAGCCATGTGAGGAAGAGGCAGCAGGCCCCAAGAGGGGCCAGGGCCTCCCTCCTCCCCCAGCCCTGGGCCGGGGGGCAGAGGCAACAGTGAAACCCCCCTTCATCCAGACATGTAATGGAGTGAAGAAAAAAAACTTAAAGGACTTTGCAAAAGAAACTGCAGCTGAAGAGATAACGGAGCCTTCAAGGTCAGACCTGGCAGCAGCAGCAACAAGTGGAGAGAGAAAAACCCGAAAGGGAGGGGAAACGGCTCCTTCTTCTCTTCCCTCTCTCTCCCTTCAGCAGGGAAAACACTGAAATTTAAATCATCCCTGCCACCTGTGGAAGATTGCTGGTGATCAGAGACAACCCCCACCTACAGCTTGCGAAGGAGCCCATGATGGAACAGATGCAGAAGATGGAAGGAGTTTTGCTGGACTGTAGCCCACGCAGAGGAGTCTTACGCCAGCGCAAGAAGACCTGGGTAAGATCTCGGGATCCGAGAGAGGGATCCGTGAAGGTGCAGCTGAGGTGGACCTACGCCGGAGCACGTCGGCTGGGGTAGGGAGCCATGTGTGGTCCCAGTGAGGGATCAGTGCTGGTGCAGCTGCTGACTCTGAAGGACAGCAGAGAATGGAAGAACTGTTGTCCAAGGGGTAGACCCACGTCACAGAGGTCTATCAAGGACTATTCCCATGGGAAGGGACCCCACAGAAAACAGGGGTAGACTCAAAAGCCATTATCCCCTGTGACTACGTGGAGCAGACAATGGAAAAAACAAGTGTCCCCTTGGGTAGTCCATGGAGACGTTACAGGACTCCGGGTAACCCCCAGCCCTGTTGGTCGACACAGAGGAGAAAAGGGCTGGAGAGAAACTGTTCCAGCTGCAATGAGTCAAAGTTGTTGTCTCAGAGATAACAGAGAAGAAACTTACAAGTGCTGCAGAGTGACTTAAAAGAATCTACTTTCCCCTCCTGGACTGATACAAAGGGGGGAGGAGGAAGGAAGGAAGGA
>JAWWES010000094.1:50062181-50076455 GCA_035583135.1 Lophotriccus pileatus
TGCATCAAAAGGAGTGTGGCCAGCAGGTCGAGGGAGGTGATTCTCCCCCTCCACTCTGCTCTTGTGAGACCCCACCTGCAGTAGCATGTACAGTTCTGGTGTCCCCAACAGTTATGGGAAGGACATGGAACTGTTGGAGCAAGTCCAGAGGAAGGCAGTGAAGTTGACAAGAGTACAGGAGCACCTCCCCTATGAAGACAGGATGGGAAAGCTGGTGTTTTTCAGCCTGGAGGAGTTGCATGGTGACCTTGTAGTAACCTTCTAGTTGCAACTGGAACCAGCTTCCCAGAACAAAGCCTACAGAGAAGCCAGAGAGGGACTCTTTGTTAGAAACTGTAGTGATACAACAAGGAGTAATGGGTAAAAATTGAAAGAAAGGAAATTTAGGTTAGATATTGGGAAGAAATTCTTTACTGTGAGGATGGTGAGATACTGGAACAGGTTGCTAAGGGAGGTTGTGGATGCCTCATTCCTGGCAGTGTTCAAGGCCAGGTTGGACAAGGGCTTGAGCAACCTGGTTTAGTGGGAGGTGTCCCTGCCCATGGCAGGGGAGGTTGGTACTAGATATTTAAGGTCCATTCCAACCCCTTAACAACTGTGACCCATTTCCAGGAACACATCTCACCTCTAATAACACAGGCAGTGGCCGTTCCTCAGGCTCCCATCACACTTGTCATAGTTGCACCCAAGCTCGTGCAACTGTGGGAGCCACTCCCAAAGCAGAGTCAGCTCACCAACTAAACTCACCCAACAGAGTTCTGTGTCCTGACAGAAGAAGGGGAGCTGGCAGTCACAGAAGGGGAAATGTTTTCCTCCTCTGCTGAAGGGACTCAAAACAATGGCAAAAATGACCTAGAGTAACACCAAGGAAAGCTGATGGAGATGACTGAGGCCCTTCACTACACCAGGAGGTATTCAGGACTCTTGGTTCAGAGAGTCAACATGTTAGCCCAGCATTTCTACCTTCACAGTAAAGGTATGAAAGGCACAGATAGAGAATATTAAGCCATAGATATTGATGTGATAAAAGACAGAAACGTAATCAGAGAGAGAGACAAAATCATGCATCATCTTCCCTCACATCTTCATTCAGTGAGCTCAGTATCTTGGCTGTGCCTGTGTCATTTCTCCATTATATATCTTTTTCCTCATTTACATGATGGAAAACCTGCATTAATTTTTAGTTATTGTTAACTATGTGAAGGTGTTTCCTGCTCATGGAGTAACTCCTTGCCAGACCAACAAACCTTTGGCTTTTGGCCTCACAGTATTTATTTGCAGTGGATATCCCTGGGTTAAATCACTTCTGCACTTTTTTGGGCACGAGGCAGCTCTTCTACTTGAGATGCTTTTTCCAAGCAAGATGTGCTGTGTTTGTCCACAAAAAGCACACAAAGTATAAAGGGAGCTTCAAGTAAAGAGGCCAGCCACTGCCACCCATGCTCAGATGACTTTGCCAAGGAGGAAAGACTCTTGTGTTCCTGAGTTGTCAGTGATATTTTTTCCATCTGAGGTAGGGAGATGAAAGCAAGAGTCTGTCCATTCAAGCTCAAGTTATTTTAAAACCAACATCTGCTAGGCCCTGGCCTGTTGGTTCAACAAAATTCATTGATCTACCTGGAAAGGGAAATGAGTTGCTGTTGCTCAGCATAATAATGAGGAAATGCAGAGATTCCTCTCCTGTGGAACCCTCTAACTAATACCATCTTGAAGTAAACTTGAAATAGGGATTAGATATTGTCTCAGTTCCTCTGAGATAATTATAACTACACCTTCAGTGCTTTGCAATCTGATGTATGAAATGCTAATTTAACACAATATATTATACTGCACTGTCATCATAGTAATAATTTATAAATAACTGACATAACTTTGCAGGATAAAATGGTGGCAGTATTATGAAACTTGTGCAGACACTGACTGTAACATATTTGACATGAATGGTTTATTAAGGGTGGGCTATTGCCTTCAGTGCTACAGTTCATCTTTGGTCTGTTGTTAGCCTAAACTGTGAAGGGTTTTCTTAAATCATACGAATAAAAGCAGTGGTTTTCATCTGTTTCCAGAAGTCAGTAGCTCTTAAACACCTTAACTGTTTGGTTCTACAGCTGCAAAATTTGCATGTGAATACCTCCAACGACCAATTAATTCAGGACAGGTTTTAGTTCACTTAAACTCCTATCCATTGAATGAAATTACCCTGTAAAAATTTAGTTTGCTCATTTAATGTTTGCACCATTAAATGCACTATTTCAAAAACAGCCGATCTGATTCACAGTCCTTGAGGTGAATTTTACTTGAGAAACCCTGCAAGTAGGACATCTTCTCCTATCAAAATATGTGCCATGGCAAAGGCATAAGCTCCTCTACTGCTGGAGGCATTGATGTTTACAAATATTCTTGTGCCATTTTGCTGTACTTTAAAGAAGTTACTCTTCCAAAGCAACAGTACTCAATTGCATCAGAAATGTAAACATCTGCCAAAAGTATGTTTGCAATCAGGGTTCAGAGTCAGAAAAGTATCCCCATACAGAAAGGTTAGTTAAGCATATGTTTAAATTTAGCACATGTTTAAGTCACATGAAAGGAAGTTATGCTTCAGCATTTTTCCTTGCACTGACTGTCATACTCACTCTGCTAGAGAAATCAGTGGTTCATCAGTGAACTAAATGCCGTGCCTGTATTTCCTGAGAAAAGCTGCCACATGCATTTAAATGTTTTCCTAAGTAAGGGAATATGCACCAGCGAGTTTCCAGATCAAGGTCTAAAATCAGAAAAGATGAATGAAGAAATATGAATGAGTTAGCCATCATTCCCAAAGAAAAGACCCGTCTTTTGAATACAACCCACATTTTTCAGGGAATCGCTGTTCTCTGTAGTTCTTGAACACCTGGGCTTCAACCGGCAAGATGTAGTTTGAGTCAATGGCTGCCACCTGATAAAATACACTCATTTCCCAGCATGAAACATCAGTGGCTTCCACAATATTGGGTTTCATGTAAATAAAAAGGCATGCAATTTCAAAGACACCTACTAATTTCTTTTAGTTAGTATAGTAATAATTATGACAATTAAATAGCTCCTGTTTTTTGTTTAAAACTAACTTTTTTTTTTTTTTTTACTGCAGGCCCTATTTCTACCAGTATTATATTTTTTTTCAGATAAGCACATGCACAGTTAATTAGAGATAGCAGTTGTTTTGCTTCATAAAAGTGTAGTCCCATGCTCAAATTTTGATGGATTAGAATCATAAAGATCATGCTGTTTTATATAGGACTTCCAATAATTACAGTTTAGAGCCTGCTTTATAGTGTTGTTTGCTTAGCTCATAATCTTCCCATGAAATTTTTGTGCACAAAACATTTATTTCTTTACTTGGTTTGTACTTAATTGCCATAAATCACTGAGCTGTAAGACAATAGAGGAATTGATTCTGTTCTCTCACATATCTTACACGGCTCTGACTGCACTAACTTTAGCAGTATCATTCAGTTCATCACCATATACAGACACACTTCTCTATCAACTTTACAAATGTTTGAGAATCATTTTTTCCCCCAGATTGAGAAAAATATAAGTACATTTAAGAAAAAAAGTTAGATTCTTCTTGTTATTTGGACAACCAGAGGGGCGAAAAGACCCGTCTTATGCAAATATGACCCCTAAGTATGACAACCAGCTAATAATATGGTCAATCAGTCCATTTCATAGCTTTGATGTTTGAAGAGTGATCATGAGTGAGATGTTATTTTGGTATTCAGATTAATACCACATTTTCACATTATTGGTCCCAAGACTCAGAAAGTGAAACAGAAAACACTCACATGAGGTTTGCTCAGTACTGTCTAGTATCAAAATCTCCTCTGAAAACCCCACATTCATGTGATTTGTGCATACATCTGGAACAGTCTAAAGCTCCCTCTGACATCTAAGAAAAATGCCATGACTAAGGGAACACAGTTACAGATACACCAATGAAGAAATGGTCCTGTATCAGATCCTTCTTTTGCAGCTCAATTTGCACACCTCGTCACATGGTATATGAGCTGATTTGGGATCACTCTGCTCAGGACTGTGCCTGTTTCTATTGCCTGTCAGGTCTTCTGTGCACAGCACACAACTACTGTGAAGTTCCAGCAATTTCTTGCAATATCATCTGCAGCCCACCAACATCCCAAAGGTCATGTGGCCCTAGTGCATTGAAAGCTGAGAGGACATGTACAGTGTGAGGAGGAAGTAAAGCACCAGAAACAGGCAGCTCACTTTTCTCACTACATACTAAAACCAGACAGAAAGAAGAAAAGCTGATTGGACAAACTATTTCCAAAAGCTAGATCTGACCTGTTGCAGTGGCTTACAGAGGTTTACTGGTGATCATATGGCCTAACAATTGCCATCGAGGGTCAAAAGTCTCTGCAGGAATATCCCTGCAGACATCAGTGTCTGATTACAGTGAACCCGTTCTCTGACTTATAATCAAGGTGTTAACAGTTTTGGCTGGAAGACAAACAATTTGTTTGTTCCTTGGAGTTTTGGTCTATGTTAAGATAAAAACTCAGCCCATACTTCTCTCCTTCAAAGCCAATCAGAATGATATTTAATGAGGCAATAAGAAAAGCCTGAGTCAAACTTATTTCAAAGATCACTTTAACTTCATTTACTGTGACTAGTTGTCAGATCAGCATTGCTCAGAGGACACACGAGCCTTCCCAATCTCTGCAGTTCAGAACACAGGAGCGGGCACACCTCTCCATATTGCAACATGCTCCCACCATATTATTTAAAACAAAACAATTCCTAATCTGAATTACATAGCAGGAAAAAAAATCTGTGATTTCATGGCAGTTTTCAAACTGGCACATGCCAGAACCCTGCACAGAGCACCAGCATCGCTTTGTTAACCCAAGCTAGGGACATGTATGGTTGTGGGAGATGGGTCTTGTTAGCAGCAATGCACACCATATAAAGGGGTTTGTGTCCTCCCTTTGAAACAAGCAAGTTTGAAGTGTAAAACATCTCGTAAAGTAAAGCCTTAGAAGCAGAAAGTGCCTAAAAAGGCTCACTGTTTGACATTGCTTAGTTTTAAATTACAAATAAAAAAAATCCAGGTCTCCCTCTAACCCAGAAAGGAGAAATATTGCACATGCTTTGACCTGTACCTCCATGTAAGCCACATCATGGGAGTTACATGATGCATGTTGTTCCTATCTGTTTCTGCTTTAGTTTAAAAAGAATCTAAAAAAGAATAAGTATATTTCTCTTGAGTTCAACTGTGGAGTTTGAAATACAGATTTTGAGATGAGAAAAAAACCCCATCCTTTTCCTAACTACAGCATATTTTTCTCTGCGGAGGAAGTGAACACTGTCCAAAAAGCAAAAATATAATCCACGAGTTCCTGTATTTTAACTGTCTCTCATCTTGAAGCAATAAACAAAGGTTAATCAAATACTTACTAGCTGAGTAAATATTTTTGTTCATATATATAAACCAACCTAGGTCAGAGTCTCATGTTTTGGCTCTGCATAAGTATGACTTTTCAAAGTTGGTAGATTCAAAATTATTTTTTCCATCTTAACTCCTTAGGCTAAATAGAGGAACTATGCATATATACATATATATGTATATACAGACACTCTATATATGTTGTTTTTTACAGACCCTCCAAGAACTGTTTCTTTTTCCTCTAAACAAAGCCCAGCATTATGTTCATGAAAGTGTCTCTAAGGAAAAATCAAAATGCGCTTAACAGAGGTCAGTAGATTTCAGCAAGGTAACACAGTCCAGCTGCTACAATCTAGTGGAAGGATCTTTCCAACCCACCTTACAGAAGGTGAGGACATATCAAAAGCTCCATTTAGGCAACGCACAATCCTCCTTACCTTGCATGTTCATTCCTATCTGGCTTTCAGCAAGCCCAGGACTTTAGGAGTCAGTAAGTCAGTCATCAGCGAAGCTCACACGTGTAGCAGTCTGACATGACCTTGGTGGTAAACAGGTCTAGAATGGAGAACAGATGACAAAGGGAATGAACAAAAGGACAGAATGAAGGTGTATTGCCTTCTCCTCCTCTCCTGGCTCTGTATTCTCCTTCTCACAAGTTCAGCTCAGCTTCCCTCCTCTAACTTGAAGCCTCCAGATTCTCAACTACAGTTTCTGACATTACAGGTCTCAAGCAGAGAAACAGGATTAGGGTAGTATCAGCTCTGCCCACCATGGGTGATACAGGGCAAGAAGACCTTCCCATGCTGCTGTCAGGGTGGGTCACATTTTTTTGCCCATATGCTGCAGGGAAGTGTTTCTACCAGAGACAACCCACAACCCCCACGCACACAACACCTATACCCACCTCTTAGAATGCTGGTCAACAATGGCATTTTTGAATCTTTCCCACCCTTCTTGCAACTTCCAAGTAAAACACGTTTTTTTTTGTTACTGATTCCTTTGACTAATCTTGCTCTTTTTTCTGCTGTGATCACTTTATAGAAATGAGTGTGGTTGCAGAGGGAACCAGTCCCTAATCCAGCTGCCGTGGTTCAGTGGGAGAACTTGTTTCTGACCTTTACACAGTCTATCTGCAAGAACATGTCCTCAGCACTAAGATCATTGCCCACTACTTTTTCTGAGAGATCAAGCTGCTTTTTCTCCACTGGTTCTTCCACCATTTTCTAAGGAAGCTGAGCTGCTATTTGAGACATAGTTCTTCAAGGAGATAGGCAACCAGAACGTATTTGCAGTCGGACAGTGTAACATGTTCAAAACAAACAAGTATCTATTAGCCCCGGTTAATATATTTCTAACAAGCACATACCAGTCATGTTATTTCTTTCTCTGTAACAATGTCAAAAATAATTTATTCCTATCAATTTAATAAGTACATAGTTTTCATTCTCCTGACACTTTTGTCTAATTTCATGCTACAGTTACATTTCTTAACCTGTTTGTGGATCCTTGGCCAGTAAATATGATGTGTGATGACAGGTATTCTTCTGTAAACAGGTCAAAGGCCTCTGGTCTTTAATAACTTAACTTAGGCATGGGACCTCAACCTGGCCAGAAAATCTGGCTTATCCATATAAGCCCATATGATGGAGCTGGCATAGTGCCACTGCAGGGATGGAGTATGGACATAGGCATGGGTATTGCCATTGGTGCACCCAAGCCATGGTGTCCTCTGGCTTCCAGCAGCTCCTCCAAGAAGGTATTAAAGCTCCACTGCCCTATTACAAATTCAGAGAGGAATTTGCCATCCAATGCTGCCATTTCTAACAAGGGCTGAACAAGAAGATCAAGCACATGCTGTTATACCACCCTAAGAAGGCAAAAAAAGAGTACATTCACATGCAGGAGTGGAGGGGATGCAGGGGATGGCTGTCCTGCCCTGAGGACAGGAGACTTCCTGCTTTCCACCTATTTCACAAGATTTGTAGAAGTTTGAAGGCCCAGCTTTTTGGAGAAAGCACAAAGTCAACTTGTACTCTGTCCATCCTGAGTTCACAGTCCCCTCCACATCTATGAGAAGCCATGACCACACCTCTCGGAATCAGGAATCCACATCATGGAATTCAGAAGCTTCAGGTAACTGGAAGGATATAGCTCTGGCTATGTCCAGTGGAATACCCCAGTGCATTCATCTCACTAAGCTTAACACTGGAGGCTGACCTCATTTACAGTCAGTCACTCAAAAGACACATCCACTTCAAGTAAAGAGTCAAGGACACCTGGAAAATACGGTTCAGAAACCATGGCCCCTGATCAGAGGCCATGGTGTATGTATCACCAAGTGTCCCTGTTTGAAAATATGTTCATCAGGGCTCTAAACCAATTCTGCACCTGCAGCCCCTCTTTGGTCACAGATAACTTTCTTTGTCCTTTCTTAGCTTGGAAAAGAGAAGCCCTCCTCTGAGATTTGTCAGGCAGTAGAAGCAGTTAGAGGAGCAGTTAGTAACTAAATTTAGATGTGTAAGAAAAGACTTAGATCCAAGGCACTGACAGGAGCTAATTTCAAAATGTGTTCAGTTACATGTTCAAAGCTATCTCCACAGGATCTCCTCTGAGTTTTACTGTATGGCTGAGAAGATTTTCTTCTGTTGATGCTAAGTAAAATTATAATAAACACACTTCTGTACAATCCTGCAATTACACAGTTTATATCTGTCTCATCTAATGATTTCCTGGGGTATGTTTTAATTTAGATATCTCTCTGGTAGTTAGGTGACACTTCTTCCCACACAATTCCCTCACGTGTATCTCCTTTCATAAACATCTTAGATACTCTTTGCCTTTCAGTTTCTTGCCTTTATATGTCTTCTTTAAGGAGGCATGTTTCTTGAAGCCACTAGAATCTGCCACTTACTGTCAAAAAAATTACGTATACTATGAGGTTTGAAGTTATTTAATATAAGGCAGTTATCAGCTTCTAAAAGAATCAAACTCAATGCAGTGTTGAAAGTGAATGGAAATAATAGATCCAGCAGATGCTGCAGAATAGTAGAACTCAACTTTGCTCTGCCTGATACTCAAGAGGCCTTTGCTTGGCAATTTAGCCTGTAAACTAACCACTGTCATTTGGTACATTTGGAGATGTTTCAGGCACAGAAAAAAGAACAGATAAGACTTCTGTGAAAGCAAGGGAGCAAACATAGAAGGCAATGGAAACGTTATTATATTTCTCTTTGGCCAGCTGTATTTCTGAGTCCTTACTAGATTGACAAAGAAGATGTTATTTATTTTCTGTACACACATGAATTACGATGTTCTACAAGTACCACAAGTATGCAGTTAAGGCTGGATTTTGCATACAAAGCACAAGGGAGAGTGATGTGGTTTCCTACAGCTTCCCTTGTGCGTTTCTCCTGGAATCAAGCCCTTTCAATCAGGAGACTACTGAGTGAAGCAGGAAGAGAGGGTTTATTTTTGTCAAGAACGAGGTTCTACCACCAATTTGCAGAAAGGGACAGGAGTCTGTGGCTAAGCTGCACAACTAGCAGCAGTGGGCCCACACAGAAGGCAAAAACGTACACAGGCTGCCAAAACAGCCAGTTACCAAAGGAGTTTCACTCCCACGGAAGGAGGCAGCCCCAATGACTTCTTGGCAGCTAGCACGTCTCACTTCCAATGCACATATCAAAAACTCTTCATTCTGACTGCCAAATACACCTTGCCTTTTAAGACAGAGCAAAGAAGTAATGGCACTGATATAAAAATGATAAAAGTTATCTTTTTTAGAGAGAGTTGTATGTTATGTTAGTCTAAATAGAACCATAGTCTACATCTACAGGATTTAATACAAGTCATGCAAAATCTATGCGCTGTGACTGAGTCTCAAGAGATCACGTTTCAGCCCTGCCAAACATATGGATTATCACTGAATATCAAAAGACCTTGTTTTGTAATTGTGTACACACACCCATTGGAGAAGGGATGAAGGCAATGGCTACAAGGCAAGAAAGGCCTCCTACAGGAATTAGATCTAAAACAAAAGTGTCTTAAGAGTTATGTCTAGCAGCAATGAAGAGAGAATTAATGGACAATAATTAATTAGGAGATAACAAACATAGGCAGGTAAGACAGAGGGAGAACTCAGGAAGAACTTAGCATGAAGCCAAGTGCCCTTATAAGAGCTGTTACAAAATAAAAAAAAAAAAAAAGTACACAGTACAGTTATTTGAGATACTTTGTTTAAAGACTGGAGAGTCATCTGCAAAACTGTAATAATAAAAAAAAAAAAAAAAATCAAGTGTTTGAAATCATTGCCCTGATTCTCATAAATGGATTTCATTGAACACTACAAACAAAGAGCCATTAAAACAAGCTCTTTGGAGGGTCTTGCCCTTACTAAATAAATATGGTGAGATGAGCAAGGGCTTATCACCCTTTTGAAATTTGATCATAATATTCCAATCCCACAGTGAGTAAAAATAAATTGCATATTATATTATGCCCAAAGGATTATTCCTTCTAATGGTAGCTGTAAAGAGTATGTTTGTTTGAAACCCTGAATAAGAGAGGGCAAAGTGCACTGTGTGATTCAAACATACACTGCTTGCTACAAAAAAATCCTTCAGCATTATTATATCTAAAGCAAGCACAGGCAGCTTGTGAAAAACACAAACAGAATTCACCCACTGTTGTTAAAGTTGGGATGCTCTGCCCAAAACATCTGAGAAAATCCCCATGGAGATGCAAACCACTCAGGTGGCTCCCACACCTACATGTCCAAGACAAAACACATGGCCCTGAATTGAGTTTTGAGAGAGATTGCATTTCATAGTTCGGGGTTTAGCTGTAGGGGCTTCCCACTGCTGCCAGAAGTTCAGATCAAGAACACATTCCAAATCTGCCATGAGAACTTGAGGGGAGAGGACACAGGAGCAGCTTGGGGGATCACATATGATGGCAGTAAACAGCTCTGGCAGCCTACTCTTAAGCACAGAAGCATGAGACCAATGGTTCTGTGCCACGGACAGCACTGGGTCCTGAGAGTTCCCAGTGCTGCACCGCAGCCCCAGCCACCACTGCCACCACCACTGCCACCTCCACTCTCACCACCACCACACACTCTTAAGTTGCACCAAATGCTGCAAGCACTGCCAAAGCCCCAGCCAGGCCCTGCAATGTCCCTAACAAGCAGAATTAAAATAAGCCTGCAGCTGAACTGACTGCAGCAGGAGCATAGAAGCACGCTCTAACCAAGGCTGTTCAAATCTGTTGTTGCCAAGGGCTGCTGGACAATTTTAATGAAGCTGAGCTGGTTGGTTTTTTCCTTTTCTTTTTCCATGTTCTGGTCGGCTGTCAGGAGCCAGACCAAGATTACTGAACTCAAGGCTGCCCCTCTGGACAGCCTGCTCCGGAGCTTTCCCATGGGCTGCTGTGGGGTCAGTACCTTGTGCTCTGCCTATGAGCACATGTGTGCTCTACTGCTGTGTGCATCAAGTGTGTGAACACTGTGGGAGAAAAAGTCCTGAGCCCTTTAATGCCCATACTTGCTTACCTTTTGTAACAGGTTTAAAACATTCTTTTTTCTTTTACCACTCAAATCCCTGTTTAGTGAATTTTTTAGTAACCAGTACCCCTCTCTTTGATGTATACTTTTCAGCTGAACCATTTCCTTTTTTGTTGTTGACCTTCTCTTCTGTTTTCAAGTCTGTCCCGTCTTACTCTGATAAAGTCCCATTGACAACCATAATGTCCTAAGCCAGTACACTCTTCACATTTACAAGGGGAAAGAATCAAGAATACTTTTTTCCCAAACTTTCTGTTTCAATTCCGTAAACATGAAAAAAAAAAAAAATTTAGAAGAAACAAAAGTTGCAAGAAGGAGGAGTTGAAGGGAGGCCCAAGGAGCCCATATGGAAAGGCTGGGCTGCAACACTGAGTGCAGTTACAACATCTTATAACTGTCTTTAGAAGGAGACAGTTTATTATTACAAAAAAAAGAATGATATCTGAATGTCATTATCAAACATGGCACACCTTCAGAAAGATCTGTCTGCCTACTTTTGATGATGGAGAGTAGCCAAGCAGGTCTCTGAGCGGGTCTGTCTCATGCCTGGTGGAGCAGCAGGAGGACACTCACAGGGCTCTGTGCCAGCTGGCAGTGCTTCAACCTAATAATCCCATACAGCACTTTCCTACAGCGCACTGCAGGGTGTTGTAAGGCTTCATTAGCTCAGGCTTGTAAAGGGCTGTGAGTGACTGAATAAAAGGGACTAGTTTAATGTTAAATATTAGGAGGACTTTTTTTCACCAAGCGAAATTTACAGTTTCAGCTCAGAGAAATCATCTCTCATCTTGCCCTCAGCTCTGTTATGGAGAGGCATCTGCCATCGGTAATAGTATCAACATCATTGTCTATGAACATGATTGCCTGAGGTTGCCTGAAAGCAACAGTGACACACAAGTTTCTTTCACAAATAAAGGAATGTTTCATTGATTTCTTAAGAGAAATCCTAATTTCTTCATTGGCAGCACTATAGCAGCTAAAACTCTATGCAGGCCAATCCTGTTTTTTACGAGGATATTTGATTCCATTACATTTAAAATCTTCATAAAGAGTCATTAAAAAAACATTATAAGGCTTCTACTGTTACAATAAATAAATAAACAGCAGTTTAAATTAAAACAGTAAATCAACTCCTAGCCATGCAAACCTTCCTGCACTGCATCTTGAAGGCAATATATCCACAGACAAAAAAGAACTTTCTGTCCAGAAAATTAGTTCTGAGGAGTAGAAGAAACCTCCCCACAGACTGTGACCCTTAGCAAATAATATTTTTGAATTGTAGACTAAAAAAAACCCAAACAAACAACAAAACAAACAAACAAAAACATAAAAAAACGCCAAACAAAACACCACAAAACAAAACAAAAAACTAGGCCAAAAAAAAAAGCCATATTATTAACAGGAGGTAGATCTGCTAAATTAAGAGAATCATTCTGGCACCAATGAAGAATGATTGATTTTACTATCATTTAAATGTGTTAGAGATTACTGCTATAAATTACAAAGGTCAATTTTCTCCTTCATTTTATCAACTTCTATGCAACCATTTCCCAACAGTCACCAAAGTACATGATCTTTTGTTTTTTATAATCTAAAGACACGTAAACTTAGAAAGCCAGACTTGTAGAGAGTTGGAGACAAGACCTTCCTCAGGAAGAAAGGATGATTTTCTCAGTAAGGAGTTCTGAGGGAGCTGGCAACAAAATTTCTAAGCCACTGTCTATCATTTTTGAAAAATTGTGGTAGTCAGGCGAAGTACTAGATTACTGGAAAAAGTGGAAATAAACCTCCATATTTAAAAAGGGGTAGCAGAAGACCCCAGGAAGTACAGACCAGTCAGGCTCACCTATGTGCCAGAAAGACCACGGAACAGATTTTCCTGGAAACTATGCTAAGGTACAAGGAAAACAAAGAAGTCATTAGTAACAGCCAAAATGGCTTTACAAAAGCGAAATTATGTCTGACAAATCTGGTGACCTTCTTTGATGGGGCTACAATATTGGATGACAGGGGCAGAGCAACTGACATCCTCTAGCTGGGCTTATGCAAAGTGTTTGACACTGTCCCACATGACATTCTTGTCTCTAAATTGGAGAGACATGGATTTGATGGAAGGATAAAAAAATGGGCAGCTGAAGAAAGGCTGCATGGCCACACAAAGAGTTATGGTGAGTGGCTCACTGTTCATGTGGAGACCAGTGACAAGTGGTGCCCTCAGAGGTCAGTACTATGGACGATCCTGCTCGACCCCTTTGTCGGTGACAGGGACAGTGGGATCGCAGGGACCCTTAGCAGGTTCACCGATGACACCGAGCTGTGTGGTGCAGTTGACACACCGGAGGGAAGAGGTATCACCCAGAGGGATCTTGACAGGCTTGAGAGGGGAGCCAGTGGAAACCTCATGAAGTTCAAAAAAGCAAAATGCAAGGTCCTACCCCTGGGTCAGGGCAATCCCAGGCACAACTACAGGTTGGAGGGAGAACTGATTGAGAGGAGCCCTGCAGAGAAGGACTTGGGGGTGACAGTAGATGAAAAACTCAACATGAGCTGGCAGTGTGAGCTCACAGCCCAGAAAGCCAACGAAATCCTGGGCTGCATCAAAAGGAGTGTGGCCAGCAGGTCGAGGGAGGTGATCCTCCCCCTCTACTCTGCTCTTGTGAGACCCCACCTGCAGTAGCATGTACAGTTCTGGTGTCCCCAACACTTATGGGAAGGACATGAAACTGCCACGGTTCGGTAAGAACACACGAGACCTGCAGGGTTCAAGGTACAGGGTTGCAGCTCCTGCGCAGATCTGCTTTATTCAAAATGGAGGGCTATTTAAGGGGTAGGCCGGGGAGGATTCCAGAACCTGGGAGGGGTTATGTAAAACCAGGGTGTTTGATAGGTGGGGTTAACATGATACGCATTAAGGAGGAGGGTTTACAACAATGAAATAACTGGGAAAGAAGGGGAAAATGCTCAATAAGGAAGTGACAACTAGTCCAAGGGGGTAAAGTCCATAACAACAAGATGAAACATAACTCCAAACAAAGGCATCAAAGTAGCAATAGGTTTTAGCCTAAAGTCTCTGCAGTATAGTCCTTAAGCGAATGTAGCCTCTGTGTTTTCTTCAGTGAGGAATTCTTTTTTCCACATGGTGTAGGCTGCTTCTTTGTCCTGGCCATCTCCAACATGGAACTGTTGGAGCAAGTCCAGAGGAAGGCAGTGAAGTTGACAAGAGTAGAGGAGCACCTTCCCTATGAAAACAGGATGGGAAAGCTGGTGTTTT
>JAWWES010000094.1:50081034-50104131 GCA_035583135.1 Lophotriccus pileatus
CAGCAGCGTTATAGATTGTGTGTCTCCAGGCCTCCCGACTGGAGGCCAGAGTAGACCAATGGTGATGGTCAATATGGCCAAGGCTGATTTTTATTATTGTTAATCAAATTATGCCAAAAGATATTTGACATATCTGAATGATCTATAAAATGTACATTTATATAGCTTCTTCCATGCGTGATTATTACCAAATACCTAACAGAAGAATTCTTTATAGAATTCTTTATAGAAATGGAGAGACATCTTTATACTCACATGAAAGGCAATCAATCTGTAGAAGGAGGTAAGTAAAAATATCTAGGAAAAGTTTAAATTCACTAGGTCTGCTATGTCCACAGTGCTTCAAGGTCAACAAGAAATCATTTCAACATCTGAAACTTCATGGACTCCATTTGCTGCGGATGGAGAAAGAACTTTTAATAAAGAAAATAAGCAAATGTATAAGGAAAAGAGTTGAGTATCTTCACTATGAAACAATGTCATCCCTGAAGTCTCCATTAATTGACTGAAGAGCTTTGCTGTATGGCTTCCTACAATTACCTGTCAGTCAGCTTAAACTGCTCCTTAGACCATTGTCCTGAACAAATGAACCTCTATATTAAATCATTTTGATGGACACATAAACACACATTTTTTAGGAACAATTACAAAAACCCTCATAAATTTTATGTTTTCCCTCTTGGGAATTCCTTAATGTGTCAAGGTTTTATTCCAGTAGTACTTCATCAGAAATGTGAATCTAAGTGACTTTCTCTCCGCCACAGTAAAAACCCTCAGTGATGTCATACAAAATCCTGTAGTCAATTATTTTCTGTGTGAAACCTGTGAAATGATACCAACTTGAGTTGCACTCATGTAGGTAATGGAGGTAATCTCCTTTAAAACATCCCTCTCCCTAAGGTAAATTAGGTAACCTCCATGTACAAAAAGTGCCAAATTCATTTGCAAGAGCTGATTTATGTGGTGCTTATAGAAATATATAAGGCAGATAAAGGCATGAGTACAGAGTGTGCTCAAGGAACTAATGACTGCAAAGCACGTAAAATCCTTAGAGAATTCGTCTGGCTTCCATGCTGTGAAGGCTAAATAGTCCTAAGCACTCTCCCTACTAAGGCCTATGACACTTTTTTTAATACTGTAGCATATTGATTGAGCATTAAACTATTACCCACTGGTCAATAATTTATTACATCGGTTAGTGCACCTAACTGCTAAACTAGCTGTAGTAGAATCCTTATCCTGAGTGTTAAAGCTCTGCAATTAAAAGGTAGCAGGGCCATTGAATTCTGATTGCATCAGAGGCCCAGAAGACCCACATTCCTTCCTGATGAGAAGTGTATAAAGCTATTAGAGTCTAATCCTATTGTTTTATATTTAATTAAAAATGTCTTACAAGTGCAGTGCTCATCTATTGAAACATGTGGAGGCTCACTTGGCAAAAAAAATAACCTTGCAACAAAGCAGAGGGGAAAACAGTAAAAAAGATGAAGTCTCACTGCTCCCAAACCCATCTTCGGACACAAACATTTTTAGCTTTGCTCAGTCTAGCAGCAGGCAAAATCAGAGCTGCCACCAGAGCAAGTGCTTTTGCCAGAGTGAGATCCTACATGGTGAGGATGTCAAAGCATCAGCTGCCACTGAATGAATGTAACATGGCTGTTCAAGAGCAAAGTAGTCTCTATCACACCATATTAAAGCTTGTCATGGAAGGAAAACACTTTAACTTTCATGTGACAGATCTCAGGAGCTAAAAAAAATAACAGCTCTGAAAGCCAAAGCTAAGCTGTCTGGATCTTTCTTTCTTTTTTTTTCCCCTTTCTAGTTTAGGCAATGAACCTCCATGACCCCCTTCCTCCCCAGAATCACTTATTTACACAGACTCAGTGCACCCCAAGAATTAACTTTTGACAATGAAAGGAGAGTAGATTGCTATGCCTTTGCTTTAAGAGCCTCATGATGTGTCAGGGACATTTAAGACAAGTTGCCACAGATATTTTCAGGCTTACATTTAATAATACTATTTTGTGAGCTTATTTATGGCTTTGGAAATACAGCTTCGGAGATCCGCAGCAAAACCTACAAATTGCTAGCACTTTGCATTTCCAGCTGCTGTGGGCTTGTGAAACTGCATTAAAACATGACAAGAAAAGAAGT
Source organism: Lophotriccus pileatus (assembly GCA_035583135.1). NCBI lineage: Eukaryota > Metazoa > Chordata > Aves > Passeriformes > Tyrannidae > Lophotriccus > Lophotriccus pileatus. The sequence goes on from JAWWES010000094.1 coordinate 50,083,189, forward strand.
TCTGCATTTCAAATACATGAACCCACTGATATACCAAGATTTGATTTTTAACTTGCTCAGTAAATGCACCATTCACAGCATTTCCAAAGCCTTTGGATTTCAGCAGTGTGTCATGTCCCCCATGTCACACTGATAACTAATCTGAGCATGGAGCATCCTGACATCCTATGATGTGCAATACACACTATACCAGGTGATACTAGTGAGTATGGCTACAGCACCTGAATCCTCCCGTTCACTGATATTTGAAATGCAAAGTGTGCTCATTGCCTCTGCACAACTAAAATAAACCAAACCTCTTAGGATAAATGACTGCCTAAGCAGAGAAGAAGCCCTCTGAATGAGAGATACTGTTCAAATTTCAAATGGCCAATATAAAGAAAAATTAAAAATAAATAAATAAACAAACAAATAAATAAAATAGAATTGTGTACCATTGAAAAGGAGGTAGAGAAACACAATAGATGAGTCTTGAATAAAAATGGCAATCTAATCACACTATACTGAGGCTGTGGATAGAACATTTCATCCCCTTTTTTGTATTCTGTTCAGTCAGGCAGGAATAAAAATGACCTTTCTTGCATGCATGTTTTCAGAAACCTGTTTCAAGCAGATGTTTATTTTATCTGACTGGATCTCAGCTGGCCTTCAGCATAGATAATACCAGATGTTTTCTATTTAAGGGCTGTACTCTGAAAAGTAAAACCTGGGCAGTACAGCAGGTGTCTGTGTGTGAGCACTTTATCTTCTGCGTCCCTGGGATCTTTTGGAGTTTTGTGACTCCAGAAGAGGCTGCCAGTAAGCAGAAAAGCTGCCTGTTCCTAGGCTGCTGTTTGACATGTATTACCCAAGAGCTCTGGGTATGGTTTGAAGGATCTTGTGCTGGTCCCAGGCAACCCACCTGCAACATCAGAGATGCCCTCTGACAACTTGTTGGTGTGTGCTTACAGCCCTGGCACTACGCAAGCCTTGAGCCATCCCTTCCTCATAAGAGAGTGAGGTTTTCTCAACAGTGAATAGGATTTAAACTCAGGAGTGTTTCCTTCCTTTCAACCCCACTGCAACAATTTCTAGGCATGTTTCCCACTGTGTTTTGTCCAGAGTCCAAAACCCAGAGAAAGCTGCCTGCTGAAATTAAAAGGGTATTTAGCTATTTAGCTTACCTAGTACCATGGCTTAATATCTTCTCCCTGGCAGTGGTCAAAATCATGTATCCATGGAAGGTAACAGATAGGGATGCACCAACATGATACTTTACCCAGTTAATGTCACAACATCTGGTTAGCACATAACTGAGAGCCACAGTGAACTTCCTGTATGTTGGGTAACCTCCAGTGCATTTGTCTCTCATTAACATATTCAATCTCAAGACATGAACTTGGGCATCTATGATATCCTGTGGCATAGGTTTCACAGCTGAGTTATATAGCACTTGAGCAGATTAACAGTGAGCAGGTCAAGGTTTTCACATTTTGGGCACTACCTCCTGTTTGGTTTACCCAAGCCACCTGTTAACAAAGGTGTGTATAAAAGGAAGTTCTTGAAAAAGTGATGAATGTACATCAAAAGAGGAATGGCACAAATAAAAAAACGAGAAAATGAAGTATTGCCTTTAATATAGTGTTGATCTCTCATTTGTCTTAGGTCCTAATGGAGAGGTTATGGAAAGCTAGAATAGTAATGTTTGCATCCTGTTCGAGTTTGATGATGATCATCATCATTATTATTACTACTACTACTATTATTACTACTACTCCCATTTTTATCATTATTGATACAAATATCTGCTTGGATTGGATAAAAACCCTAGGACTTAACCATACTAGGAATCAAAGCTGCTAAAACTTTATTTAACTCTGTCTTACTATAACTACCTGCCTGTAGATCTGTAGCAGTCCCAGCGACAAAATGCCAGTAAGGAGAAAGGTGGAATGAAAGAGGGGATTTACTGACTTTTAATAAGTGAGAAAAAGAAGAGTGGTAGAGAGACATCTGCCACTCCTAATCCATTTACCAGTCAGGATTTTGGCTTTGAGGAGATTTCTTAGTCTGGACAGAAAGAGGAAAGAAAGTGAAGAAGAATTAAAAGATGTCTGTTCACTCAACTGTTTTGTTACAAATCCAAAGGATTTGGCTGAAAGAACTCATCTGGATCTAGGTTTTTCCAACATAAGTAACTTGATTTGTTTGTGGAAAATTACAGAGCATGGTTCACAGCACTGTCAAATTTCCTCACACATGTCATTTGGGATTGTAAGCTTGTTCTCAAAACATTCATAACCCTCTGGAGTATTCCAGCCCCAAAGCACATCTCCATATAATGAATCACTATTGCTGCCATATCTGGGAGCCCGTAGGAAAAAGCAAGCTCTGACTAATACGTCCAGAGCCAGTTTGCATGCTAACAAAGAAGGAGCGTATATATACGTACAGACAGATGCATAAACAAGGGACAAAAATAACTCCAACAACACATCACTACTGTCCCTAGGAGGCAGTTGGCTCTTCAACGAGTTCTTTTCACTGTAGTCCAGGATTTAATTACATTACTGTGGATGACAGCAAGTCCTTCTCCTTCATCCTTCATCTCTTCAGTAGAGACTACTGAAGGCTAGGCTAAAGAGCTGGGTGTATTATAGCATTAAATTGTTTTATGCCCCATTAATGAACCTAGTTTTAAGAGAATAAAAAGAAACACCTTTGATTATGGAGAGAAAAATAATGTTTCAAAATTGAAATATATTCAGAACTAAGTGGAACTCACACAATTGGTGGGAAAAAACAAAGCAGGAAACTATGTGATGCAGGCTCAATAAACACTCTGAAAACAGCCCAAATGCTTATTCACTTGATTTCTGTAAAGCGTCTTTGGCTTGCAACCTGTCAGTGAGTGAACCAGTTCTAGAAAGTAACCATATATTTTCACATCAACGACTAGATGTCAAAATAATTGGAGCACATGCATAACAGCTGCTGCAACAGATAGGAGAAGAAAACCCAAAATATGGAGTAGAAGGATTATTTGTGTTTAATTTCTATAATATTATGAAATGGTTTTAGTGTTTCAGTGTTTCTAAGTATTTTTCAATGTTTTTGACTATGTTTACTAAGAATGATCTCCTTCCTGCACCTTTCCTAGTGTTTTGTTGACAGCTTTTCTTAGGCAGATGGACCTTGATACCGGAACAGAGGAAAATGTCTTCTGATCAGCACTAAGTCATGAGCCAAACACAATAACCACTTGGTTAGGAGCTGTGTCCCACATTCAGCAGGAGCAGGAAGGTCCCTTTTGGACTGACCTGGAGGTTATGACTAATGCAGCCTTCACGGCATACCATGTTAGTCTCAGCTAAAACTACCTTTTACTCATAGATTACAGAGTACCTCTAACTCCCAAGACACCCTTAAAAAAAAGGTGAATGCCACAGACCTGCTTCACAAAGGCCTATCACATGCTAGTAGTTTTATCCACCAACACTGTTACCCATGTTCTGCTGCTTATAACCCAGAGGTAAAGAAATAGTTCATTTCAGTTTCCTGGAGTAACATCCCATTCCCCAGAAATGTTTCATGCTGAATGAAACCACTGTGCTGACCTGCGGCACATACATGACCATTTCCATTCATCCTCTTCTGCACATAACATGTAACAAAAGTGCAGAGTTTAAATTCTATTAAGAAGTTTACTTCAGAACTGTGAGCATTTAATAGGATCATTGTAGTAGTTCGGACCTGGCTCCCTGCCAAATGCCCGAACCCACAGTGGCAAACCTCCTTCCCCCCTCCCTTTTTCCCTCAGGGCAAAGGAAAAAAAAAACTATAAAAATGGAAGGGCCTGAAATCAATTTAATTATATAAAAATATATCTATTTATGTATGTTACAGTTATATACAATTAAAATGTTATGTGCACAGTGAAGGGAATCAAAACATCCCCCAAGGGAAAGGGAAAAGGGAAAAAGGGGAAAAAGGGGCAAAAGGGACATGGAAAAAATATACGCTATCAAACCCGAGAATTAGCAAAGTAACTAGTAAAACAGATCTCACCACGTCCCTCAGAGAAGCAAGATCACAAGGCCAGCACTCTCCAACCTCCTGCATGGCAGAGCAGCGGTCGCTGCAGGCCTCAGCCTCCAGATAAGCGAGACCAACGCAGGGACCCACTGCTCCCGAACCTCACCGGAAAAGAAGAGAGAGAGGTCTCTAATCTCCAACTTATTTATACCCTGATTTACGTAAAAATCATATGGAATACTAGGATACATGGTCACTTCCCTGGTTACCAGCTGGTCACCAGGAAGGCTTAGACCAAAACCATCACAATCATGAAATTGCTTAAAATACACAGTGAGCTTTAGCATAAGAAAGCATGGATTTGTTTATAGAGATATATTTTTGTATGGTTCTTATTTTATTAAAAGTTTTAAAGATGAATTATAAATCTATCTCTACACTATCTAAAAAGGAATTTTAACCTTTATTTAAAAAATCAAATTTATGAAAGATAATAATGCATGCTGGAAATAAAAGAGTAGAGAACTACTTACATATCTAGCTGCCAAGACCTGAAAATAGGGCAATAACCTCTGGTAATTCCTAGGTATTTAAGGTTATCATGGAATATCACTAGAAATAACTTAGCAAATTATTTAAGTATGCCTCAGACTGTAATTACGTGCAGATAAAAGGGTAGAATATTCTTGGTGTAGTCTGGAGTTCATAAAAAAGTGAGGGTATTATTCTAAGGTACTTTTAAGTCTATTCTGTATAACTGAGGTGGAAAAGTAGCAGCATAACAGTATGTGATTTAAATTCTAGGTAATTGTTACATCTCTAATAGGATTTTTCCATTGAGCAACAGAATAGGCAGGCAGTATGTGAAGGAAGGGTCAAGAAAAAAAAAAAGTGAGTTTGGAAAGCTCAGAGGAAGAAGCATACCTTGAACTATTTATTTCTCTTCAGTAAATGAAGAAGGCTGAAACTTTTGCCAAACCATGTGCTCATCCTTCCTACAGGTTTTCTCCTCATACCTGGAGTCCTTCCCTCCTGAGGCATAAACTCACAGAAGCTCTCTCTTGCAAAACTGAGGCTTGTCTCATTACTCAGACACTGACTGGAGACCCTGTGAGTTTGTTCCTTTGCTGACACTGCCTTTGTGCAAAGGTGAATCATCTGCAGACCCTATGGCCACAGCTAAGAGAGCGTTTGGCTGCTGAGTACCTGCAGAGCATTGCTGGTTTGAAGCTAGCAGGGCCCCCAGCCCTAGCCCTCTGCCCAGCCAGCCCAGGCTGTGGCATGTTGGCACACTTCTAATAAATAGCATGTCTGTAAGAGAGCAACAGCTTTTGCTGGGTAACACATGGCAGCCTACCCTGTTCCCTTGCCTCGGTGGGGTGAGGGTCACTGTGGGCAGTACACCCATGCTCCAGGCAGCTGGGTGCCCTCACTGCCCCCACCCCAGGCACCTTCTCTTACCATTTACTCAAGCACATGTTGAGAAAAATTTGCATTTCCTAAAAACAAAAATCCTGCACTGACTTGCAAAAAGATGCTCTCTCATGCTAAACCCCCCCTTTTGCTACTTGTTGGTGAGCATGCTTTGGGGCTTCAGCAGGGTCTTGTTTAGGTCAAGAACCCCTCCAAGCACCCGACACCCTGGCACTGAAGCAAACTGACCACAGATGCACCCTGCAAAGGCTGCAGAGGGAAGAAGAGACATGCACAGGCAGTGCACGGTCTGAAAGTCCCCTGCTAATGCCGGTCCCTTCCTCCCTCTCCCCTGATAAACACAGCACAGGAACCATAAGGAGAGACACTTACTTTCAAACAATTATGAATTGAAACTAAGTAAAAATATCAATGAACATGGTGTTCACAAATCAGCTGAACAAGTTTGAATTATTAGAAAAGAGTTATTACTTGTCAATGTGATCAAGGTTTGGAATGAAGCTGTAATTATAGCATTAGTTTTCATTCACAAAACACTAATGAATTGGGACCTGATATTTAGAATTATATTTAGCTTTATTAAGAAATACAAAAACAATGGTAAACCAAATTTGCCTTTTTTCAAGTCATGGAAGTTTCACTATCATCCGCGGTTTCTCTGGAAAATAAGTAGGTTAATCTGGATTTACTATTAGGAAATTCACTATTAGGAAAATAATTCATCAAAATAAAAATAATGTTCTGAGAAATTACATGTAAATTATATTTTGCCAGGAAGCTAAAACTGACAATCAAATAAAAATACCCTGAATAGTCATTATGGTAGCACAGATGTTCTCCTGCCTGCATTTCACTTCTACTCTTTCTATTCAAGCTGCTGTAAAATATTAATTGAATAAGAGGCTCTAACAGCAGACTATAGACCTTTCTGTCCAACTCAGGCTCACAGATCTTTTTTTTTCTAGTTTTATTCACAAACCTGTTGTTGCTGGACTATATTTCCTGGATATTGAACGTGGTGAACTCTATTTTAATATAAATATGTTTTGCAGAAATACAAGCTCTGCAGCTGTTATGGTGCCTTTTTTTTTTTTTTAAGGCCCTCTGCACTGCATACCATTAGCATTTCATGGAACTTGACTAAGGAGTTCAAAATGAGGGCAAATGTGAGGTTCTCACAAGATCAACTAATTCAACAGCTTGGAAAGGGTAAGTGCTCTGAGAAATCACATTAAGAACTGTTAAAAGTGCTGAGTCAAAAGCAAAGTTTTCATACATGGTCTGTTAACTGGTTTCATGGAAAATTTATGCTTGTCCCTACACAACCTTGCTTTTTTCTCCTGGAATTTATTAGGGGGTTTTGTTTTAAACAAGTCTTTGCAGACCAGACCTCTGAAGCCCTTCTGAAAGGCCCTGAGAGTTTGGTGCTATTACTTGCTTAGGAGTCAAGTGATTAATTGATTTTGTCAGTTTGCTGTGTTAACTAAAAAAAAAAAAAAAAAAAAAAAAAAAAGGCAAAACCAGCCCCCAAAAAATCACAAAACAATTAAGCAGACCCAAAAGTATCAGCTTCCTCAGCAAAAAAAGAATTGGGAAAATATAATGGGGAATTAGCACAACTGTTTCCAGTGATCCAGGCTGGAAGCTGTATTTTCAAAATGAAACAAAAGCAAATATCACAGCCAAGGCTTACTTGCACCACAACGATATCACCTCTTTTTCATGCCAACTTCTTCATTCAAAACTGTTTAAGAACTCTGCAATTACTTTCAAACTTGCATAAATTGACTCATAATTATTTTGCCAGCAAATCATGCACCTAGCAAACTTCAGCTGTCTTGCTTGGGACCCTTGGGAATGGCCACACCAAGTTCTGCTTCTATGTAGATACTGTGCTCTCTGCTTTCTTGGGAAAGCACATTGATTTTACTTGCACTCTCAAAAACTTTTGTGGCTGACAGAGCAGACCTTCACCCTTCCATGCTAACAAAGGTTCAAGCATCTAAACGTCTTTGAAACATAATCCTCTGTCCTAAAAGCAACCCCTGACATTGCTCTCTGCCCTACCCAATCGCACACAACACAAAAAGAGTGTGCAGCTCACCATGGCCAGGTGTGGGGTGGTGAGGATATTGCCCCAAGGTGCTACCCGCCCTATTCTTTCTCTCCACATCCCAGTCAGGATAAAACGTGTCCGTTTCTACCACAAACAGATAAATTGATAGCAATACCCTCCTTCATGTGATCTGAAACTGCTCCTTGACCCATGCTTAATCAAGACCAACAAATGGAAAAGGCTGAATTTTGCTCATGCTGAAGCCACACCACATGAGCCAGACCTCACATCAGGAAGTCAATACATTTGTGAGCAAACCGTTCTCAGATCAAGCCATAGTCCGGCGAAGTCACCTCTGTAGCCCCAGAAATGCCATGTGTGGTCACATAATCACAGAATGGGTTGGAAGGGACCAAAGTGGGTTATCTGGTCCAACATTCCTGCTCGAGCAGGGTCACCCTAGAGCGCATTGCACAGGATTGCATGGCAGTTTTTGAATATTTCCAGTGAGACATTACAGTTCTACAGGGAGCTTTACGCAGAAACCCATGGGGGTACAGGTTGGGTCTGTATTTCAAAGAGCTATGCAGTATGCAACTGCAACCATTTTTCCCTATCTGCCAGGCCTTTAAGACAAATCTCCTGTCCTTGCCTAAGGCATTAGTAATTTTGTGCTTAGATGTAGTCACTTACAAAAACGCTCTCAGATTCATTATTTCAGCTCTTTCTTCTTTTAATTGGAGTAGCTCACTATGGCTACAAGAAAGCATTTGAGGTCAGCTGACTAAAGGGGTAGCATTTTAGTTGTCAGCACTTCAGTTTGGGAAAAAAGAAAGCAATGCCAATGAAAGTTTGAAATGCTGAAATGTGCCATGCGTTGTACCTAGGACAGAGGTTCACTTCGAGCAGTTCTAGGTACTATATTTTTCAAAATCTCACTCACAGCAATTTAATTAAATCAGCTTTTTACTTTCCTTCCAAGACATCAAATTCCCAACATCTGCCTTTGAGCAAGAAGTCCTAAGACACCAGCAGGTAACTTAACTGACAAAAACTCAGTCTAAGTCCTAAAAAGCTGTTTTGGACCCTCCTTGCATGATAAGGAGAGCAACTGAGGAATCTTCCAGAAAAGAAAGAATGAGTTTGGGCCACGAGACACAACTTTTTTTGACTTCTCCAAAAACAGTTGAGCAACATGTCTTGGCAGAGTATGATGGTACAGCCCAAGCCTGCTTATCCTATGCATCAAAAATATAATTTTCCCCCAACTCTGTTATTTCTTGTTTCCTCCTTTAATAAAAGGATTCAAAAGGAGCTTCCAAAACTCTGAGGCTGTGCTAGGTTTCAAATCTGAAGGACTTCTAGGGATAGTTGGAGAATATTTTCCTACTGTGTCTGAGAAATGTGTGTGACACAAATTGCTAATGTAAGGAGTGTTTTTTACACTTCCTCCTGTGACTGATGTCTTGAGATTTCCAGTGCATGGCCCAGGAGCTCACTGCTAGCAGCTACTTGTGAGTGCAGAGGGCTTTGCATAGAGTGCTTCCTCACTGCTTCTTGCCTGTGAACTACTGTGGGTTTTTTTAGTAATTGGCTAAATGAGCCTGATTTTAGGGGCTCTCCACAGCAGTGAGGCTGTCACATGATGGACCAAAGGTCTCTGATTCCCAAGGCAAATAAGTGACCACTGTGCTGTTTTTCCTCTTACATTTAATTACCAAACTACCTCCGGATACCACAATTCCCAGAACACTTCCTGCCAAAAATAACTGCAGCCCAGGTTTTCTAGAGTGCATAGGTATGTGCTTTTCTACCACACACTTCAGCCTGTGCATCACTCAAAAGAGTTACCAGGCAAGGACATGTCTGACAGCTACCTCAGCCCCTCTTTCCTCCTTCTTTTACAACCTGAAGCTGATGGCATAAGATGCCCCAAAGAGCCCAGAGGAAGGCAAAGTGCAGAGCAGAATGTCTGCACTGAACATCGTGGCTGCCAGCAGTCACTGGCACAGACACTTTCTGAGACAGAGCTCACACCCAGGCTCTCATATGTGCCTATCTGCCACAGGCTTGACTAACCCTTTTTGTGACCCCATTCATACCTTTCGCCTCCCAAACATTTTGGGATGATGAGTTTCCCAATTTAAGCATGAACTGTGCAGAGAAGGACTTCCCCCTCTTTGTTTTAAATCCACTGACTGGTATTTCCACTGGGTGTCTCAGACAGTGAGATCCCTGTGAACAGTCATTCCCTGGTTATCTTCTCTATATCATTCATGCTTTTTTATAAACTTCCTCCATCTTCCTCAGGCCTCAGAGCTTCCTCTCATACTGAACACAATTTACCCGGACCAGAGAAAAGCACTCAAAAGGTTCACTTCAGTTAAACAAAAGCTCTCACATTGTTTCATTTCTGCTTTGTTTACACAAATTTCCAAGTTATTCATTAACCTCAACTAAGCACAAGAATGTTGAAAAATACAAAGCCAGAAGTGCCATGCTTACATCTTCAATGGAATTAACAGGATTTCCAAACCAAACCCTGCTGAATCCCTATACACACAGACAGAGGGACCACATTGGTCCCTTTTGGGACCAAATGTCCAAAAGGCCTGCTGCAGCTAAGACACCAGAAACCAGCAGCCATGTCCTCTTGCCCCATGGCAAAGATCTACTCTGCAAAACTGCATGTGGTCTATTGAAACCAGAGTTCCTACACCCAACCACTCTGTCATCCAGACCTTATTTTAGTGCCCACCAACTTGCCAGCACCCTGAAATGCTTGGTCCCAGCTATGCCTGTGTGAAAGAAAACCCTGTAACATTAAAAAATTTGTCTCAAATAAATTGTCCATCAAAGGTGAATTAGAGTGGTATCACCATGGTGGTAAACAGGAACTGAACAGTAATAAAAGAAACATCTCACTGCAACCACAGCGGAGAAAAAAAGGGATGTTTCACCAGGCAGAAGCAACACAAGAATTCACATAGTTGGAGCATAGTTAGGAGAAATTCCTGGTTTTATGAGAACTACCGTAAGCTTTTTGATGTTAGATGTGTATTTGAAACTGAGATTTGCATCTAGCTTCTTAGTTCCCTTTCTCCTGTTTGAAAGTAGAAAAGTTGTGAATATTATGACCTCAATCTCATTTAACGGAAATAAGTGCTATCAGAAACTCAGGATAGCTTCATCACAGGAGCTACATCATTATTGGGTATAGTGGGTGTTTGCATGTATATATTAAGGTTAAGGGAGAAAAACCTACTAAAAAAAAAAAAAGATGCTTACAAATATCAAATTGCAAGAGGAAAATACTGTGTTTACTGAACAGGAATTAAGCTCTCAGCAAAAAGTAAAGACTATTTTAAAACTGTAACTGTACCATTTTGAACTGAACAAATCAAGGTGATACTCAAAGTGCAGTTAAGCTAGACTGACTGTTTAAACACAGATGAGAGTATGTCTTGCGTTTATTGTTGAAGCTGTTGAAGCTCCTTCAGGCATCATAAGTTTTCTATCTAGGAATCCCCAGCTGGTTTATTTCCCCCTTTCTGTATGTTTGCCAGATGATTGCTGTACTCAGCATCACACTTCCTCCTCTCAAGGGCAAATCCTCCCTGAAAATAAGCAGCAGAAATACCCTGAACTCAAGGGTGGTAGCAATGACACGGGCAGAAGCCTCTGGTTCCGCTCCTGTCTGCAGTGCTGGCCGTGCTGGAGTATTTCCAGAGGCCAGGACTGGAGGTGGTGGTGCTTGTAGGTGACCGCACTGCTGGGAGCATGTCCAGCAAATGTGCCTCTTACCAGGCTCATCTCACCAGTTTGCAGAGCAGCCTCTCCAACACCAAGTCAGAAAGAGCTGCCATGCAGAGGAGGAAAGGGCACTTTTGTTAAATCAGTATCCAGGAGAAAGCAAGCCTCAGTTTCTGTATTCCAGCAGACCCTAGATTACACTGAAATTGTGTGTTGATACCAAGACTGGCAGAAAAAGGGGGAAGTGTTTGGAACAGCCCAGGTGGAGCCCCACCATGTCCACAACTGGGTGGGATGTTCTTGCTGATACAATATCTGAAGCAGGATCTTGCTGTGGAGTCCTGACTTATCCCCTCTGCTCAGCCAAGCAGGGTCCTCTGGCCAGGTCAGACAGGTGACAAAATACTCAACGCAGCATCAGGTTCCAGTGGATCAGACTTATTGCAACTACCTTAGAATCGTATTTTGACAGAGTTACACGGAATTTATTTTGAAAGGGATTATCCTGTATTTCACTTCTGTTACTTAATAACAATTCAGCTGAGGCTATGATGAATATGACAAAGGAAAGAAGATTGCTATGCAGATCAGATACCCATCATTAACTTAGGGAGCGATAATTAATATGGTTAACAGTCCTGCTGAGAGAGTTCAGTGTGCTGAATGTAGATGAGATTTGCAAGCAGACTTCCTGAAGATTTCACTAGGGGATGCATCTTTCCTGCACACACAGGGGATGGAAACCCACACCACAGTTCCACATTGGATCCAATTAAGCACATCACTAGGCCTAATATTCTTCAGTTCACACCCTAGTCTCCCTCTGCCCTGAAGAGTCTTACTGTGCAATCTCCAGGCACTCTCTGCTCCATGACAGTTCTATAACGCACTCACACAGAGAGACCCACTGTGGAAGCTCTTTAAACGTTTCCCATTTCTTTCATGCATAGCAGGGCAGATTGGTCCCACAGAGAGAGTATTGTAATGAAGCTAGCAGACCAAGGTAATGTAAATGCCAGAGCAATCAGCAGTAAGGGAAGGTGAATACCACAGTCTACTGATTTATGATTACATTGGTTGACCTTGACAAAATTTTCTAGAAATATATGTTAGTTTAGGCAAATCTCAACCTGTCTTTAGGTCAAAATGTTCCTCACATAATAGCAGGTTTAAACAAGCATTATTTACTACTGTTTGGTTTCCAGTGTATCACTCAAGTAATTTCCAAAAACTCACGGATAACATGTTGCACAAAAGTAATAACTCCCAGAAAATACCAAGAAAATAAAGTGTTTACATTTCTATCCCATCTTCCACTGGAAGGAGTGCACTTTATGCACTCACGAATTTGCCTGACTACCTGTGAGGCCTGGGGAGAAAAAAAAAAATGTTGAAAACATTCACCTCTAACACAGAACTACAACTTATTTATAAAAATATAATATAAACATATTTTAAACCAGATTTTTTTCCACAGGTATTTTCCATTACTGTTTCTCTCATCACTAATTTTAATTGCAAAATATGCTCCAGGCTGATAAGTTTTAGTAGTGAAGAGCCTTAATAAAGCTGATGCTAGCAGAACCTTGAGCCACCTTGATCCTTCTTCAAAGACAGGACATACTATATCTAGAGAAATATTCCTACTTCAACAATATGTTTTTAGTTATTCACTGTGAAGCCATTAAAATAGTTTATAAGGTAACACGTATGTATAACTTGACATGAAGCAGTAATTCCTCATCAGTTTAAATATAAGTAACCTCTCTTTCCAAAGAGAAACAATAATTCACATGCCTTTGGGTCTGTGAACATCACAAACATCTTAATATTCAAATGATAAGCACTAGATTAAAAAAAAACCAAAAACAAAAACAAACTCAGATTTGCCTTCCACTAGATGCCTGAGGGAGATTTAAAATATTCATACCAAAGTGATCAATATTCCACATAGCATTTTACAAAGGAATTTGAGAAAATCAATTTCCTACAGACCTTCCTATTTCTGAGCTTTATTATGAGTCAATGACAGGTGAAGTGTTTGCATCATCAGTGAGGTCTTGCAGCACATAATGCCTCAAACATTGCACAAGGTCTCTCTTGGGACTTGCAAAACAAACTCACTAGTTTTGATGGCCAGATTTCAGAGCAAGAATCAGAAAATGTAGCTGCATTACACCTCTCATACGTGCTTATCCTTTTTTTAAACTAGATTGTATTATGCAGGGCAACATATTTTACTAGCTCTCTGAGCTCTGCTGCATTCATATGGAATACCCCAGACTCCATAGGAATCAAGAAAAGCAAAGGCACAACTATGTGCTAGACATAATAAATCTTGGAGGCAGAGCCTGAAAGAACAAAGAAACACTGTATGAAATGCAAAGTATATTATGGCTGTTCTGATGTAGTAGCTACATCAACCCCAAAATCGGAGGGTTTGGCTTGTGAGGTCTCTAGTCCAGAAGTGTAATTTAACACAGTAATTAGCAAATTTCACAGATGAGATGTGCAGAAAAAAATATTTATGGAGAGAACATTATTCCTGCTTGCTGCTTCTTAGAATAACTAACTAATAACCCTGCTAAGAGGTTTCCCTTCCTGTGGTACCCCACTCCTCAGAAAACAATGCCTGATTGGACCACTGCCCGTGGGGCAGCCCTGCCTGCTCAGCAGCATCTACCACAGGCTGCAGGGGACTCCTGGTGACAGACAGGACAAGAGTCACAGAGATCTTTAAATGCCCTACTTCTTACCGGGAGGAACCTACAGTTGAACTCCCACCTGCCCGCAACCTCCAGCTCTCCATAGGTTGGAGTCCAGGATCCTCCTCCTGCTTCTGGCATGCTGCACATGGTCCTCTCCTGCGGTCTGCTTTTTCACCTCAGTTTTTGAAGACAGCTTGCTGTGTTCTGTATTAGTTCGTCAGTTTGACAGTTCGCTGTCACAATACTTTTTTGGGTTTCCTTGCTATCAAAATACATGTTAGTCTTCTGGAAGCCCTTTGTGAACTCATGTGCCTTGTGCAATACCCAGGAAATTTCTAATATTTAAGCCTTAAATGTGTGACAAAAATTCCTCTGGTGACTCCACCTGTACTGCAGCTAGCCCACAGCTCTGCAACAGCTGCATGGTTTGCTCTGTTGGTAATTTTTCATCCCACTTGCCAGGTGACTCAATGGTGTCATACCCCTCATGGGGCACAGGGTGTGCACTGTACAAGCAGAGTTAACAGGGCAGAAAACACTGCAACTTGCAAAAAGTTCAAATAATGCTCACTCCATGTATCCAAAACGTTGTCCAGCACAGGAAGCCACTCCAGAGAGCACATCCCTGCTCTGGCCCACAGCAGTTCACTCACTCAAGTGCAACCCAGACCAGGTACCCAGCAGAGAGAGCACCTGCAAGGTGGCATCAATAATTCCCTTTGCAGGCACCAGGCAGATCCTACTCTCATGTTATTTGGTTCCACTGAGTGAAGGTTTCAGTTGATTTTATCTTGTCACAGCTGAACTCACTTTCTGTGCTTGATTTACTACATTTTTCTATCCAAACTGTGGCATAAAAATGCACACAGAGATGTAAAATTGGTAAAGTAAAAAGGCCCTCCAGACCCAACAGTAATCTAATCAGGGTGTGAGAGTACCATTTCTACCTCTTTGTTTGGTGTTTGCACTGCTGTTTGGGTATTTTTTTTAAAGAAACATACAACAAAAGACTATTTGTAAAAGTACCATTTTACAGAAGTAAAGGCTGACACCAATGACTGCAGCATCAACTGGCATCCAACCACTCAACAGGAACTTAAAAAAAAAATACTTTTTAGATAAAGACTCATATAAGCTTGCTGATGCTTGAGCTATTGCCCTTCATTACAACAGCCTGACCACCCCATTAATTGGCCAGATGATGCAGTCATTAAAATAAATTAACTACACTGGTTGCAGGGTTAGCAATTCAGGAATCCACACTATTCTATTATCTTATAGTGATCAACTGTCTGTAAATAATGTAGACATGTAATTATTAACCAATTAAAAGAGAAGAAGGAAAATAAAAAAGGCAAAAAAAGAAATTCTAAGGATTCCCTTGTTTTTTCCCTTCTGGCAAAAGTCATTATCTGTCACAGATCCCAAAGGTTCCCCAACAAGCCCTCCAAAATTACTTGCATAAGATGGATCTCTTGAACATCATAACCAGATAACATTTTAATGCTTTTACTTCATGGAGTAAATTAAAAGCATATCTAAGGGAACACAGATATTCCTGCACAGGAACTTCCTATCATCCTTACAGTTTGGTTATGGTTTGGCTGTTGTAAAGAGGAGGTTAGGCAGGCTGGATGCTTACAAGGCAGTCTATCTAATTTAAGCCATGCCAGACACATGTAACATATAGTGGAAACTGCAAACCTGGACAAAGCATTTACTAAAAACTAACCATAACATGTACTCTGTTCAGGAAGCTTCTTCAGGCTGGTCCAGCTGGAGGCATGCAGCTTCCTCTCTCCTCTGCCTTGCAAAAAAGGACATCTGGGTCTTTCTCTGCAGATCCAGTATCTTGACTGAGGTAGAGAAAAGATCAAGGCTAAGGAAATACTCTGTTTTTCCAATGAATATATTTGCCTATCCATTACATACTGCTGGTGTCATGTAGGACCAACCTTGGCTCAAATCAACAATGTCAGCCGCAAAGCCCCCAGCACCTAAGCCAAAGGACTGTAGTGATTATTACCAGTTAGGATTGTCCAGACCGCCCACTGAAGAGATATGTATTTGGACTAGAGCTGGTTTTGAAAAACTCTATAGTGAAAATTTCACAGTAAAGGAAACCTGACTGTAACCTAGTATAAATAACTCATTCCAGGGAATCTGACTCTATGGAGAATATTGTCCAAGTCCAAGATTATCAAATACTCTGGTGAAGGGAAGAAGCGTTCTACAACGCTATTACCTGTGACTTCAAAGGATATTTCTGTTGCTGTTTCTTAGTTTTCTTAGATTTACTAATAGCACATCAGGTTCTACCTTTTTTGTTTTGTTTTTGTCGATCAGGCTCATCAGTTGCAATTCACAGTGTGAATTAGGAGAATGAAGTGAGGGCCTCCTGTACCAAAGAAGACTTAAATTCTTTTTTACTACCTCTTCAGAATTTGGCTCTGATCCCTTAATCCTGAAAAAGTCTTTTCCTTCTTTTTAACCAGACAAAGCACAGATCCAGCAGAAGTATGCTATTTGGCTAGATCTGAGATATGTGTGTTCTTTGGCTAATCGATAATTCTTTGGGTGAAGTACTTGAGGCAACATGTGAAAGGAAATGAAAGGCAGGCATATAAATACGCATAAATGTATATTCAGACTTAATTTCTCATATCCTGTGGCCAAGCATTACCAGCCATGGGGTGGGAGGAGGAGGCGGAGGAAAGGAAATAAAACCAAAAAGAACCATGGGTCCTTTTGCTGCACTGCTATTCAGTATCTCCTCTGCCCTGAAGGGTAGACATCCTCTTTGCATTCTAGGAAAAAACACAACCCAAAGCAAAGAATAATGTATATATTTGAGAGCAATAACCCACACTGAAATGGTCTTGCATCTCTCAATAAATGGCAATTATCTCTACGCTATTACAAATGTTAAAAAAAGCCTTCAGAATGAGGCATGTACTATTATGAAAGGTTTGATGAAAAAAAGACTTCTGGGAAGTATCAAGAATGCATGTCATATCCCTGAATTCTGGGAAAATATTTAAGTATGATTTAGCTGAAATTTGTCTACCAGTATTTAGAGGCAAATACCTTGCAGTTGAAAGCATATTGGAAAGATCACGAGGACTTATTTATTCCTGCAGTGGCCAGAAAAAAATTATATTCCAAAACATGTGTTCCTTACCTTTATAGCTTATGGCTATCTGACATGCAAATCCCTCTCTTCCAGTCAAAAGGAACCTCATTTACAGAGCAAAGCTCATTTTTATGTCTTTAAGCACGAGCAAGTTGGACAAGCGTGTCTCTGCCAATTTATTTTCTGGAAAGGCAATGATGTCCTATATTTGATGTCCTATTGAGGCTATACAAGATTTTGTGCAGCTGATCAAGCCCTTAGATGTGTAGAGCATGCAATTTTGAGAGTGTTTGCTAGAAGATCTTAGTGATTGCCAGGACATGCATTTCAGAACCAAGGACGATAACATTCCTCATTAAAACACTGGATTTGTCATGCTCATTTTAGATTCAGCTGAAGGAGCAATGAAATCACTTTCTATATAATAAAAGACATTTTTGGGCTGCCTCACAAGGCATTACATTGCAAAAAGATCAAGGCTAAGCCATTTTGCCTGAGAGTTTCTACTCACTGCAAAAGAAGAAGATGAAATATTAGTTTTGCAGGAATTGGACTTTGAAGACATAAAATCAGGTGAAAGGGTTTGGAGAGGAAATTGGAGAGAGATGGGGCTTTCTGAATGCCTAACTCCTTGGAGTTACAGTGTTTGGATACACTAAGAGCAGTACCCAGCGTGTACTTCCTCTATTTTGTTACAGAAAAAGTACAGTTTTCATTAACTGAGAGTGTAATACCAACAATCCCAATTCATATTCTCAGTCTGCATGTGCATGAGACATAATCTTCTAAATTTTCTCCTTTATAGGTTGTAATTACTCAGTGCTTCAAAAATTTCTGAAGAAGCTGACTAGATTTTCCAGCTCTGCACAAAAGAAAAGCTCAGTACCTCTAGAAATTCATAGAAAAGTATGACAATCACATGACAAAGAAAGACAGCAATGAGCTTACAGGACTCTGAGACTGTTGTTTCTGACTTTGTCCTGGTTCTAAAAATGGGCACTGGGCAGTGTAAAGACCGAAGAGAAAATGAAAAAGAGTCTACCAGTAACTGATAGCTTAAAACTCCTTGAGGATGAGAAGGCATCATAAAGCTTAAGTGAGGTGGTGAAAATGTGTAATTAAACATAAAATATACATAAATAAATGCATTCCTGTTCCTGTAGGGCATGCACATAATACTACGGAAATGTAAACCTATCTTTGAAATCAGTTCTCTGCTGATTCAGTGAAGTATCACACTCCTCCTGTGTGGCACTTAGAACTGAGAAAAAGGATGGAACAGATAAATAAACATCGCCTTTTGATTGTCTTCCACTGGAGCAGACTGGACCATTCCCACAACATGGAATTCTTAAACCATAATAAAAAATAAGGAATAGCAAGGTTTAAAAAAATTAGATCCAAATAAACTGCTCGTCACTGATGTTTCTTTATCCACCTGTTCTCTTCTTCTCTCCTCAAGGCTCAGCAGACACACCATGGCCCATCCATTCTCTTCTTTCTCTGAATTGTTTTGATTTTTTTTTTCAAGGAATAATGTAGAACATTCATGAAGTAAGGTCTCACTGTTGATTTTCATTTGCAATCTAAGCCTTTCACGTTCCTCTCTGAAATACCTGACAATTCATTTTCTCTCTGCTTTTCTATTTATAAATTAATGTGCTGAATTTCTAGAAATTTCATTTGCATTTTGCATTTCAGGGCTTGGAGAATGAAGTGGGGATTATTTTGAAGTGGTTTTTTCCTGTTTGTTTTCAAGACCACAGAACACCTTGCACCTGGTTTATTTGTTGTTTTTCCAGTAAATCCTTCCACGCTTTTTAGCTGAGTATTATTTTACCTATCTGAGGGGTTGGGCTGCTCTTTTGAACTGCAACATGCTATCGTATTCCTTTCAACATATTCCTGAACATCTCAGGCTGAAATTAGATGCTAGTTCAGGCAAGAGTACTGATCCTTTGCTGTGGTTACAACTGGCAGTACTTATATGGGATTCTTTCTTCTTTTTGTATCAGGAAATAGGCATTTCTGCTTTCAATATCTCCCAATCATGTAAACTGCAACTTGAACAGATCTGCTCTGGGCATCTGCCCATTGTACTTTTGAATACCATCAAACAGTAGTTTGCACACTTACTTGTAAAAACACGAATTCTACATACATTCCATATGTGCAACAATAATAATTGTGAAATGGGCAATATTTTTTATCAGACTAAATACATTTATGGAGCTATTCACAGAGGTCATCACATTAAACGGCATATGGGAATAAACCAAATCAACAGTTCAAGGCATTTTAGCTGACTGCTTCTTACATGCAGGAGTTTCACTCCATGTCAATTTTATATATGTTAGCTATTCAATTACCCAAAACTTAAACTGGTAACACCCATAAGCCCTGATATACAAATGCGGTAATATTCAGACCTATGTGGTGCCAGTAACCGGTCTGTAATAATTCCATCTGCTGTGCAAGAACAACGTCTTCTGAAGAGGAATCATCCACTGTCTCAGGGAAAACATAACACCAACTTCATCCAAAGAGAAAAGCTTTGAGTCAACTCTTTTCTGCATGCAGTGGCTGTGCTTGTTCTTGTTCTGAAACTCTCTCCTTGCTGTGAAAGAGCCAAGGTTAAATGAAAAGCCTTCACGTGGCTATGATATAGATTTTTGATCATTAATAATATGTATTAATAATATGTCATGTATTGAAGTGCCTTGTGTTTCACTGATAGTCAAATTGTGCTGCAGACATTTAGTCTGACTTGAACAGACTGAAGAAGAGGTACCTCTATTCCTGTGTACCTCAGACACCATAGCTGAAGCACAAAATCCTGAACTGATCATGAAAGTAGCATGGATTTTAATGTAAATTATTATTCACAATAATAACACATGTTAATGGTATAATAATACAAAGAATATGGATTCATTATCACAGGTTTTCATTAAAAGCCTCTGATGGGTAATTCTTGCTCCATTTTAAGTTGTCCCTGTTACCCATTAAGGAAACAGGCATTATACCACAGACCCCAGCTCACCATGATGCCAATGACCAAGGAATATTATGCAGACAGTCCACCCTCTGAAAAAGTAGTTAATCACTCTACTCACTGAGTCCTAAG
Organism: Lophotriccus pileatus; assembly: GCA_035583135.1. Classification (NCBI taxonomy): domain Eukaryota; kingdom Metazoa; phylum Chordata; class Aves; order Passeriformes; family Tyrannidae; genus Lophotriccus; species Lophotriccus pileatus. The sequence continues at coordinate 50,103,414 of JAWWES010000094.1, forward strand.
AGAGGAAGTCGGTCAGTCCCTCCATGAAACAGCCAGTGTCTGATAAAGGCAAAAAAGCACAAAGGAGCTGAGAGCAGGTTTTACTTTCCACTAATGATAATGTCTTTTCACATCCTGCCAGTCCAAAACCTTCTACTAGAAGACAGTCAAGGGTCCCAGACCTGTTGTCCAGCATCACTACCATTACCAACCCCTGCACACCCAAAGACACCTGGGAAATCAGTCCTGTGAGACCAGAGAGCAGCATGAAATTTGCTGTAGGGTTTATTTAACATCATACACAATACACACAAGCTCTTCATTTGCAAATAGTCATCACTTCAGATATAAACAAGATGTAATCTCCCATTTTTATACTGTCTCCATGTTCAGTCTCAGCACACACACAGAGCTGTGGGATATGGAAGTCTCCAGAGAAGTCAGCTGGCAAACTGACACAGAGATCCAATTTACACCTACAACTGACTGAAGAGAGAGGATTGTTGTAGTTTCACTGGGAATATCAAAAAGCCCTGGAACAGCTAAAAATGTGAGATCAGAGCCATCAGGGAGCAATAATATAAGCCTCAGAAACTGGAGAAGGAAGACAGAAGTGGCTTAGGGTGTACTTGAGGCAGTAGATCAAAGAGATGACTTGTGAATAAGTCTGATCCAAAACTAATTGAGTAAAGGGAAAAGCAGACAAACACAAACACTGAAGCAAGTCTGGCTTCCTTTG
>JAWWES010000094.1:50113233-50129176 GCA_035583135.1 Lophotriccus pileatus
ACGATGGGAAGGCGTCCTGGCACCGGGGCAGGGGCTGTCCTCTCATTCGGTTTCTTCTGTGGGGGTTGGTGTGAGCTGGCGGGGGTGGGGGTGCGAGCATGGCGTGCTTCGGGCCGGGGGGGGAGGGCCGTGGTCGCTGTTGCTGCTGTCGGTACTCCGGGAAGGGGGACGGGAACGTGCGGTGTGGTGGCGGGGACGGGGCTTGCGGAGGCTGGGGCTGTGTTGCAGGGCAGCCTCTTGCCTCAGCTCCGCAGGAACTGCGGCGGGGGTGGGGTGGGGCTGCTCCATGGCTGCCGGGGGGCCGGCCGGGGGGCTGCCGGGCGGGGGGCTGCTGCTGCTGCCTGGTTTCGTCTGAGGAATATTCATCGCGTTGCCCTGGCGACGCATTCCTGCGGCGGGGGCTGCTCGGTGCAGGGTTGAGCTGTGTCTGTCCCCCGGCGGGGGAGGAGGGGTGTCGATGTGGGCGTTCTGCCGGTGCAGCGTCCCGGCAGGGCAGCCCGCTCCTGCTCTCGGCAGGCGGGGGGTGCTGCCCCTCCCCGCCTCCGCCTGCGAAAGCCGCAGAGAACAGTCCCGGGGCGGACAGGGGCTGGTGGAGACAGGCTGGGGGGGAAGCAGTCTTTGTTCTCGGCTGAGTCTAAGGGAGGGTTTAAATCTCTCGCGCTGCTTTTGATAAGGCTAGCAGGCACGGAGTTCCTATCTGCTGCAGCGTCCAGTTCCAGGCTATTTTTCGCGCGCTCCAGGGAGAGGGGGTGGTGCAGAAATGCCATCCCTTTCTCATTTCTTTAGTAAAGACAGTACAATTCTCCATGAAACTAGGGCTAATCCCGCAGTTTTGTTACCAGATTCAGAGGAAAATGCTATGTAATCTCCCAGTTTAAAGCACTCATAATTTTTTGGAATATAGTCTTTGTTTTTTGCTAGCCACCTGGCTAAGGCATGGAGAGACTTTTTATCAAAAGGATGTCCTTTGGAGGCTGTGATAGCTTTAACGCTTTCATAGAGGTCTTTTTCATGTTTAGATTGAGTGGTTCCATGGTTTTGGGAAAGGAGGCTGTTCACTTAAAAGGGGTAGTTGCAGAAAAGGGTAATTTTTCGTCTTCTGGAAGCTGTGAAGTCCACGAAGATGTATTCAGAAGGTTGGAACAGAGTCCCGTTGTTTGCTGAGGTGAATGGGTCCTTGGAACGTCACAGGATTGGAGTCCTTGGCTCGTTTGAAGTGCCAGAACCGAAAAGGGAATATGTCTTAATATAAGAGATATTTAGCCCCACTTTGGGCGCCATTTATGGGGGGTGAAAGTTATAACACCCCCTAAAAATTAAGGACCAGGAGGGTCCATCCTGCATAAAATTCACTCACACAGTGAAAGACAGAATGGACCCAAAAGGGGACAACAAAGAGACAAGAGCAGAGAGCTGAGCAGAACCATTTATTCAAAAAGTGTGGTTGCTTATATCCCCTAGGATTTGGAATGTGTGGAATTTTGGAAGGATACAAAATAGGCAAAATCTGTAATTGGAAGATGCAGTTTAAACACAGCCAATAATGGGTAAAGGGAGGTACAAAGATAGGGAAAGCTATACATTTTGGGTAACATGAACCAATAGTAAAAAGGCTTACAAATCAACGAATAGAAAAAGGGATTAACTAATTCAAACTACAGATTACATACAAAGCAGGATTCTTTCTAACAACATTGTAACTAAGTTGATTGAACATAACACTTCTACAACATAGAAAACAGTCTCTGAGGTAGGAAGCCATCTGTCATCCAGTGTCGCTGTATTCCAAGGCTGCATCTCCTCAGTCCTCTCTCTCTTCAGGGATTTTCCTCCACCAAGCAGAAGTCTCGTGTGGGGAACTTCCAACAATTAATTTCTCTTTTGTAATAGCAGATCCTCTCATGTTCCTTGGCTGAGGGTTTTTGTGAGTAACAAGTCAGAGTGTTGGCCAGAATGGCTTCTGAATGCTGCACAGGTGCTCCAAGCAGCTGCTCCCCTGGCAGGCAATCCAGATAAGCTGCTCAGGCAAACTTAGTTCCTGCCCATGGTGTGACTGCAGGTAAATTTCCCTACTCCAAGGGCAGATTTACCCTTCCTTACTTTTGGCACTGCATTGTTCACCCATTTCCCACAGGCCAGCAGATTAGGGAGCCAGTCTGTCCTTCCCATTTATGGAAGCACCACGGGTCTTTGCCCCAAAGGCTTTACAGTCTGCTTTGAAGAAGAGCATGAAAGAGCATGAACAAACAGAGGGAGGACAAATGGAGATCAAAGGTGTCCAGGGCAGTGAGAATAAAATAGAATAATAATGCACATCTGCTGTTTCTTGATGTAATGGTTTCAAACTGTCTTTAAAATCAGCTAACCTTCCAACAGAATGAGGTTTAATCACATTATGTGTTGTTTGATTTTTCTATTTTTGATCAGATTTTTCTCTTTCCTCAGAGGTGTTCCAAGAGAACTAATTCTGAGTGGAAACTACCTGTAAAAGTCCAAAGCTTTTGAACTAGGTCAGAAGGGCATGTCTGAATACAGCACAGCAAATTTAAGGGAAGTGTGAAGAAAGGAGTCATTTAGGGTGCCAGCCCAAGGAAAGAAGGGAAAAAAGTCACAGGGGAGATTAGATTAGGAGCTGACGGTTTAAGATACTTGGAGATTTGAGGATACAAACCAAATCCCATTTTGCTGAACAGACAATTCTTGTGCCAGGACTTACTAGCTGCATAAGGAGGGCAGAATTGCCTTCTTTTTCCTACCAGGGGTATATACCGGTAAACTAGAGAGTTTAAAGTTAATGATGTCTTTGAATATTGCAGTTGACAGCACAGTACAAGAGTAAGGGCGGAAGCCTGGGGAAGAGGGCTAGAAACATGAATTTGCAAGCCTAGTGCTGCATGGAGTTCACAGAGCTCTGCAGAGTTCTAATAAATAACAAGCTAGAGACATGGAAAGCTAGGAGCTTAGAAGAGCCAGAAGGTGACCCTGTCTGCTGTGACTCACTATTTAATAAAATTAAGATTTAACCTTTTCTGTAGTTTCATGTGAACAACTCACAACCATCTAATACAGATTAATCTCAACAGAATTCTACTGTCCTGTCTTGCTGTGAAATCACATTATTCCAAATGCTCAACTTCATTAATATGGCAGACAGATCACTGCTGTTACAGTACCTTTTTATGTATGATACACAAACCCTTGCTCCCTGGTCCCTTTACTATTCTTTTTCATTTTCTCCATCAGGCACAGAGTAACAAGAAACCCTGCTGTTGTAATTTACTCTGCTCAGTATGCTATCTGGCTAAAATATTTTTCTTTCATATGGCATCCCAAAAAATACACAAATATTAGAATATTACTGTGGTTGAAAAATCAAGCTAGTTAGGTAGTGTCAAATTGGCAGACATTCAGCATTCTTTAATTACCGCCTTGTACATATGCATTCTGGCATAGCCTTTAATTAACATGATCTTACCATTTTTTTTTCTAGTGAAAACATGTCATTAAGTACCCAGGGTGAGTGAGGACCCAGTTCAGAGCGTTCTACTTTCTCCATAATGATTAACAGGCTTATTTTCTATAATCCCCAAAATCCTGCTCCGAAGACAGACTAATTAATTTCTGCCTGCGCTCTCCCATGCCACTGCAATACGTGAGTGCTTCAGAAACAACATGTTCATTTTCACAGCAGACTGAGGAGATGGACAAGGGGTAAGGATGTGTGGGAGGTAATAATTTTCATTTTACGAGAAGCAAGCCAAAACTATGATCCTCAGTGGTAGCCAGACTCAAAGCCAGTGGCCCTGTTCTCATCCTACCGTAGAATGGAGAAGCACAAACCACCCATCCCCAAGCACAGTGCCAGGTTCCACAGGGGCAGCACACACTTTAGTTGGTGACAGAGGCACCAACATGGGCTGGTGTAAGTCGCAGGGCATGTGGCCCACTGAGCCACCCCAAGGGATGAAGCAAGCCTGCCCCAGGAGAGGGTGTTCATCAGGCTTCATGTACCCAGGACTTGTGCTCAAAAATGGCCAAGTATTTTGGCTGGAGTTTTCCAGCAAAATCAGCTTGTGTCAGAGATCTGGTGAGGAAGTGCTCAACTCAAGGTCTCACACTCTATCAGAATCTGACAATCAGAAGTACCAGATGACCATAATAATAACCTCTAACCCTCACAATGAGAAAATAAGTAGCATGGCTGACCATATGCAAAATTAAGATTGATTTTGACATTCTGACAGCACAGTTTTAATTGCTGTTTATATTACACAATTTTTGTGTATCCACATAATCAGTTAACAGACCTGTCAGGAGCTAAACACAGCTGCTCTGACACATCAGCTTGAGGAGATGGACTGGGGTGGTCTCACCTGCTCTGGGTTTCAGGTGGGCTGGTACTGCTCTGGTCATTGCCACCTCTACCCAGGGACACCTGTACTTCTCATCCATCCAGGTAGTTTTTTCATTGTGGAAGATAATCAGGTTGGTCCAGCATGACTTACCTTTAGTGAATCTGTGCATACATATCCGTATGCACTGAAGAATCTAGTTGCAAGGATACATGCAGCTCAGGGCCACATTTAGCAGCAGAGGTTTTTCATGAAGAAGCCAGTTTGTAGGAGTTCAAAGGACTCCAGTTTAATCATGACAGGTGAGTAGAGTCTGCCTTGTAGTGGGTCTACCTTGCCCAAGTGGTGGGTGAGTGCAGCTGTGAGGATGAAGGACCCTGGGAAGAATGCTCTTACAGCCATCATGTGTTTAAGTATCACAGTCTGTCACAGACTCCCTTGGCACGATGTGATTACTAAACAGCAGTAACAGTCAGAGACCCCAGAGCACAAACTATTTTCTGAACCACTGACGTGAGAATTGTACCTTGCTAGTGTGAATAGAACAGACATGACTATGTCTGAAACACAACAGCTTAAAAAAGATTTTCAAAAACTACATTGTGGAAAGCCAGCAGCTCAGGCTCAGCTATACCTGTCAGACTGTGCCATAGACGAAGTGCTGTGGGTGACGTGCTTCCTGCTGAATCTGAGAGGCCTTACAGTGAACAACATTAAAAAACCTGTATCAAATGACTACTACATCAAATCACTGCTACAACACGTGTGCATTCAAAGGCATCATGGTGGTGCACTACCACTGCCACTTTTTGCTCTGATAGCCAAAGACTGGAAAGCCTCTGCAACAAACCTTCATACGCCTATCTCTCAGAAACCTTTATGATCACCTTATTTAGCATAGTGGCAGTCACACCTCTTTTGCAGCTCCTCACCAGGTAGGTAAAGAAAGTGCCTCCAAGACATACTGTATTTACTTTCAAGGAGAAAGGGGACAGCAAACAGTGCCCATCCTCTCTTTCTGAAGCAGCACTGAAAAAGTGTTATATCCTTCTCAAAGTCAGTGGAAAATCAGACAGTCCCCAAAGTTAAAGATGTGCTTATAGGGCTGGATTGAAAATCAAGCTTAGATTATTTTCTGAATCAAAGGCAGGAACAACTTCCCCAGTACACCACTTTTGGTTGAGACTCATTATAGTGACAGATAGATGGTCATTTTCATTAAATCCTTGATATTAATGTGAAATTTAACATATCCTTAGTTACATCACTCTGAGTGGCAACCCCACAGTATTTTCAAAAAGAATGAAAAATCTTAATCTCTGCAGGATCATACCAGTTCATGGCCAACAGCCCTGGGAATAGCACATAACACCGTCAGACACAGGTAAGACAAACTGTTCCACATTACAGAAAACACCAGCACATTTTAATCTTTCCCTAAAAACAGCCAAATGAGCGATATTCATTTGGAGGAATTAATGTAACTAATTATATTCAAACACCAACACAATCCATCTGCAATTCTTACTCCCAATTTGCTAGCTAACAGGTAGTGAGTCTAAGCAAGCACAGGCTCTTGCAGAGCAAACCCAATGAATTTTCTGAATATTCTCATGGTATGCAATTTTAAACCTAAAGACAAAGCAGAGGCTTTCTTTAGTAAGATCTTTCTGCCAAACTCTGTAAACACATGTGCCTTTAAAGCAGGTTTGGACAAAATATTTTATATATATTGATCAAGTGACACCAACAGGCTCAGTAAAATCTTCTAGCTCTGTTTTTATGAGCTGAGAATAAAGATAGTTACGTTTTGGAGGTAAGGAGAATAGCAAACCATGGCTACTGATATTCAACTGACAAAAATGTCTGAGAAAATTCCAGGTGTCAGCCATGTGTTATGGTTCAGCTCTGAGTCACAGGCACAAAAATCTGTTATGAAACACATACCTACCTACCTGCCTGTGTGTCTACACACACCAGTGTGGACTACATAAAACAGAAAAGTCATAATTTTTAGGACTTTAACACTGGAGAAAAGCAGTTAATCTGTGCTGAGGTGGAAGAAAATTTGCACAGTTTGTGCAATGTGGATGAAGGGTGCAATGATTTAGTTGCAACATTTACAAACCGAAGTTAGAACTGAAGAGAGGTTAAACACCCACTTGATAACACCTATAATCCTTTCAGATCCTAAAAATCCAGTCACACCTTGTGTTTTGGATAGTCACTAGCCTAAATCACACACACGTCTGCCATGTGAAACTCATGGAAGTCCAAGTAATTTCTAGCCCAGCCATTTCATGTGGTAATATTTATAATACAATTTATTAGTTCCTTTTAGCAATTTTTTTTCACATAAAAGGAATAAATATCTGTGACATCAATATTCAGAGATATGCCTCATCTCCTTTCTGGTGGAGAAACACAGACAATTGTTTATTGTTCTATGTGCAGTTAGTGTCCATGAGCAGGCACCGCTCTCTGATTTCAGCTCTCTCTGGTTTTGAGTGACCAGCCTGCAGGGGAGCTGGCAAGCAAGACATTCCCTTTCAGCTGTCCTCCACCCCAAGGTGGACCTGACCAAAATAGAGATCTGTATGCAAGGAGAATAATGTACTTTGGCTCATCAATTTTTCACTCCTGGAACCAGTGTTGCCTGTGCCATGCTTCCACACACTCACATCAGTCTGCTCTCTCCCTCTTTGCCTCTCTCCATCTGGGTGTCTTTTCCAGGGGCACAGCAAAGTCAGGAGCTTTGGAATCTGGACCAATTGGTCTCAGGAAATTTGCACAGCAGAGAAACCCATAAGGAGCTATGGACACTTTGCCATCTCCAAGAATTACACCCTTAAACATCCACAGACATTTGCATACTGCATGTTTTATTGGCATGTTTTATTGGCAAATGCCCATTTGTATTTGGACATGCTCATGCCAAATCTGTGGACCCACACAGCCACCTGAGTGTGCATGCAAACCTCAGCCAGACAGGCCAGCATGTCAAGGGTACATATATGTGGAGTGTAGTAACTACATGCTAGGCATACACAAACAGACACATATTTTTATGAAAATGGTACCTCTAAAGATATGTTTAAATAACACATTAGAGGATTTTAATGACTCCATGAAAGGACAGGTGGGATAGGTGCAGTGAAGTGGCTCAAGCAAAATCACTCAAAAGTTCATGCTGGAGAGTGAAGAGTGGAAGGATGAGGAGCAAACCTCAGCTGTGGGACAAGCAAGGTGCTCCTCAGCAGTGCAGCTGATTGAAGGCTGTCTGCTCTTTGGGGCCTCCAGGATACACTTATCAGCTGCTGAAGGGTCATCATCAAATTAAAGAAACTGAAATTGTGTTGTTGCTGTCTCTGTTCTGGTCTGGGAACGCCAGATGCAGACAGAGCTTGCTAAGCACCTGTGTGCCAACAGTGCGCCAGAGGTTTTGGTCTGCCGCAGGGATGCCTGCAAAGAGAACAACCCTCTGCTTAGAAACTCATGAGAGTCTTTTATATTTCCCCCAAATCTCCCTACAGGTTTGGGGGCAGGGAAGGAAGGATGTTAAACTGTACTGGAAAAAAAACAAACAAACCACTAAACAATCATCAAACACATTTATGCTCTGGTCTTTGCTAATTAAGTTTTCACATGGGAATTTGGACAGGTGCAGTGTTACCAGATCTGGCAATGGCAGTCCCCTGCCTATGTAGCTGATTGGTATTTATCTTGCTATGGTTTCCACTTAGCTAGGTCCCACAGCAGTGGGGATTTCAGATGCCGTGTGGCTGAGAAGCAGCAGCCTGCCCTCTGCCCTGGCAGGCATGGGGAGCAGCTGGGCTCCAGCACTGGACACTTGCTTTGGGGGGAAACCTCTGCCAGTGGGCTCCCTGTGTGGTGATGGACTCAGGACAGGCATGCATTGGCAGTAACACCTCGTCACAGAGATGCCACTTATCTCCTGTGTGCAAACGGAGAACACCAGCTTCTCATGGCAATTGCGGCACAGCCCTAGACAGCTTGCAACATAAGCAGAGAGCAAGGGGTGTTCATGATGCCCTCCTTTCAAGCATTACAAATTCTGCATATAAAACTGGCCCTAATTTTGACAACTCCTGTAGAAAATCCCCAAATAAATGCCTCTCCATGAGCTGCTGTTGTTTGTGGGGGCTGGAGTGCAAAGGCATGCCCCAACAAGGGCAGGAGGAATTTGGCTCTGTGGTCATGACTTGATAAAAAGTCAGGCATGCCATGAGGTTTGCAGACATATATTATAGAACAACAGCACTTATGTGATTTTTTTTTCTGCATTGTGACTCAATGAGAAACAGGGCTGATGGGGCCAAAGTGGAGCAGGAATAAAGAGGTGCTGCAGTGGGAGATGGTGGTGCATGGAAACAGACACAGTTAGATTTTTTAAAAAATAGAAAAGACAGAAATGCCATGGGAGGGGGTCTTCACAACTCATCAAAGGCAGTCTGCTGCTTCAGAGGACTGAAGTTTGCAGACTGGGACTATGGGCAAGGGCCCGTAGGTGTCGAAGGACCACCCTGCATGTGCTTGGGGCAACAGGGCATTGGAGGTTTCCTTAGCCATGGCAAAATAATCTCTCCAGAGAGGTAAGGCTAGGTGCACACCCCTCCAGCTACCCCAGTATGGGGCAAAGCTGCTTGTGCTCACCTGCATCCTCTGGGAGCAATTTTTGCAAGAGGCCTTCTGATGACGCAGTCTACAAGTTATGTATTGTGCTCCAGCTGTTGCTGTAGGGGTTTGCTTTTTTTGAATGATAATTTTTCATAAAAGTCTACCCACTTCAGAAATATTGTCACGGAAATAAAATAAACCATGCAGTAGCGTTACTTGTTTCTTGGGGGCTGCTGCCAAAACCATGTTAGAATAGCTCCATCTCGTGGAAATCAGTAACAGTGGTGGGGACAAACGACGACTATCTGCGAGAAAAGCTGTAGGAAAATACTGGCAACTTGCTCCCTGAATGCATGTGCCAGCAGTGCCTTTAGTTCCCATCCACAGGTGTTTTGCTTGTCCCATCTCTCCCAGAGGTTCAGCTCAAGGTGCAGGTTTTAAAAAAACTGTAAAATATCTATTTGCAAAGCCAGCATAACTAGTACATTTAATCAGATTTTTGACATATAACTGCAGTATTTACACAGTTCCTGTCCAGTTATGTACAGAACTCAGATGAAGTTTAGGGCTGTGTGGTGGCTTCAAGCTCTGTCACACAGAGCTCCACTTCAGACCATGTCTCAGAGGGACCCCCTCTCCCACTATCACTCCCTGTCTTCACTGATTGATTTACAGCTGCATCTGCACCTCACTCAGCACTTTTTTCTTGTCTGTCATCTAGTTTCCCTTTGTCTGTACTGTTGTGCATGTACTTGTAATTCAGGGGGGAACAGCTGTACTGCAGAGCTCAAATATGTTTCTCTCTTTAAAGACTTTCTAGTTTAGATAAGAAATTCATGAGGTTACATTTTAAAATAATAATTACTCCCTCTTTCCTAATGTATAGTTAGATTTATTCTCCTGTTTATCCAGACTCTCAGTTTTACCCTCTGATAACAAAGTTTATTTAAAATTTTCTGTTTAAAGTCTCTTTGATCCACGTACTGGGAAACAAGACATGAACTTCAGCATGAAGTATGTGTCCTTTTGGTTTTGCACTGTTACCACTACTTAGAATCACCTAATTGATGACAAAATCTTTCAGACTTAATAGGTTTGAAAAACATCCCATAAACTGCACAAGACATCAACAGGTCACCAGCACAGATCACTGAACATAGATGCAACAGCCTTCTCAGGAGAAACAGCACTCATCTGCAAGGTGCACAAACATTTAAATAATGCTAAGAAGATGGATTACCCTGAAGAGCACACTGCACTGCTTTGCCATGCTCAAGGTATCCCAGAATGCCTTAACAAACAGTGCCAAATCAGCTCATGGGAGTGGGAGCTGGAACAGCAGAAAAGCACAGCAGTGTGCACTCCAGGGATCCCATACAGCTTGCCATAATCAGGTCTAGACTGATAGCAGTTTAGAAATAGGGCCTCGACAAGAAAGGCCATGGAAAATGCTGTTAACTGAAAATCTAGACACAGTCATGGTTGAAGGAAGGCTCTTGGAAGTAAATGGCAGCAGGCAACTCACTGAATCTGTTACAAACTCCACCTCTTTGTCCTTCCCTCTGTCCTCTTCTCTCTAAGAACATCCCCGAGATCCTGCTCACTCCACAATGCTGGATATGACTCCTGCAAGATTGGGTCCAATAGGAAGCCACAGATTGCTGTTGTTGCTTCTTAGGTAGCTGAAAGACAAGAAACAAGAGGTAAAACTAAATAAAAGGATAATACAGTAGGCAAATTTAGGAAATCTCATCGGGATCACAGGAATTTTACTTTCTTCTATTGTTCACCCCACCATCTTCCTCTGAAGAGTTACTTTTTCCACTCGTATGTAAAAAAGGTCATTTATGCAGTACTATTGCCCACACTCAGTTTGTTTCATTTAATCAGGCCAGGCAAGCCCTGTCCAGGGCAGGCTCACCACTCACAAACAGCAGCACACTGAAAGACACTGCTATTTCTATCACACCAACACAGCATCAGGAACTGCCTCTTTTTCCATTAAAATAGAGTGCCAGTGCCCAATCCCTTCTGTTTCTTTAAGATCCACTCTTCTACGACCTAAGAAAAATATACATCCCATAGTGCTCTGCAGACCAAGAGAGTCATGTGTCTGCCCCAGGCAGCGTGGCTTGGATCAGCACGGCAGCATGATAAACTAAAATGCACACACCTGCTGGGAACACTTCTTGACACATGGTTTTGTCTCCACAAGCTGGAGCTGCTCTGACCAGCAGCTGTTAGAGCCGAAGAGGCAGAGAAGCAATGGAGCAGAGGGGACAGGGCCTGCACTAACAACAGCCTGTGGATACCAAAGAGGATGTTAGGCAGAGGAAAGGGTCAATTGTTCTCAACAGTCAACAGCAAAATAAGCAGTAAGTTAAATTAGAGCAAGAAGAACCAAGAGGAAAAAGCCTGTAACTGATGGCCAAGTGTAATTAGGCAACAGGCCCCAATGCCAGAGGAAGAGCTGACTATCAGCCAACACCATCCTGGCAAGACTTTGTCACCATCACTTGTGGGAGGATGGAGGCCAGCTGCTGCTCCCTTCCTCTTTGTGCTACAGAGATTAGCAATCCCAGGCCTTCCCTGCTATGGTGGTGATGTCTCAGCTTCTTCCAGCCACACTAGGAGAGCACAGAGAGAATTTCACTACAAAAAACAAGGGAAGGTTATGGCTTGCTTCTGGCTTCCCTTTGAAGGCAATAGATATTTTTGAGGGATGTCAATATGCGAAGAACTAACACCAAGACAAGCTGCAGCGTGAAGCTCTGATGTGCTTTCTTTTCTTTTACAGCAGTGAAACCTTGCCAAAGACAGAGTTGCCAAGTGAAACACTTTGGAAAGACTAATGACCAACTTGCAGACAGTTTCTGGAAATACTGTAAAACATTTGCCCAGCAATCTTTCAGGGGGTTGAGAAGTAAACCAGCCTGTCTCAGACCTGAATCTGACAAACTCAGCAAGTCTAAACATTTTGCAAATTCTTCTCTTTGTGCACAGTTTTGGAAACATAGACTAAATATTTGGTGTATATATTTAAAAAAAAACCCACACACAAGAAAGCAGACATTAGAACAGACAGGATTTCTGGAGGAAGTATCTGACAGAAGAAAGGACCAGTGGCCCCAGGTCGTTGGTCTCTTCTGGGTCCAATCAGCAGAGGGGGCATGGCCCCTGTGAGGACCACTGTGGGATAGCTCTGCATACGTGGGATCACCCTTTTTCAGATCCACATCTCTAGTCTGGCTGAATTATAAGGATTCACTGTTTCAAAACCATCTGATAGAAACAGCTCATTAGCAGCACCCAATCTCAATGTCAATTCTCAGCAGCCACATAAAGAACTCAGAATTTTATAAGAGAGGTTGGTTTGTTTTCCCATCAGTTAATCAAATCAGTCAAGGATTCATGCTTGGCAAGAAAGGCAAGATCACTGTGAGCATAGAAACTTCAGAGCCCCATCTCTGAAGCATGGTGAAGACAAAAGAACAAATGTTATGCTGTGGCAAAATATATTTAGAGCACTGACATATTCCCAACTGGAACAGTATGCATTTTACCTAGTTACATCCCATCTCATAACCAGCAGTTACCTGGCAGCTGCATGGATGCTCATCAGGCAAAGACCATCAGCTTGAAAGACAAGAATTTATTAATATGAATGGGGGAGAAAGAGAAGGGAAACTTGAGAAGTGAATCAATGCAATCAAAACCCTACTGAGATATCACTTCATGTTCCTAAGGCATTTGGCTGAGATGACCTTTTTCTTTCCTTATCATGGCAGTTTTGGGTTTCTCCAATTATTCTCACCCATTCTGACCAGAGGCACAGCCTACTCCTGCATTTCAGCAGGTGGAGGAGGAGAAGTGGCCCTTACCTGCCTATATAGTCTTACCGGTGGCCACCCTGTACCAAAGGGTCATGGAAATCCACTCTTAGCCAGGATGAGGCTGGAACATTTTAAACACACTGTGGATGTAGCTATGGCTCCTCACCAGCATTTCTTACTTGAAAGCAGCACAGAGGTTTCTCTCCTCTCTTCCTGAAGCTCTATATACAACAATTTATGTTGCTTAGCAACAGGGCTTCCTTTCAAGATGCTCTTTTGTCATTTCAAAGCCTCTATGCCAGAAGTTCTTTAGATAATCTGAACTCACATAATCTCCATCAGTTTAACTCTTTTCGTTTATCTCTGACTAGTCTCCTCCCATTGTAAGGTTAATATCTGTGTCCAGCTGAAGAAAACCAAATCAAACAATAATGCAACTCTGAGTGATCAGTCCAGCTTCACCGTTCAAGGGCTAGTTAGAACCTCCTTTTCCCTAAAGCCATTCCAAGCAATGGCCAACAGAGACCAGCTGAGGAAAGGAGACACTCACAAGGGGGTTAAATCTGATTTTTTCTTGTTATTCCGGTCAGATAGAGTTTATGAAACTACCAGATTTCTCTATTGTCCACTTAGGATTTAAGACTTGTGCAGCCCAATTTGACAGATTCTGTACTGTTTAGAGAGAATAATAATGGCTTGCTACTAGTCATGGTGAACTGTATTTTATCTTGGCTTTATAGTACTTATACAGTTCTATAAAATGCTCACTCCCATGGGGAGCGAGAACACCAGGTCTTTTGCTTGCTTCGGAGGAAACAGAGGATGAATTTTTGAGACAGGGAAAAACTCTCATAGCTATTTCACAGACTAACAGAGAGCTCCCCCACTGAAGTCCTCAACACGTCTTATGAATTTTTGAAAAATCATAATCTACTCAAGGAGCATAACGCAAGAGCAGTAGCTATACAGAAACAGTGTCCGCAGGAAGAGTATAGGAGATGTTCTCCCTTTGAAGATGAAACATGGATGAAAAAGACATCAATAATTAATCAGTTGCTAATTCCTGTCAGCAATTTCCTTCCTACATAGTGCCTTTGTCCTGGCTATTTTCAGTCTGCATTTGGTAGGACTTCACATAGCTTCACATGTGCCAGTCATGGCCAACTCAGTTTCCTGGCTGGCAGGCAGGACTCAGGATGCAGGCACAGGGGCCAGTAAGCCCCATGTCCCCTGGCCCCTAGCAAGCTGCAGTCACCATCTGAAATGATGCAGTTCATCCTGTCGGCTAAAAAATTAGCATTGATACTACCTCTGAAGCCAGGAGTTCCAGGGCATGGCACAGGAGTAACACCCTGGCTAAGTATCTGCGTATCAATCTTTTTGGAAATTACCTCAAATAAAATCCACAAGAGAACAATCCATCCATGGAGAGGCGCTAGAGGACTTCTCACTCCATTCATTTAGAATATTTCTATACACAGTGCTCACATCATGCCCCTGGTCACACTGTCCCTTCTTTTCAAGGAACATCTAGGTCAATAACTGTGTAAGTGGTTTACTCAAGTCATGGAAATTTCAGATTGAAACTGTGGCATGTCCTCAGCACTGACCTCAACCATCAGTGCCAGAGAACAGAAACTGGTGGTTTGGTTCCCCTCCAAGGAGAGGAACAGGAAACCCTGGGACAGGGGGATCCTTCAGCCTAGTCTCTGGCTGTCCAAAAGATCCATCAGTCATGTTGGTTCCCAGCTGGGAGAGCATCACAGGTGCAGTCCTGCAGCTGCTGTCCCACTTGTGTCCCCAACAGCCCCAAGGGCAAGCAAAGGGACGTTGCTCATGTATACGGAGAGCATGGGCTGGAGAGCATACCTGACTGCTATCTCCTGCCCTTGTTTAGGATTTCAGAAAGATCAACTGCTGCAGCATGAAGCAGAGGACTTTCACATGAAGTCTGGTAAAGTCTGACAGGTTTTACATAACCTGTTTCTTCCTGACAGTGATTTATGCTCTTGCTGCATCGCCTTGTTTTAGGCTTCTCCTTAGAGTGCAGCCTGAGCCTGCAACACCTGCTGCACAGATAGCAGAGCCCATGCAGGTTTTCCTGCTGGGATATGCATGTTTGTGGCAGGGCAGGTGGTCCTGGTACTCCCCAGCTGCCGTGTTTCGTCTTCTTGGGGTATCACACAGCTACAGAGGGGGAGCTGTCACAGCCCAAATCACACTACTTCAAGGCAAATCCCAGTCTGTGTTCTTAACATCCAGCATTGAAAGCAACCATTTTGATTCCTATCTCTTGTTTACAGTACCAAAGAAAACAACAAACAAGGAAAATCTTGAAACCCATACTTGAAGGAAATGGCTAAAAACTATTTCAATCCTTTGATCCTGAATAGAATTTACAGATATTTTGGAAGCTTTGGTGTACCGGGTTGCCAATCTTTTTTTCTTCAGAGCTATGGAAGATGCAGAGACTGACATTATTTATCTGTTAAATATGAGAGAATTAACATCTCACAGGGATTCTGAGGGTACTAAAGTCTTTTTAATATAAGTACACAACTCATTGCACTTTTTTTTTTTCATGTCTTAGATTGATTCCCACTTACTCCTACAGTCATTACACAATTTTTCCAAGACAACCACGGAAGAGGAGCAATTTTCCAGGTTCATCACAACTGCAGCACTCCTCAGGGCTGGACTGGAGGGGTGGTACTCAGTGCTCTGACCAGGAGTCTTGGTCTGGGCCAGGCCAGGCACAAGGGCTGCCAAGTGGATTTGACATCAGACATTTGACATTTTCCCTCAACCCAGCCAGCCATCCTGCTACCCAGATGGAGAAGCTCCTGCAGGATCCCACCCAGAAACGGAACCCACCTTTCTGTGTCAGTTTGGAACTGGCATCCTGTGAGTTCAGCAGCATGCCAGTAGCCCGTGTGATGCCCAGGTCTGTGCAACTTGGCTGGTCTGAGGAGCACTCCAGTACTTCACTGTCAGGGTCCCCTCTGGGACTGACACTACATCCCTGGTGGGGTTTTGGTGGGGGAAGGTCCATCATCCATAGGCAGACACTGTGAGTGACTTACTGCATTTGGTGAGCCTTGTGAGCTGTTCCTCCTGTCT
>JAWWES010000094.1:50131428-50145430 GCA_035583135.1 Lophotriccus pileatus
CCTGTCTAGCTCAAGAAATCAGCTTAAAATGAAGAACATCCGAGGGATGTACCATCTTCTCCAGGGGACTTTCTGAGTGCAGGGGAGACTAACTGTGGGGTGCCACAGCACTGGAGGTGCAGTGTGGAGGGAGCAATGTGCTCAGCCCTCAGCAGCATGCAGCATCTCACAAGTGCTTAAGGATGAGTATAATCACACTGGAGTCAATTATTACTGCTGCTGTTTGCATGGTCCTAAATTCACCATCATCAGAATGGAAGGAATTTCAGCCAAGCACAGAGGAGGTAAAATTATGAGCAGCAAATTCCTCATGAGGGGACTCTCCCAGCGACTCTCGTGGTCTGACAGCCCCTGCAACCAGCTGCAGGGTTGGCAGAATTCCCATAAAACACAAGACTGACTGGGAAAAAGAGGCAGCACTGTTAGTGGGATGTGGAGTGAGCTTTTCAGTTTGTCATTCAGAGAAGTTACTTTCTTTTGTATACTATAAATTAAAGAGGACTAAAAAACCCAGCCAGTCAGGTCGGCACAGAAGCATTCTAATGGCAGGATGACACAGCAGGTCACCGGTTCTGTTGCCTCTCTGTGCCTGCCAGCCTCAACTGCCCACACAACAGCTTTAGGCAAGTATGCAAAATGGACTGAGCTCTGCACTGGATTGTAAGCTTCCCTCCTGATATGTTGACTACTCCCCTCTCCTCAGCTGCCTGCAGGGATGAGCACATCCTGAAACCTGACAGACACATCAGCTCTAGCTACCAGCACAGCTGTGGCCTTCCCATACAATTTCAGTCAAAGCTGCTGATTTTGTGCATGTCCTTGGCACCATAGAAGCTCAGGTATCTCCACCTTCCCACGTGTCAAGCTTGATGCTCTCCGGTTGGCATCTTTGTTGCATGAAGCTTCACTGATTGAGTCACTGGTGCTGGATAAGCTCTATCAGGCTAAGCCCAGTGAGTTTTCAGCACACCTTTCGCTACTCTACTAGAAAGACTGCAGCTTAAGCCTTCTGAAAACAAAGTTGTCAAGCTGATAATTCAGTCATTTAAGAAAGGAAAGAAAAAGGCACGTTGAGCACGTTTGGCTCAGAGTCAGCACTCAGTGCTGTTCTGGGCTGTGAGGAACAGACACCTTTGTCTGTCTGGCACAAGATCCCCTCCTGCCTGCAGATGCCACACACAGCCCCATCTTAGAGATGGTTAGATATATTGTCCCATTCCAAAAAACTGATCATTTTCTATAAGCTAAATACAAGAGAAAGAGTATGCCTTTTCAGATTGAAGTATTGCTTTTTAGCACTACTGTTTCTACTGCAAGAGTCATGCATAAGCATCACAGTTGCTTTTGCAGAAATATAGGCATAGATCTTAGAGTCAGAGAATCACAGGATGGTTTAGATTGCAAAAGACCTATAAGATCATCGAGTCCACTGTAAAAGTAACATCACCAAGTGCACCACTGCCACCAGGTCACAAAGCAGAGCTCTGGCCTTCAGCCATGTTACAAGATTTTGTGTCTTTCCTAAATGATGTATCAAATTTTGTTCAACTCAAACTCCCCGTTGCACTAAATTCCCCTTTGGTGAGATGCTACAGTCTCATCTGCACTACCCTGCACTTAGCAGAGACATTTCACTCTACAGGAGCATAAAGACCAATTTCCCTCAGTTTCCACTTCTTAAATATCTGTTCTGCTCCAGAAAAGCATCAGTGCACAGTAACCTGACTATATTTAAAGCAGGCAAGTTCCTCTTTCACTCTGAAACTATTCTTTTGCTCACACTGAGTCTGGGAAGTCCAGAAAGCTTATTTTTTCCTGGCAACCTCCTTTCTAGCCAAGTGCCCCAGTTTGTCTGACCGCTGCTCAGTCTCACTTCCATTCAGGGAATGCAGCACAAGATCAGCCAATGCAGCAACTCACTTCTCTCCGTAATGACCTGTGGTTTTCACAGCACTTGTATCAGCTGCAAAGCATCTGGTGCTGCAGAGACAATGTGTGTGGAGGTGAGTGACAGACACCAGTCCCTCTTGATGTACAGGAGCTGGAGACATCTCGGGTGACTATTTGCCTGCTAACCTTCCAATGTTTTCAGTTGTCAAGGGATTTATCTCAGGGGAATCTGAAGGTCTTTACCAGAGAAATAAGGCAGGTGTCTTGTTATATGCTTAGGGACATCAGCCACTGTCCCTCCTCCTCATCCTCACGCCTGCAAATCTGTGCACTCTCACACTCTCTCCCGCCACTGACGGGGACTTTGGGAGCCCCTCAAACCAGCACTGTACTTCATCCCTCGGAGAGCTTGAAGAAAGATAAAGTTTCACAAGGGTATTTCAGAGGTATCAGAGCTAGATAGAGGATTTTTGTCTCTTGTGCTATGCTCTTCAGACAGGAATTTGTACACAGAGGTGGGATGATGACGTGTCTATTTGCTGTTTGATTGGTATGCAATATCACATGAGAATAATAAGAAAATACCAGGGTTTTTCCAGGGACAGGAGAAAAAGTGACCCAATAAGATTTTTCTTTTCTTTAAACTTTTCTTCTGTTTTTTTTTTTTCTTTTCTATTCCAGCTGGCAGAGAATGGAAAAAAAGGCAAGGCTTTTGATTCAGGGAAGAAGCGCCATGGAAAAGCAGCCCTAAGCAGCACACATTTGGGGCCAATAACAAATTCCTCATTGAATTAGTTCTACAAATCCCTAAGCACTCAGAGCTCTACAACAGGATAACCATCAAGATGGTGTCTCCTCAGCTCTGTGTGAGCCACTTCATGCCCTGAAGCATATGGAGAGAGCTTGCTTACTCACTGTTTTATTTGAATGGCAAAACATAGGCACTGTTGCCCTTTATAGTGATGGCTAAATAACTTTTATCTGTCTAAACTGCACATGGCAGCAGTTAGCGCCACAGGTTTTTCTTGGCTTATCAGTATTTAAAGCATCAGCTTTTCTAAGGCAATATTTCCCCATGTTTGTAGTGACTGACACTGTATTATTTCGATGCTTCTAGGCTGGACCTGAGTCCTTATGATACCACAAGTATTATCACAGCAGGTACTGAGGTGGCTTTCTGCCCCCCCAGGCCATGGCTCAGCACTGACACATCACTCCCTGCTGGTGCTGTCCTGGGTGCTGTCCACCTGGCACAGAACTCCAGCAAGGACTCAGCATGCCAGAGGGAGCAGGGCAGTAGAGGAGCTGCACTCCTCATCCAGATGGGAAATTTTGTGGTGACAGTCACTCTCAACTTCCTTCACCATGCTGCTGCTGGTGTCTCTCTGCCCCTGCCTGCCAGGCTGCACTGCAGGCAGCAGTGTGGGGCCACGTTGCCTCACAGAGACTCCCTGAATTTACACCATTTTAGAGGATTTGTGCTTAAAGGAAAGGAAGAAAGTGTTCACCATATCCAGCTTGTGGCTTGCAACAAATACTAATAATTGCCCCTCTCCTGTGGGGCTGCTTAGTGATGACACTGCCCACCTGCATTTCCTTAGCCAGAGACAGGCAGAGACATATTTTAGCCTCAAATAGAGTTGCAAGTCAACAGAACAACCTGAACCCCCATGCTCAGACCATTCCCCAGGGCTCATAGAGGTGCATCTCAGCAAACCTTGACAGGCCACATGCTCCTGCCCACAGGGCACACACCTGCACTGTCCCCTACACATCACAGGCTCCAGGCTCCAGGGCATTTCTCTCTGGACACTCAACTGCTGCCCCGCTTGCTCTCCTCCACTGGCAGAATTGCTTTGTATCAACTAAAGTGCTCGTGCTGGCCAGCTGTGCCACACATGCTCTTACTTACTCACAAGCAGAATGTCTGTGAGGTGACTGGCAGGGTACTGCCAAAGCTGCAGCTCCCACGCAGTCCCAGTGCCCACCCTTCCTAGGCCTGGCCGAGGAGGTGGCTGGTGCTGCCCTGGCTGTGCTCACACTCCCCACTGCAGCCTGGCAGCTGGGACCAGGGCAGTGCTCTGAGCATTCCCAGCATTTGGAGCAGTAAGGCAGCCTGTTTCAGGGTGGTTCTTCCCAGACTCTGGTTGACTTCCATGTAATCACCAGACAAAGAGGGGTCAGGCACATTGAATGAATTTCCCTGGTAGCCACAGCATAGATTGTGTAATAGATTGATTTATTGTCATTTAAATTGAAAATCTTCATAGACATTTTAAAGACTAAGCGTATCAGGTATGATCTTTGCTTAACCTGAGCTAAACATTCCTGCTGTCCTCTCACTGCAGTGTGTAAATGGAGTTCATATCCAATTAATGTGGCCACATTCTTTCTAGAAACACTTTCCAGACGTACATTTTTTTTTAACCTCCTTTCTGTAAGGTTTACTAAGACTTCTCTTAGAATAAGTTTTGTTACAAGACTCATGACATTCAGGATTTAAAACTACTTTGTAGGAATCCTCTTTTACGATTAATAATTCATCCGGAAAACAATTCTCGTATGTGCTAGCTTTGATAAGAAAGTACTGCAAATGAGATACACTTCAAATTAGTACAAGAGATATTCAAGGCATTTGCTTTAAAAACAAATTCCACAAAACCCCAGGGCTGTCCATTGCAAGCCTGTGCTGAGGCTTCCTAGGGTTCTGGCTGCTGCATTTTAAATAATTCAAAACACTGTTTGGGTTTATTTGGAGGTTGTGCTAGTTGTTTTTATTTTTCCCCAAGTGCCATATTTTCCTATTTATATTGACACTACATAGCTTTTTCAGCTTCACTGTATATTTTCCACAGATTACAGCAAATAAAAGCTATAGCTGTGAAGGTTTAGGACTGAGGAAGATTCCTGAGAAACTACCTGTCACAAGAGAAATCCTCGACTCAGTTTCAGTGTGCTGCCTTCCCTCCAGAATTCAACTTTCTCTGAATTGAAGTTTCTTGTCTCCTTGGACTTATCAAGGTATGGAAGGATCATCCTCACTTCTGCTCATCAGATTTGTGAAACCCCCTGACCCTGCCAGAGACAGAGACCTCTGGAGCATGCCACAGCAGCATCTCTCTGCCTTCACAGGGACACCTTCAGACAGTTTCAGATAGCTGGTGAATCTTTTTGCTAAGCAGAGATTGATCCACTTGGGCTTCTCCACTGATGACAATCATTTGCAGAACAGTAGGTGAAATATGCATTTTCCAGATATTGTTACTTAAGACAGTGACAGCAAAGTCACTGAAGCAGGTTTTTATTCATTTTTCTATATTCTTCCCTAAAATTTGGAGAAAGACATGTTTGGCCCTTCAAAATCTTCTTTTTATTAAGTTGGACTTTAAAAACCTCCTGTCTCCCTGCCTCCCACAAATGCCTCCTCACACCCACCATTTCAGGGCAGGTTTTTCTTCTCAGCAGAACCCTGTAATTAAATCTAAACTTAAAAGTACCAGACAAGCATCACTGAAAAAGACACTTTTATTGTGGTGAAGGCAACTGATCATGAGTTTTTACAGACATGAGGTTCAGCTTGGGTAATCACATATACCAGGAAAGTTTTGCGAGACAGGCCACTGATGCCACTTTCAATCGTTTTCTCAAGGTGTCAGACCAACTGGGTGTATGATGGCACCTTTCACAGCAACAGGTAGCTGAAGACAGCTGTGCTGACAGGAAACCTGCTCATGTTTCTGTCTGACAAAGTGTTTGCTGGCCCACGTTCCCTGGAGCACCTTGTCTTAACACAGATGGGAATAACCAGTATGTCTTTCATTCCAATGACAGCTTAGATACCCTCATCTTTGGCAGCAACCAAATTTCTTCATTGCAGCTTCTTCCCAACTTTCCCACTTGAAACCTCAAACATCTTGACTTTCAAACGAACAAGATACTTTGAGAAATCACAGCAGCAGATGTCTATGTTCTGCAGAATAGCAGCAATATAACCCTCGTCTTCAAAGGCAATGATATTACATACATTGAACCTGGAGCCTTCCAGTCCCATTTCTACAGTTTGGACTTCAGGGGCTGTGCTGATGTCTCTGGGGATACAGAACTCCACAGCCGAGACCCTTGGCTGGGAACATTTTATAGTGTGGAAAAGGATCCCTATATAAGCCCAGATGTTTTACAAGACCTCTGTAATATCTCTGTCAAGGATCTCTATCGGCAGTTAGGGCATTTCAGAAATCTAAGTGCTGACACATTTCAGCTCTTAACCAAGCTACAAAAACTGGACCTAACCCAAATCCACATCCACGCATTGCCCCCTGACATCAGTGGCATGAACTTGCTAGCAGAGTTAGTTCTCAGTACGAATTCCTTTAAGCACCTCTGCAACATCAATTCTGCTGCCTTCCCCTCCCTTACCTCGCTTCACATCAAGGGCCTACAGCTGGGCTCTGGCTGTTTGGAAAAACTGGCAAAACTTCAACATCTTGAATTTAAGTCAGAGTCATATTGCAAGCTCTAAGTGCTGTAATGAAGCGCTGAGTGGTTTGAGCAGTCTTTGTTAACTGAATCTGAGCCACAACATACAGCTCCATCTGCAGGATGTGCTCATTAAGGACAGTCCTAACCTACAGCTGCTTGACCTAACCTTCACTCCTTTTCATATTAACACTTCACAAAGGGCCCTTTCTGAAATTTGCATCCCTTGCAAGTGCTGAATCTATCCTCCTCCCACATTAATATGAATATTCAGCATCTCTTTCAAGGCTTTGAAAACCTCATGCTCTTGGACCTCAGTCAAAATAACTTTGAGTTGGGGATCCTGCTAAAACACAATCTCTTCCAACAGCTATGCAATTTAGAGGTGCTAATATTATCCTCCTGAAATAGATAATAGCAATAGGTAACCAAGTATTTCACAGCCGCAAGAAGTTACGTGTTGATCTGAGCCAGAAAAAACTTACTGCATTCAGCACAGATGCATTTTCAAATCTCAAGAGCATCTATCTCAATATTGCCCATAACAGGATCGATATTGTACCAGGTGACAAACTAGTGTCCCTACCTGGCCACTGCATAATCAGTTTAAGTTACAACTCTCTGGACTGCATCTGCTCCAATATTGGTTTAATCACCTGGTACAAGCCAAATCTGAATAAAATTGAGGACCCTGAAGGAACAAGTTGGGACTCAGCTGGCCACTGTCTCACTCTCCTGTGGGATGAATACAGCAGAAATCATTGCAGGAGTCCTGGCTCTTTTCTCCTGTGGTACCATGTTCATTCAGAGTATTTCCAGCAAAATTAGCAGCGAATATATGTGTATTATGGAGATAGAGAAAAATATCTATAACAATTGTGTTATGTTGAAAGACATCTTACTGGTTTTGTTTATGACCTGTATTTTCTTAACTTTTGTAATACCCTTTGTATTACAACTTTTAGAAAAATAATGGAAAAATTAGAACTGAAAAAATAAACTATGACCTGAACCTTGAATATAAATAACTTGTCTTATAGAGAAATCCCAGTCTGTACTGGCTCGTATGGCTAATGCACTTGTAATGGGAAGATCCAAGGGCCAATATTCTTTTTAAAAAAAGAAAACCCTACCACCATCACCCTCAAAAACAAACAAAAACCACCAAAAAAGAACCAGTAAAAAACCAAATCCCACCCTCTATCAAATATCCTTGAAAAGCAATGTTGTTTAAGAGCTGACAGTAGTGTACCCCCACTCTGCTAAAAATAAAAAAACTATGTGTGAAGAACAGTCACAACATTCATAGTCATGTAAGACGCAGTCCTGCAGGACTGTCAGAAACAGCCTGTATCACTTCTGTGATTCTTTAAAATATTTCTTTAAAATATTCTTGATCCTTAGACAATTCCTGACCATTGGACTTTGTGAATCTCCCACCCTGAGACAGGCTATGCTCCTGTGCTATTTTCTAAACTCCAGAGAGCAGAGACTGGCAACAATTTCATCTTTAACCATAAAATTTGTAATTTGGTCAAGATCTGTTGGCACTATGTTTGCTTGCCCAGGGCAAAAAACCCCAATGCCAACAGCTATGAGACATTCCTGTGCCAGCCAGGAGAGGACTGTTCTTTCCAGCTGCAGCCCAGGAGAGAACACTTGAGGCTGCAGAGGGGGAAGTGCAGGGGACAACCTCATCCCACCAGTGCACCTCATAACAACAGCTACTTCACAGGGCTTCTGGTGGGCATCCCTGGAGTGAAATTAGTGTCTTTCTGCTCCAGTGGGATATGCAACAGCTAGGCAGGAATATTTACATATTTACATTATTTACATAAAAGCAAATAATTTTCTCTGGCATCACATCCAAATAAACCCAGTAGCAAGACAGAGTATGCGCATTTGACCGAGGATCTAATGGAAGCTCGCCATGCCTGCTCATCTGCCCTGTGTTACCATAAAGTGATTTATGTCACTAGTGCTTTAATAACAGGCTAATACAGATGTATAGCCACAACCTTCTTGGGGGGTATGACCCTTCTGTCTCTATGGCAGAGCATGTACCATATGGAGTCTTGCCCTGTCCCAGCATGGCTCCCTGCTGTGTTATGCCAGGAGGTGCAGTTGCTCTCTGAGATGTGGAAGGCAAGCTCTCTCTCAGCACTTTCCATGCAGGACTCCACATTCAATTCCAGCTCCAGCCCAAAGGCATTTCCTCAATTTTTCCCTCTATAACATGCTGACGAGCTAAAATTTCTAAGATTAGTTGCTGGATTAGAAAGTCTTTGCTCATTTCTGCTGATACTGCTGACAAGAATCCTAGCTTGGTCTTCTCTGGTAAAACCTACCTTTCATGAAAAGTCCCTTTTACTATTAGCAGATCAGACACATACAATGTGTATTCTTGCAGCTTTCAAATGCCTTCACATCACTGTTACTGCTTTACCCTGCAGCTTTTCCTCCTTCCCTTTGTAGCCGTATGTGCCTTTTTGAGTTGCCTACAAACATGCCCAAATTCAGGGTACCAAAGCATTGCCTCTCTTAACAGCTCTCTGTATTGGTGGTTCATATTCTCTGTTTGTGTGGCCACTGAGCATCTCTGCACTGAAGCCCCCTCCTGATCCCATCAGCAGGCACTGCACTCCAGCTGCCCAACACCAAAGCCACATCAGCTGCCTCCCCCAAGCGAGCCCTTCTGCAAAGGGCTGTTCAAGGGAGAGACTCCTGAGCACATCACACTGCCCAAGGGAAGCACACCCTAACTTGTCCTTGGGAGAAAGGCAGGCATATTCCTAAACTTAGCCCAGGGTTCAAGGTGCATTTTCCCATCCCTCTGCAAATCCAACTGCTTAACTGGGCAGCCTCCACTAACAATCCAACACGATTGCCAGTGTGCCTACCATCCAAGAAAGCCCTTCTTCTTCCATTGTTTCCCTCTCAAAGATGGATTCAGGAAAGGGTTAGACAAACAGTGACGTTAAAAAAGGAGCATAACACTCCATAGGCATTAAAAAAAATTCCTGCAAATATCAGATAGTAACTGTGTGAGATACACAAATATTAGTGACTGGAAACTGCATGTTAGGCTGAAAGGCATTCTGAAATGCCTTTTTGTTTAGAGCAAACATCACAGGATTTAACCACCACCAGTTTCTGAAATGCCTTCTAATGTGGTGTAAACTCATGTGTAGACTTCACTTGGTGAAAACTCGAAGACAGCTGAGAAGGCAAAATGTGTTCCCATGCAGTATTTAGAGTATTAAGACTTTCCTGAAATCCATCCCTTTCTCTCTGCACAACTTGTTTTAGATTGATGTATATGGTATGTGTTGTATTTTTCCTCTTTTGCTTTACAGTGTCATCTCTGCTCTATTTACCTGCAAAAATGCCATTCATAAGACATCATGCAAACACCAATGCTGAACAGCACACGCTGTGTGTTTCAGGATGCACAAGTCCTAAATAACAGGGAATGATTATTCTGAAGGAAAAATTATCTATGGATATAATACACTAAAACGTCCAGATTATATATTAAGACTTTTAAATCCAAAGATTTAGTCTTCTGGGATTACTTACTAAGGCTATAAATGGAAAGAAACAACAGATTTATTTTTCTTTAAAGAAATGCTTACCTAATCAAGCTCTGATGTGATGCACTCTTTGCTTTCAAGTCAGGCTTTTTATCTCTTTTTTTTTTTTTTTCCCAAATACAGCTGTGCAGCCAGCACAGAGAGAACAGGGGAATTGCCTGAGGTGAATGGTGCCTAACAAGATTTAACTTATCACCATGCTGGTTCCTTGGCTACAGATGTCTCTGAAGTCATAGTACGACTCAACATTGCAACATGGAATTTATCAGTATTTACACAGAGAAGGAACTTGAGCATGAATTCATTAAGGAGTCACATTTCAGAGGCTGGTAAGTTCTTACCTTTATTTGAACAGGACAAACCAAAACTCAGAACCAAGTTCTTCCTTCCCACACTATGCTTAAACAAGATGTTGTCAGTAGGATGCAAGTCAAATTTTGAAAGAGGATTTTACGCTGAACAGGATGTTTGAATGGGCCAATTTCTACATATGTTGACTTAAAAAAACACACCCTGATGTCAACGGTACATCTTTTAAGAACTTTCTCTCATTCACTCATCTTGGCTGTAGCTGGAAAAAGAGCAGGCAAGATTCCTTCCCAAACACTCTATACCATACCTCCCTCATCTGACAAAAGCGATGGAAATTCTTCTCTTCCAGCAACAGAAGACATTCTTCTCTACCAAATCCCTTGGACATCCACTTCCTCCTGCATATAATTCATACCTGCATTTTGTAGGTATATCTTGCGATGTACCAGAATACAACAACTGCACTGTTACCATCTGCTTACTCTGCAGTCTTCTCCACTCTTCCTGATGCTCCCAAATGCATCCTTGGCAGATCTCTGGGAGATCAAGCTGGTCAGTTCTCATCAACTACTACACTGTAGATATAGTCAGTGGAAAGAAAAGCTTGCTAACCTAAAAGCATGAAGTGGAACATGCATCCGTACATGCTCCAGGATCTCTCTGTCCTGTGATCTATTCTTTTTGAGCTACCACCCGAGTTTTGATCCAAATCCAAGCTGGACATCCCTGATAAGCCTTACAGACTGTGTAAGAATACAATAAGCCTAAGGGGACTTAGCAAACTGGCAGTTTGGTGCTGAGGGAGTTCATGTTTTTCTGCCACACCATGAAAGCATTTCCATCTCTCATAAGGTGCTGTCTTTTCTTACCTCAGTCAAAGTGAGGATGACAGGCTGTGCCAGACACAATACTGATAACCCATCTCTCCTGACTTCTTCATTAATGTAAACTCCATATACCACCCCTTTCCTCTGGCTCTGAACACTATGGAGGCTCACTGAGCATGCAGGCCTCTGTGCCTCCCCAGGCAGAGGTGATGGCTGCTGTGTACAGCCAGGGAGGCATGAAATTCAGTCAACCCTCAACTCTTGCCCTTTCCTTTCCTTCAACTGCTGGCTCCTGCTCTTCCTTCCTCGACCTATCACCCCACCATCAGTGCACCAGTTTTGCAAGACTATCTGCCTTCCAGTGGGTTGTAGCAAATTGGAAAAGCTGGGGGTGCTCTGCAGCTTCCCCTCACCTATTGTTTCAAACAGGGAGTGAAGTTGTAAAAGTGATGCGGTAACAGCGCTGCACTTAGTTTTGTACAAAGGAAAGACAGACACATCAATTTAATAATAAAATGTGAACACAAATTCCCACCTGCTGGGCAGCTATGCAGAGTTACAGGCAGCAGAACAGTAAAGAAGTGTGTATTTTAATTGATACTGCTCCTACAGTAATGACAAATATGTTTTGGAGGAAGGATTTATATGTCACATTACAACCTACTGCCCATGTCAGCTACTACTCAGGATATGTTGTCCATCATCACACCCCACCTACCAATCCAACAGCCAAGCAGTGGTTCCAGACATATCATGAGACCAGGTACTCAGCAATGCAGACCTCTTCTGTCCCTAGACCAAACTGCATTTCCTCATGCAATACCTTCTGCCAGCATGTACCTTAAGGGATGCACTGAGCTGGCCCAAAAGAAAAAAAAAACAACTGCCCACCTCTGAGTAGAGCAGAGATGTGCCTTAAATTACAGCAGTGAGAGCAGTTAAAGGAAAAATGCGAACACAACAGTGTTTCATGCTGAATTTTTATTTCAATGTTATGCAACTGCATAAGTATAAATAATTGTGTTCAATATATAACAATTATGACATCCATAAGGAGTTTCTTAGAGAAAATAAGACTGCAAACACTTTATTGCACAGACCCTAACAATTTTCTTTTTTTCTTTTTTTTTTTTTTTTAAGCTGAGAAGTCTACTGCAGGAAGTCTACAAAAGAACACATCAGATCTACAATCACATTAAGACTGACCAAGAAGAACACAGGCAGGAGGATCTCTTAACAGCTCACTGGTAAAGTAAACACCAACAAACAGGTACTACATAAACACAAGCTTATGCACTGTTACACTTCCAAAATGCAAAGAACTTATTTGTCAGAAGTGATAATGAACTATACAAAATATACATAAAGGTATACTGTAAACAAAAGCTAAATGTGCTTTGAAAGAAACATGAGGATAGTTAAAAAATGCAGAGACTGTAAACTAGGAAATACTTTCCAGACAGAAATGTTATTTTGAAGTGCATTAGCATTCATTTGCAGTAACTGCCAAAGCACAGATGACCTGTAAATGTTGAGATCATTTTCTTTTCAACACTTCTCCAAAATTATTATCCATTGCTCACTAGCTCCTCTGTGAATGCATCAAAGGCAGTATGAATGTTCTAGTGCCACATGAAAGATCAGAAGTTGTTTGTGGTATTGGCTTTTCCTGACAGTTTTCCTGTAATCCAACTCAACTCGTCAGTACAATAAAGTTTTCAGCAGAGGGAAATGAATTCTGCACACTGTCTATTGTCACACAAGTCAAGATTACACTGTGCTTTTTATGAACAGTTTTCTAGCTTTTGAGACAGAAAGACAAACCGGAAGCATTGGTGTAAAAGTAGGGGCCTAGCTCTACTGTGGTTACAGAAAACAGAAATAAGCAAAACGACCGTTCTATTGATCCCCAATTATTAAAACCCATGCTACTGCAAGGGCATTTTGTAGTGCTTCTGTACATGTTTCAAATTTTACCTTTCATCTCTTAAAACAAACCAAGTATCTCCACACTAAAATGATCAAAGTCTACATGTTCCACAGTATACAAAATTTAAATAAGGCTTAGCAAAAGTAAAAAGACAGTAACATTCTAGCACCAAATAGCTCCAACGGGTTCCTTTGTTACAAAATGCTTCTTTTGTAATTACAGTATTTAACTTTTTTTGCATACAAATAAAAAGATTATGTTATGAAATGTATGGAGCTACTTAATGCATTTAGAAATGAATATGAAACCCAGAGTTACTTGCTAAAAACAGCAAGTTAAGTCTACAACATAAGGCCCCAGCTATGTATTAAAATGTATCGGATATCCTAAATTTTTTTGAAGATATGATACTGAAACTACTGAAACTGGTTTTTTTTTCCTATTTACCTTACTTGTCATAAAATAGAAAAGAGCTATAGCATTATGACACTAATTACGCAGACCTATATGCCATAATACGTATTCTCTAAGTGTATTAAAAATAGGGATGAACATACTAGTACTACCAGTCATGTGCTTATACTTGTGCCTCACACTGTAAGGGCCTGAATTTAAAAAAGCTCAAGGAACTTGAGAGGATTGCAGCAAAAACTAAGCACGTGGCATGTGCTTCAGAGAGTTAGAGCCTTGTCTTAGGTGAAGGTCACAGAACACACTCCCACTAGACAAGAACCACCATTTCACCACAGAACATGACTCTCGCTGGGATGCCCTGATAATTAACTGGTCTTCCCATAGCTTTAAGGACACCTACTCTAATCAGGCTTTGTGCAGTAGGGAGATGCAGTTATGTCTTGTGTTAGACCTGGTGAAGCAGTCAGCCAGGTACAGTACTATCAAAATCAGATTATTAAAAATACATGTAAAAACTCACAATAGCTCACCATATTTATTCTGTACTAGCATTTTTTTAA
>JAWWES010000094.1:50154967-50171881 GCA_035583135.1 Lophotriccus pileatus
CCATGGAAGACCTTACAGGACCCTGGGTAACCCCCAGCCTTCGGCCTTAGCCCAGGAGGGAGGTAGGCCCAGCCCTGTGGTTGACACAGAGGAGAGAAAGAGACAGAGAGAAACTGTTTCAGCTGCAACGAGTCGGAGTTGTTGTCTCAGAGATAACAGAGAGAAGCTTACAAGTGCTGCAGAATGGCTTAGAAGAATCTGCTTGCTTCTCTTCCTGGACCGATAGAAAGGCAGGAGGGGTACTTTTGTGTACTTTTGTAAATACATAGTGCTTTTACTTAATTAGAATTGTAGATATAGTTGTTTAGTTTTTATTGTGTAGTAATAAATCCTAATATTATTTCTCCCCAATCAGATTTGGTTTCTCAAATCAGATTTGGCTCTCAATTTAGAGCAACTTAGAGCAATTGTGTTGGGGGGTGTGGTTAAAAGTTGTCCCTAGACAAACCCACGACACAAACATTAAGTAAAAGAAAATCAGAGTTTGGTAGCAGATGTGACTGTGAGTACACCCAAAACCATATCCCAAATTATCCCAGCAGTGCTTAACAAATTGCTAGCTGTTGGTTTCAGCTACATACAGATACAGACTACTGCAATTAAACCACTGTATGTTCTTGGTACCTAGGACAGTAACTCAATTCTTGTACCACTCCTCCATTTCTACATTCTGCTACATCATGTAAAACCACAAGAGTTTCTTGCAACAACAGTAGCAATTACAACTTCATTTTATTTTATTTCTTTAAATGTACTATGTGCTCATGTTTGTGCAAATATGACTACAATTGTACCCATTTGGGAAGTCTGGACTTCAATTCTGAACCATGAAAAAGTAAAGCACCTTTGCTTTACCTTCGCTTCCACTTACTTACAGCAGTATTTCTGGCTCCAAATTTTGAACACTTCATCTAAGTCAATGTAGTACATTTAGAAGCCTACATGCTATTTCTGTTCTTGTGATATTGCCCTCCTGCTTATGCACTTTTCTAATGATGGGTGAGAGAGAACTAGTCATCCTGAATGTGCTGCTGTGACAAACATCCATTATTGGAGGCATTCACAGAGCTAGTTAAAACTTAAGCTACAACCCTGCTGTTGGATGGACCAAGGACTGAAGTTGCATCCTGCTGTCTATGCACACAGTCAAAGTCACTGCTAAGTTACATTTCTGCCTGTCACAGAAGGCCCCTTAGCTGTAATGTGACCACCGTAACTTGCTTACAAGATTGCACCATCTAGTCATGCAAGTGAATAAGAGAAACAAAAATGTGTGACACAGAATACATTCTGGACTCTCCAAAATCTTGCATTTCGTCATAAACTGTGGTAACATTGCATTAAGTCAAACATTTTGACCAAAAGTATTTATCTCTACCTCCTGGGATCATGAGGGACAAAGCACTTGCAGAAAGGGACTTTGTGACTTTTCCAGAGATCTTCTTTTTCTCTGTGCTTTCCAATCGCTGACGAGCAATATGAGATGCAGCTTCACCAGCTGGCTTTGAAGCATTATCTGCACTGTCCACAGTATCACTTCTTCCATTTATTTGATCTAAGTGTTCTGAGAAACTGCCAACTGTACAAAGAAAGGAAAAACACATTGAGGAAAAACTGGGGGGCAGGAAGGGAGAATGGTATAATTACGGGATACAAATTTTTCTGTTAACAAATTCACAGAACTACATTACAGAAATCTAAGTAATTCGTCCAGACTTATAGAAGTATACAGTTTAACAGAATGTATTGAAGCAACAGATTTATATAGTCACTGACTAAATATAGTAAGACAAAAAAGCTGAAGTCTTCTATCTCAATATGCAGCACTCACCTTACAGAGCGTAATCATACATTTATTTTTCATGTATGATCATGTATCCTTCTAAAGTAAACAAAAGGCTACATTCCTACATAAGTTGCTATCAGCCTTACAAATTTTCTAAAATAATTAAAATACTAAGTGTAATTTTTTTTAATTATTAACTTTTGCTTTTATTATATGAGTGGTTTTCTATCACAAGGAGAAAGATACCAAGCACCACTAAACTCAGTATTACAACCACGTTGATCTTAGTCTATCATAGGTAACAAACTTCCACAGTAGTGAACAGAATAAGGATCACAATGAAAATAGAGACCTTGTGTCACGTGAACAACTTGCACAGGTTTTCATCAAAAACTCAAAATTGTCACAGAAAGTCTGTATGACCTTGTCAACATGCACCATAAGTATGTCAGCTGTTTAAAGACATAGCAACAATACCTAGTATATTCCTTTAAGGTCAGTGAATATCCTTTTGCTAATGGACCACAGAAAAATGAATTACTCTTAAGTGTAACTGATAAGTGAAAAAAGAGGATCACATGGTCTGAGTTACCACCGCAACTCCTGTGCTAATGCCAGCACCATTTCATGGTGTTAGAGGGATAGTAAGCAAGACTTGGCATACTGTCCAATACAGGTCAAGGTTTTAGATGAGGGAAGGAGATGAATGAGCCTGAGGAAATTTTTTTCTCCGCAAACAGAAAGAATGAAGGGGGAGGAAAATGTGGACTACATGGGAAATTAGGGATATGGGAATAGAAAGGTGTATCTTGAAAAAAAACTCAGCAAGGTACAAAAGAGAAATAAGCTGAAGACCAGCATACATGTTAGATAAGACGCTAAGGTCCTGGAGCACACTGAAATGCATGCAAATACTTGAGCAGGGTGAGGAATGCATAAAGCAAATAAAGTAATTAAGTAGAGAATGGTTTGCAACGCTTCCTCCTAGATTTGTAATGACAAAAGTGAATTTCACAAGTCAAAGAAAACACTACCAGTTCTGAAAGGTGGACATCACTGAGGTGTCTTAATTAAAAACACAGTGTTGTAGCACCGCATGTAGAAAATAGCAACATGACAGATTCCATGATGACCAAAGATCACAAACTTCTGTGAGGAAAGATACAAATATTGTGCTTTAAGTGCTAAAGACTCCCTTTCCTCACAAAAAAAACCTGCAAAGGCTCTAGGGTCAAGCCACCATTTTGTTCACTTGCCTAGCAACCCTCCAGAGTCAGGAGGGACAACACCTGATGTAGTTTCTGAAAATGTTGAAACTTTCCCATATTTTCATTTTATTAGTGCAAGCCTGAGCCCAAACCAGATCCCTGTTGGATGACTTTTTAAAAAAAAACATTCTGATGAATGCTACTGCAAAACAAAGAAGGTCTGTTACTGTTTCTCATGTAATCAGTCAAGAGACTCACTGTCAATTACCTGACAGCGTGGAGCTGCTGATTGTACTTGCTGGAGTGGTTACTTCAGGTTCATCTTGCACTATTTCATCGTTCACAAATGCAGACTTTTCCTGGTCCTCTCGGGGTCCCACTGAGGCGGTGGAATCATCCTGTACTCCTTCAGCTGATATAGACAACTTTGGAAGCAAACCTGAACTGCGTTGCTGCTGGCTACTCTCAGTCTCAGACGAGATCGATGTAGATACTTGTCTGCATTAAAAACAACCAAACTCTCATGCAGTTACTGAGATGAGGAGGCCTGCTACCTGGCAAGCAGGATGTAGACCCATTCCAGCACCTCCTCCTACTTACATTTCAGAATATTCTGAACTCCAGCTTAAAGATTCCACAGAAGGCAATGTTACATTTTTTGTTTTGTCTCCTGCATCTTCCTTATCTTCACCTTGTGTTTGAGTGACTCGATCTATACTACTAAAAACCTATCACAGACAAAAAAAACCTAAAAATCAATTCATCACTGACATAAATTTGATACAAAAAAAGATAAGCAGGATCTATGGTTCTATGATTCTAAATGCTTATACAGTATTTCAGAGTGCAGAGTTCAAGCTTCTTGAACCTTCTCAAATTTCCAGAAATTTGTGTTCTTAAAATGCCTTCCTATTTTGCATTCTAGGCTCCTCACATATGAATACACAAATACAGCCTGTTCTTGTGAATTAATCAGTTTGCTCCTCATTTCATGGTGTGAACCAAGACAGTACAACAACATCCAAAGCCTTGGCTCTTCTTAGTCAAAGGATTAATGTACATCTTGGATTAATTCACAACCATAAAGCCAAGCAAGATCAAAAACCCTTAAGCCCAAGAAACTGTCTTAGTATCTACCAGTCAGGTGGGGAAAGAAAAAATTATCAGAATGTACTTGAATTTAAGAATAAATACATGCTTTATTAAAAATGAACTCTGATCAGGGGAAGTCTGTTATTTGCTTAGCTGTCAAACAGCACACAGTCTGAGAGATACACGTAGAGGTGCAATGACATAACATTAACCAATCAATTACTGTGTAACAGAGCCTTCAGTAGGACAGAAGTTCCCAGAACCACAGAACAAGGTTGAAAGGGACCTCTGTAAGTCATGTTGTCCAACCCCTCTGCACAAGCAGGGTCACCTAGACCTGGTTGCTAAAGGACCACATTAAGAAGCTTTTGGAGATCTCCAAGGACAGAGACTCCAGAGAGTAAAGAAGTGTTTCTTTGTCTCCAGATAGAACTTCCTGTCTCTCATTCTGAGTCCATTGCCTCTCAATCTAAGACAGATGTCTCCAAAGAGGTAAAATCATTTCCCAGTATCTAAATTTGAAACACACTACCAATTCAATTTATGGAGTTTATACAGAATGAGCATAACTACATCTACAATTCCTATCTCTGCTCTTCCATACTATCACAGACAGAACACAGTCAGCATAAAATCCATCAATTTATTAAAGCATAACCTAAGACAAACAAGATGCCAATACAGACACTCCAAATATCTTTAAACAGCTCCTAAAATAGATTAGAAACTTCTGAAATAGAAGGCTTTTGAAAATCACTGCTGGATGCTATGATAAAACTAAAAGCTCACTTATTAGGTGTTCCACTTCCCTTATTTCCCATCAATTCATTCTTCACTGTATTTCCTGAGCATGTTCCCTCTGCTCCTACTAGTGTGCTCTGACCAGCAACAATTAGCTGTCATCTCTACTGCAGAAGTATATTGCCTTTTGGACAGTCTGTTTCAGCTTCAATTCAGAGCACTCAAATCACTCCCTCAAATCCAAAATTCTCCTTGACCGAAACACATGCTAACCACCACCTTACTTTTCTCCTTCAGTCTAATGTCATTACATTAATGGCTACTACAGGATAATCTTTCTTATGATATCACCTGCAAGATACCCAGGACACAACTGGAGCAACATGAAAACTATGTACAGGAAAACCAACATAAAGAACATGTATTAGCATTTAACAGAACAATTCCCCTAAATTTTCTGTTAAGCCATCATGAATTTTCTACAGGAAAGACTATCATATTTATATCATTTTCCATTAGTATCCTAAAGATTTAAGAATTAACTTTCCTACAGAATCTTCCCATGTTTTGATTTTTACTCATTTTATTTTGATTGTTACTCATTTTATTCTTGCCTGATTTCAGTTAACTTCACTGTTTCTTGAAAAAACAATGTCCTATTAATCTCTTGTATATTTATAATTTCCAAACTCTGTGAAAGTTGAAAAATGTTTATGTACACAATACATTAGATTACAGCAATTTTAACTTACTTTTGAAAATCTGTGAGAACATGAGGAAAATTGTCTTATCTCCAAATTAAAATCTTCATCATTGGTATCATCTTCTTCTTCTGTTTCCATATGGTGATATTTCTCAGAACGAGCTACAGACAGGGAAATAAAATATCTGAATTTATCAGGAAGAATGGATACCAAGCTTAAATATTAAATCAAAGTTTAATTTTATTCTTAAGATGATTTCTCCTGAAATATCAATCCACCAGTGAAACTGCAAGTTGCCAGTGATTCTGCTTTTAAGCAGTAACCAAGAGTCAGAGACAATGATTATTTAAACACGGCACTTTTTTTTTAATACCATAAAACACCTACTGTCAAAATAACTTGTGTCATCTTCAGACTCCAACTGTGGAATAAACTCTGCTTTCTGCCTCAACAAACTATTCCAGTCAAGGCTCCTGAAGAACTGATGCTGCTTTACTTCATATGCACCACCTGGGGGGACCAGAGAAAAACACTGAGCAACCTATACCAAATCCTCTAACATTAATTGAACTAAACCCCTGGACAATAATGCAAATAATCATGGAAATGCATTGTCACCGCTGTATGCATGAACATCTACTACCCATTTCCATTTGAATATCCTAAACCTGTCTGAGATCCTTCCTGCCCCTGTTTTATTGTAGCTATTTCTTTAACAGTGGTGGCACTGTTTCATCATTTTTGCCCTTCTAACATTTCTATTTTTTTCTGGATATTTTTGTTAGCTACACATTATTCAGAATCATCAGACATAGTAGTAGTTACAAAAATATAAATATGTGCACTAGGTGAGTAAGCACAAGTTATAAAATAATGAAGAATTATTCATAATAGTTGCTCAGTATAAATACTGTTGCTGACCTAGAGATCCTTTTGGTGTTTTATGGCAGTAATACACAGTTTTATAGGAAGTATCTTATAATTTATCTTGTCGTTGATTACTGCCTGCTTGTTGTAATGTGTGTTTAACAATTACACTAGTTTTAAGTTAAAAACCAATTATAACAACAAAATGGAATACTGGAAATTTTGTCCTGGGGAAATGGAAGACGATGTCATTAATAACCATACATCTAATTCCAAAAACTGAACAAATAACCTGCAGCAGCAAAGCCTGCTGCCAGCCTGAATGTATTTGGTTTATGGTTTTGGTAATGGGGGGAGATTCCTTTGCAGCCTGTGGTGAAGACCATGGTGAGGCAGCTGTGCCCCTGCAGCCTGTGGAGGGCCCTAAGGCAGAGCAGGTGGATACCCTTTTAAAGGAGACTGTGATCCCATGCAAAAGCCCTTGCTGGAGCAGGCTCCTGACAGGACCTGTGGAACTCACACTGGAGCAAGTTGGCTGGCAGCATTTCTGACCCCATGGGGAATCCATGCTAAAGCAGTCTTTTCCTGAAGAATTGCACCCCATGGAAGAGACCCACACTGGAGCACAGGAAAAGGATGACAAGAAAGGAGCAGCAGAGACAGCAACCCCCATTTTCTGTCTCTTAACCTGCTCAGAGGGAGAAGTAAATTACTCAGAGGAGTGAAGGTGAGCCTGGGTAGAAGAGAGGGGTGAAGGGAAGGTGGTTTTAATTTGTTCCTACTGTTCATTATCGTACTCCATTGTTAATTAGCAATAAATTAACTTCCCTGAGTTGAGTCAACTTTGCTCATGACAGTAACTCCCTTTCCTTATCTCAACCCATGAGCCTTTTGCATATTTTCTCCTCCTCCCATCAAGCTGAGGAGGTCGGAGACAGAGCAGCTTGGTGGGTACCTGGTGGGCAGCCAGGGTCAACCCAGCATATTGATAAAGCTAGTCTACTTCTGAATATCAAGGCTAAGTAATGAGAGAGCCATAGAAAAAATGTAAAACCTCCAGGATTGGTTTTTAAGTCAGTGTTAAGATTTCTAGGTTGGATTCTTTTCTGACTGCACCAGCGAAAGATTCATAGGAGCTAAATCTTCCCAAAGGAGACCAAAATCACATCTCATCATAAGTCACTAGCTAAGGAGTATTTCTCTGAGCTCAGTAATGGGATATTACAATAGAATTTTATAATTCTTGATTGGTATCAGACATTCCAAACCCAAAGAAGTATTTTTAATGTGATTTTCCTTCTTCAAAACTAGTACCTATTTCTCTTCCTTCAACTTGCCTATGCCACTCAGGTCTCCTGAACAAATAAACCATTACAATTTTCATGAAGTGTTATGCAGCTTGCTAATATGTAATAAATAGGAATACATGATGGAACCTGGGATAAACTGTGCTATTTTTCAGTGCCTGCGTGGGACCCGTCACTGCAGCCTCCATTTTTTGAGCTGCTTCGAACACACAGAACCCACAACTTTGCTGAAGTTTTTAAATCCCATGCTTCAAAGAAATGACTTCCTCATTTCTTTCTTCAAACTGCCAACTCTTAAAAAGACCAAATCAGTCCCTAAATGAGTACCACAGGTGCTCCATGTGGTGGCACTGACCATTTCAGTAGTTAAGCCAGACTCATTCTAGTGAATTCATTTTCTCAATCAGCTGTAGCAACAGACACAGAATTTGCAATCCAATTCTGGCCACAGTCTTGAATTAACACCGTGTTTACCAGGAAAAAGCATCCTGGCAATGAACCAACACCTGGAAAGAATATACTTAAGACAAGGGAATAAAACTAGTTGTGGATTTTCATTTTGTCTTTGGCAGTGGTGCCCTCTGCAGAAGAGGAAGGCAGTAAATGGAGAACCTACTGGGGCATGACACCTTCCTCACTCTTAACTTGTTCATCATGAGGCAAGAGACTGCAATAAACTTTGCTGGATGCCACTTACTCTAGACCATCAGTTACAGAGAAGTCTAAGAGTTCTTCACACAGGTCCCAGGCATTCAAGGAGGGACATGCAGTTCATTAATCTCAGTCACATCACCACATCCCATAGGAAGACGTCATTTGGGACCAAG
This sequence comes from Lophotriccus pileatus, assembly GCA_035583135.1. Classification (NCBI taxonomy): domain Eukaryota; kingdom Metazoa; phylum Chordata; class Aves; order Passeriformes; family Tyrannidae; genus Lophotriccus; species Lophotriccus pileatus. The sequence continues at coordinate 50,163,500 of JAWWES010000094.1, forward strand.
TCAATAATACTCAGGGTCTAGCTTATACTCACATTTCCCCCAAGCAGCTGTGTAAGGCCAGTTATGAACTGATTTCTAAAGCTTCTTTTTAAACGAGGTCTAAAAATATGTAACGCCATCTGACCACTGGACTCAGTTTTGCAAGCAATTTTCCAAGTACTCTCATGCTGACTCACCTTGCCACTTGGTTTCCTTAGTATCCCCAAGGTATTTATACTCATGGCAGACTGTTCACTGTAAATTATACTGTGAAATATACCTTTCTATTTGGGCTCTTTTATGTAGGAGGTCTTTTTCTGCTGTGTTTATCTAGTGCTTTGTCCAGTAGGATGACAGTCATTAACTAGGGTTCCCATACATCATCACTTAAAAATTATGTGCAATATTCTTATACTTATTGCCTCTCACAGAAATTCCCAAATAAGTCCTGCTCCATCAAGTAAAAAATTAAACTCTATTACATAAACATACAGTTCTTCCATTAGCCTATGCAGGCTTACTAGTCCTAATACTTTCTTAACATTCACATTTGTGTTTCAATTCTTTTTTTCATACAAGGTATTAGTGCTTGATGAATGAGGATGACAATAATTTCTGAATAACTAGTTTGAGTACTCATCACCCATCCTAAAACCTGGAGGAACTGATTTGCTGGCTAAGATACTTGTGAAAAAGGAAGCAGTGTACTGATTGCCCTTCTCTATTTCTGTGTTTAGTTATTTAACACTGTATTAATGAAGAAACCCCATCCAATGGCTGCTTTGAAAAATTTGTTATTAAGAGAAGAGTAAATGCAAATGAGAGCATTTAAAGTTTGTGAAGTCCAAAAAAACCCAAAAAAAGAATAGTTATCATCCTGTTAAGCTCATATTACCAGTCTGAATCTATAAAATACCATTGGTTAGAATCGCATGTTGTCATATGGCTAGTCCTGACAGAGGTTTCCCAAGTAAAACAAATAGATGAACAAAAGCTCCCAATGCTGAATACAGAAGCCATTTCTAGAACATTAACAATTTAAAATTTGTGCCTCCTAACCTGTTCCCAATCTTTCCAAAGGATTCTGCCTGAGCAGCAGGGTAATCAAATCCTGGGCATCTGGAGGTGGTGCTTCATCCTTTTCAGGCCAGTTGATTTCATCTAAGAAAACCCAGAAAGTTGTTTGTTATTACTTAAGTCTGATCCCAGAATTCAGCAAAAACTGTGTGAAAGCTCTCATCGTCACTCAGCAGCAAAGCAGAGTTAAGGCAACTTTCTGAAGTTACTCTGTTAAGATACCAATTACTTCTAATTTTATATTCTCCATACAGACTCCATAAACATATTATGTTCCCATTTTCCTTGTAAGTATCCTTTAACCCAAAACAGTGTTTAGCAGCAGAATACAAGAACGCTTGGCTCATGGAAAACTATTTCAAAATATTAGTACAACTTGTACAGTCTTCTCCCTGCACCCCCAACCATGGTTTAAATTGTAGTCATGTTCCATGGAAACTATTGTTAAGATGGACACAGCTGACCTGACCCAGCAGTTGCTGCTCACATCTGTATTCCTTCTATGGAATGATGGGAGACTCACTGAAGTCATTACTCCCATGATTAAGGGTTCAGGTACCACTCTGTGAAAACAGATCTTTTCTTCAGAAGTCTCATACTTTCAAGGAAAACCACCTCACTCTAGTGACTTATACTACTATGGCTTTTACACTTCATGGCAAGCTGGACCTAAATCATGCCATCAAGACAGGTTACCCTGCATATGAACATGAACGTTCTAAAAGCCTACACAGCAAGTTTTGTCTGGCTATTAGCAAAACATGCCTCCACAAATGCAATACATTGCAAGTTTTAGACAAAACTCTGCAGAATTTTCTTGGAGGGTACAAGGATTTTGGTGACAGAGAAGCAGAACATTAGGAGCTCTGGAAATCCAGAAGCCTGTTAAGGATTTTGTTGTCACTACATGATCTAGACTTCTTCTTCAAAATAATCATAACTGGAGAAATAATCATCAGAAGCTACACACAAGTTTAACCTTTGTATTTCAGAGTTTAAGGAAAAGTACTGAAATAAAAAGGTATGAAATGTAATTGTTTCTGAAGCAATATTTTCGAACTAAACCCTATCACTTTTGGCATGTAAGTTTACACTGAGGCCTCCCACAATTTTCCTTGGGGGAGGAAACTTGGGGCCAGGAAAGGCAACCTACCAAGAAGGCAGTGGCAAGATTTTAAAATAGAATTTCAAGTAGAATGTAGATTTTGCCCACAATAACTGGAATAAAAGTCTAGGCTACAGTTTGTGTTCTTTAACACAGTTTTACAGTTAACTACAAAGGTATCATTTATTTTAGCAGAGGAAACTTATCCAACAAGAGTTCTCCTAGAGACACTGAGAATTATTTCAGTAAGTAAGAATATCTAATATAAAGGGAAAACCTGATAAGTCAACATCAAAACAAGAAACCAAGCTGACCAACACCCTTGGAGAGTGAATGGAAATATATTAGGTTAACAAATACACTTCAACAAATAATTTCTATAAGATAAATGGATGCATTCAAACAGATAAAGTTATTTACATAAGCATCAGCTAGATTGTAACACATATGTTTTACAAAATGTAAAATTAATGCCACAAGCAAAATAAAGTCTGAAGTGCAAATATCGTCATTAATTTTAAAACTATTCCCTCCCCTTTTCCAAGTCAGCGGGCATAAGGATAAAAACACAGGTGCACATGTCTGGAAATGCAATAAAAACATGAGTTATTTCCATGTTTTCCTGCCTACAGCTTCCACTGCAGTTTAAATTTGATTTGGGAAATAATGCATGAATATGTATTGCAGCCACAAGGCATTCAGAAAAAAAGACATAATTTGCTCCTTATGTTAATTAAACAGTTCATTCTTTTGCCACGCAGGCCTCAGCATACCACATCAGAAAACAACATGGTTATAAATCCACAAACAGCTAGGATGTTGTATAAAGGGGTCACAGGCACTTCAATACAGTTTTCAAACAATCCTGGCTTTCAACTTGGATGGAGGAGAGCAAGATGATGACATAGTGTCTCCTTAAGTACAAAAGGGGATTTGTCGCATTCCAAGAGAATAAAGCAGCAGAGGTGCATTCTTAGCTTCTGGACATTTTAAGCAGACCATAAAATAGACTGGAAAACAGTAATAAACCAGAGTCATAAATAGAGACCCTCTACATCTATGCATCTGGGAGATTTATGGAAACAGCAGGTAGGATAGTGAACAAGTCTGTTTAATTATCATTCAGTTTTGTCACAAGCCATATAACACTTAGGGTCAGTTTGCAGGTTAAGATCTAAAAGGTTATTGAATTTTAAATGCAAGAGGAACAGCTGTTACAGAAATAACAGTACACTACAACAATCACCAAAGAAATCATTAACAATCTGTGAAGTCAGTTTGTTTCCTTCTCTTTCTCATTATTTATTATTTGGGACACATTTGTTTTAGAGTTTTATTACATATTTGTTAATTTCTTCATTGTGCCATGAGGTACTTTTTATGCAAATTTATTTTAACTGTTTCTTCTCCAGTATAATTTATTTACCAAAGACTGAAATCACTATTGCCATAGTAGCACGACTTTTTTACTGATACTGCTTTTCTTTTCCTAACAGTACAGCTTAACTATTGTACTATATATCACTGAATTCCTGTACTTAGAAACAATATATAGTAAGTTCAGCTTTTAATCTATATCTATTCTTACTACTTTGATAGCAGATTGTGTTTTACAATACTATAATAATAGTGGGGTTTTTGAGCAAAACTAGTTTGAAAACCTAGTCTATCAGTAAAGGTGTAAATACATTTACTATTTTTTTTTTGTGATTATCCTCACCGCTGATTACTTGTCCAAACAGCTCTTCTGGTGTATCTCCAAAGAATGGCACACATCCAACAAGAAATTCATAAAGAATAATTCCCATAGCCCACCAGTCCACGGGTTTTCCATAACCCTGTCTCAGTATCACTTCAGGAGCTATGTATTCAGGTGTACCACAGACCTAAAAGAAAGAAAATAAGCGTGATGGTAAAATGAGTCTAACTGAGCTATGTCATATCATTTATACTTCTTGAAATGTAAATTAATATGGAAACATGGAAAAATGGAATTCTGTCAGGTTTAATCTGCTACATTTGCATAACAGCTAATGCTTTTAGAACAACTTACCTACATTAATAGGCATCAAAATCAACATTTGTGTATTTGTCATGCAAAGAACAGTCTGTGCTTTGTAGATAGGAGCCCACCATAGCAAGTATTTTATTTAACTTACAACATATCCTTGCCTTTACATGGAAGTTGTGGTGGTTTTATCTTACAGAACTTTTAGTGAACAGATTGTAAGCAACGGTAATGAGGCATGCTTAAAGGGAAATGGGCCATAGCACTGATTTTAGCACCCTTGGTTCTACAAGGCATAATGAGCTCCACAAGTACTCTGCTGAGATGTTTGAATTCCTTATAAAAACAGTTTTCCATTTGTCTCTCTTACAGATTCAGCTGCACACGATTAGGTTGTTCATCGTATTAACAGATCTTAATGTAGAAAGAAAAAGCCTAGAAAAATCTGCAGGGCCAGTAAAAATAACTGACATACCCAATTGGAAAACCAGAACATAAATAACAGTGGTTTATTTGGTATTATGGCACATTCTGCTGGCAAAACATTATTTCATATGAACACTCAATGTAGAAATAAAAAAATGCTGTTTCTTACTTGTTTGTCAAGGAATTCTCTGGCATCCTTCTCAATGTGACCCTCATAGAGATTGGTAGTCAAACTCATTAGCCCCACTTTTGACAGGCCAAAGTCTGTAAGCTTTATATGGCCCATGGATGTTACTAATAAACTGAAAAATAGAAAGATTTTAAGTTATAGTGATATAATTCAACATTATGTGCTTATGATTGTTATTACTGCTATAATACTAAAAGAAAAATGTTTCAATGGCACTGTAAAAGTATAAATATGGCTTAAGAAGTGATTTAACAACGTACAAAAAAAACACATTAAAAATCTCAGTCTTACTTTTGTTACTATTATTACCAGAAGTAAACAAACTTTTTGTGTGTTATTGAACTACACAAGTCTTGAGAGCTGAACACTACGAGCTTTGAAGAAAGCTATCATCTGAAAGATGTAAAATAGGTTGCTTTGAAGTGATGTGAGCATTTTCAGTCCAGTATGAGGTGGGTCATGCATTTGAAAAAACTCTCAGATATTAACTTAGTAACTAACACTTCACTGTCCTAAAGTATCATGCTATGAAGGTATTGTCAGTTAACATCCACAACTCCAATTCTTTTTCTTTTTAAATCTGGAAAGGAGAGGATTAATAGAGTTTCAACAACTTTGTACTTCAGCTACTTGCTATAATATTAATTTGTATGTATAGGAGCTATATTGTACTTTTACGTGTTGACAGTAAAAAACCCAAACCTCTCAAAAAACAAAATTGCCCCTGAAAATCATGCAACAAGAAATATTTCTCCATTTGTTCAATTTTGTCTTCATATATCCAGATAGCTGCAAGTTAATGATATTTTTTATTAAACAGTGGTTTAACCATACTTTGAAAAAACTTTTCCTTAGTAACCAAATGCATTCCCCTTCATTTCAAACAGAAGAGTAATTTTTTTTTTTTTTTTTTTTTGATAGCCCCTTCCACTTTAAACACAGGAAGCACTTAATTAGCTCTTTTGGAAAAAATATATTTTCTGTAACTGCAAGTAGTGAAAATTCAAATATTGTGCAAGAATTGTGAATCTACATATCATTCACTAGGAAGAAAACAAAACAAAACAAAACAAAAACCAGACAAAACAAACAAAAAGAAAAAAAACACCAACCAATAATATTCAAAGCAAGTTTAAACATTTCATATTTTATCTACCAATTTCAAAGTCCACTTTCAGTTGTATTCCATACACATACTTGTCTGGTTTCAAATCCCTATGTACAATTCCATAATTATGAAGGTATTCCAAGGCCAGAACAGTCTCTGCAAAGTACATCCTCGCCATGTCTACAGGTAAGGGACCCATATTCTTCATCAAAGTAGCACAGTCTCCACCTGTGGAAACAGGACAAATATTCCAGATGTATACTGATACTATAAAGTATCAGTATAAACCATATATGATGCAGAAAGGGACACAAACAACAGTTATAAATATTTATTTTCTAATCTAATTGATTCAACTGAACATGTGACCCCACCAACTACTGTACTGGAAACACACTGTAAAGCTGGGAGAGAGCAGTACAAAGATAAATCTAGAAACCAATAAAGAACATGCTGCTACCTACAAGAGGAAAAAAAAAAACAAAAAGAAAAAAAGTGTCAATGGCAGAAAAGACCACACAATCATACATTTCTGTCCACTGTTCTGCTTTAGCATCAGCATTGTCTCCTCTTTCCTATTTCTTTGTAAAAATAACTATTAACAAATACCCACACATGTGCTAATGAAAATTTGAACCCCAGAAAAAAGCAAACATTTCCACATGAACTTTGAATGATAGCACACTTCTGATTACAGTCGATACAACCCTAAGAGCAGTTATTTCCCATTATAGCTGGAGCACAAGTGTTTTACAAGCTGTTTACTGGAGATAATGAGTGGGAGAAAAAAACCCCCACAAACAAACACCTTGCTATTGGATCCTAAATCTGAACTGCTAGAATACAGAGGACACACAGGAGGGCTTTCTACTACAAGTACTGTATGGGTTATTTTTCTTTCTTGATGTAAGAAAACTCTCTTCCTCCTCTGTAAAATAGAACAGTCATTTTACCTTCCACATATTCCATGACCATGCATAAATGACGTCTTGTTTCAAAGGAGCAATACATGCTGACAACAAACGGATTTTCTGCAAATGTCAGGATATCACGCTCGACAAAGGCCTGTTGGATCTGGTTTCGGAGGATGAGATTCTGCTTATTAATTTTCTTCATAGCAAATCTTTGTCTGGTTTCTTTGTGTCTCACAAAATAAACCGCACTAAAAAGTTCAAATGGGAGAGACAAAGAAAAAAAGTCTGATTAATTATTAAAAATACATTTTAAAATATATTTTTAAACTAGAAAATACTTTTTTTAAAAAACGATAGATATATTATATAAAAGGCTTGTTTAAAGTCAGTAGTTGACTGTCTTTCACTGCCTCTTGTGAGAGGCAGATAGTACCAGAGCATATTATTACAGACTCTTAATAAATCCTCCCTGCACATCACGTGCATCTGTAAGATCATTACTACCATATTTTAAAATGATTAACCATTAAGTTTCAAAGACTCAAAGCCCAGTAAATATCTGGGACATGCTGGCTATATTTTCCTAGCTGCCTAAAGTGCATTCTCCAGTCTTACAGTCACAAGCAGACAACTGTATGACTTTGCTCTGGGATTCTATTATTCCTCAGAAAAACACTGTCTATTTCAAGTGTACCAGATTCACAAGACAACTGCAACACAATAGTCTTCCTCATTCTCACATATGTATACACTGTTTATGCTACAAAAAGTGCTTTTAAATGACCTTTACCTTAGAAAAATGTCTAACATCCTCCCATAACAGTAACCCCAGCAAACAGCATTTATACTTTATGAAGAAAACTATGCCCCAGCCAGCAGCATGTTTATCATTAACCAAATTAAATTATCCAGATTAAATACTATGCAATCAGTCACTCCACTCTTACAGCCAAGACTCCTGTTTTTTCTCTAAATTGAAAAATCTTTTAATTACTGAAAAAAGTCAGACAGGCTTCAGGCCTACTTTACAGGTCTTCAGTAACTTCAACTTTTAGAGCCATTTTACAGTCCATTCTACATTCAGTGCTTAGGGCTAATATAGCCATATTGCTTGCTTTTTATCCTATTTTCTAATCTATCAAAGGACTCTGAACTCCTTGTGGAGACACAGGTGCTGTACTCACTGCTTAAAAATTTCAGCTGCTGACCAGGTGAAATTAATTTTCACAAGCAATTTCCTGAGAAGAGACTGCTAAATACTGTATGAGCCCAGAATTATGTCTGACATTGCTGTTGCCTCCAGTGAAGAGAAGCTACTTGTGAGGCTGTGAATCACACTGCAGCAATATGCTAAAGTTTACAGTTATTTAAGATCAGAATTTAAAAACAGCACTGTACCACATCATAGCTAGGCAATGTCTGTGACCAGATGAAAATTATCTGGGGGTAAGAAGAAAGGCTATCTGAAGCACTGCAGCAGTCCTGACATAAGCAACCAATGCTTCTGAGCTCTGGGACAATCTGGGACAGTATCAGACTTAACCCAGTCTGCCTAGAAAGACATGAGAACCTGAC
>JAWWES010000094.1:50173914-50185359 GCA_035583135.1 Lophotriccus pileatus
ATGAAGAGAACATGATGGCTTTGATCCTTCTCTCACAACTCGTACTCATTGTAGTTGTTCTAGTATGTCATCAGTTTTGAAAAATTAAACCACCCTTTCACATACCTAACAGCAGAAACGCCTTCTACCTTCATGAAAGCTAGTAACTGGTAAGCACAGATTCAAAGTGATGAAACTGCCATCCAAAATTCTGATAGGTAAACTGTCTGGTGCTACTCAAGTGAACCTACAAAGCCACACATCCCTCTCTCCCCTTCCACTTCGGAACTGGTGGCTGCCAGGCATGATGAATTAACCTGAATGATGGAGTTTTATTCTACAGCTGGGTAACTTCCTTAGTCCCATTCCCACTACAGTTTTATCAACAGAGTAGAGAAGGGACAGCAATACTCACAGGTTAGGTGCAGCAGCTGCTCAAGATAACACTGCTTCCAAGTTTTTAAATTTATCAAGCAACACCATTAGCCAGTATGTCATGTACGTACTGACATTACCATCCCTGTAGAAGTAAAAGCATTCCAGGCAGGACGAAGAATGGTATCATGAATTTGGTTTAAGCAGATACATTTATAAATTGGTGAAGACATACTGAACTAACATAACTCACTTCTCTGGGATCAAATGTAAAGCTGTTTCAGGAAACCAGACTGATGTTAACTTGAGATGGACTACTACTACCTGCTACCTCCTCTTGCAAGTTGGAATATGAAAAAAATGTTCCTGTGATTGCATAAAAAGTTTAAACTTTAGGAAGTATGAAAAGTTTTGACTGGCTGAAAAAGTAACATAGCTTGTGAAACCCTTAATGACTTGGCCAGAATCCTACATGTTTACTGATTCACAGCTTATTTAACTTCTTGTATAATCCTAGCCATTCCCAAAGGTCTCATCTATGACACCTCATCTACTATATACTCATTTGATTGCACTATCACTTAAAAGCAGAGAACTGCTAAGATATTACCCAATCACTTAAAAGCAGAGAACTGCTAAGATATTTACTCAAACCTTCACAAAACCAACAGTTTACATTTAAACTCATGAAGTTTAGCATATCTGACAAATCTCTGCTACAGCACAGCAAGACCAACAAATGTCAAGCAATTAAAACTTTCTATTTCACTAATAAAGGCAAAAACACCACAGCAAAATAAAAGAATGGATGGGGCTTTCTTTAATTGATTCAGAATGAAACCCTCCATTATAGCCTCAAAATAAGTAAAATATTACTGCAGAATACTAAATTTTTAATAAGTCAGAGCACAAAACATGTGCAATGACATTTTTTGAGAATAAATCAATGAAGCACAAGTAGAAGTCACATATCTTTAGATGATTTCAAAAAATTAGTGGCCTGGAAAAAGACAGGAGGGAAAAATAATCCTTGTAGCATAACAACAGTAACTTTCATTTCAGCTGTTTATATTTGTAAATGAACTGCAAAAAAATGCCTTTAGGACAATTTATTGCTTTATATTCACATGAAACAGATGTCATTGATTTATTACACTACATTTTGTAGATGGATTAGAGAGCATTTAGGTTATCTTGATGTGTTTCCCTTTAAACTTGACCATTACTTTGGGTAAATTAACTATCAACTGTATTGGTGCCAACAAAAAAAAGAAAAACTCAATAAAGATTAAAAAACGGTCTGTTGATTTTACAGTCTGTCCCATTTGACTGATATACCATGGTGGAGATTTTCAAGGACACAGGTAGTTTTGAAAAAGTGGTATCCTAGAGAATTTAGCAGCACAAGCCTCATCAACTTACAATATTCAATAGGTGCTAAAATAATTTTTAAAAGTGAGTAAATACTTTCAGAAGTTTATTGTCTCACATTTCACTGAGGGTGTTTCTTTCCGTCTACATGCATTGTAAGGGGCTGTTTGTTTTCTTCTTCTTGATTTTTCTTCTAAGTAGTAACAATTTAAAAGAAAGATATAAATCAAAAAAATCTACCTTTGTTATTACTTCCTTAAGGATGGAAATAATAGCACTCTACTAAACTTATGAGCTTTTCAAATTCCACTAATATTATCACAGTATAACCTGACAGCCTACCCCTGTTTTTAAAGACAATGATTCAAGAACAAACTGAATACACTCCAAGGTATTCATTCTCTATCAGTTCTCCTTTTCTTCTCATATTTATCAAGGTCTCATCCAATTTTTACAAGACTACATTGACAATTTCACTTATTACTGGATTTTAAGAGGTATTTGTAAGTGTTGATTTTCCCAGCCACAAACATGAGAAAAAAAAAAATCACATATGTCATGGAAGGCCATGGCTTTTCATCCGTTCTTTTCCAGCTTTTCAGATCTTTACTTGTCTCTGGTTTCAGTTGTCTCCAGTCTGTATTTCTTAATGGCTCATCGAGGCTCCTTCTGACTGTGACACCCATGGAGCAAGAGCAACAGGTCTACTGAACTTCTGACTGCAGGTTCCAGGCCTCACACTGCTGACTACAGTATGCCCTTCTGCAGCTGCTCCCTCCTCCACCCATCCCTCAGCAACCAAAAACTGCTGGGAACTGCGGCAGGTTCAGTGACTCTTGACACCCCTTTCTCCAACGGGTGCCCAGCCCACACAGTTCCTCCTATCCTCCTCCAGTAAGACAGAGATGAAAGGAAAAATTGAGAGGACTTAGCATCTGCCAAGGGAAGGCGAAAGGGGTGTAGTCAGGGAGGCGGGCAGCATCTACCGCTAACTGCTTGAAAGGCTTTGAGTACTGAGGCAATTGGGAGAAGCTGACATAAAGTAAGCTACAAGTTTGCCTAAGGAGAAATTTGGAGGAAAATTAGGCAGAGGTTGACTAGTGAGAAGTTGCACTTGAATATTTACATAACTGTAATTCAAATTATTCTATTTCCTTCAGGATTTTTGCTGAGGTAGGTAAACACATCTGGACACAAGTAGCCTTCACACAAGTTACCATAATCAACAGTACTAAATGCATCCTGTTCCAGAACTCAGAGTTACCTTTAACTAAATATCATCAGAGAGAGACAAATCAGCCTCAGGCCACTAAACAAACACAGAAAACTCCAGTGGGTACATTGCAGGTGTTCCTTCTCCTATGTTCAAGATTTCTTCCAAGAGTGCTCAGTCCTACCAGGTCACTACTGCGTCCTACCTCAGGCAGAGGTGACACAGAGCAGGGTCAGTCTAATGGGGTCCCTGCTGGAGAGCAGCACAGCCCTCCTCCACCACCAAGCTCTGAGTCTCATTTAGCTGTGAGCTCCTCACCTCAAGATGGAAACCTCTCTTTTTTGAACCAGTACACATCCCTCCTATTCCTGCTGATTACAGAGACCAACAGTTTGTGCCTTGATACATTTCAATGTAGAGGAGGAGCCAAACAAAGGCTTTAACAGGTAGTACTGGATCAGAAGATGTAACTGAGGACAGACACCATCACTGCCCAGTACTTCCCATATAACTGGTATTTAGATAACATTTGGTGTTCATTTAAGGTCCAGGTTACCAAAATGTTCTCTTAGCCTTGTGGGATATCTCCAGATGACTTACTTACAAGTTGCACTAGCCAGTAAGTTGTGCAATTTCCAAGTAACCAGAAACTAATAAAGTAACAGCAATTCACTAGAAGCTAATTGGTTAAAACTTTAGGATTAGAAGAGCATCCATGGAGAAGTAACAAAACACTGCTTCCCTACTTCAGGAAATTTATTTCTATTTCAACAATATTTTTAGGTCAAGTAAGCACTCATTTTTATCAATCCGTGTCCCTACAAATGAAGTTTTATTCTGTCTCATATCTGCATACACACAGGCTGTTTCCAGTATTATAAAGGCGAATTAAAATCTGCCTTCTCATTTACTCAGATTTTATCTTTAGCAGGATCTTCAGCAGCTTCTGAAAAATCTTTGTGATTTAATATTCAGTACTTTAATGTACTGCAGCACACAGTAATTATTTATTGCCTAGCAAACTTTTCAAAAGCTCATAAACTCAAATATTAGTAACAAAACAGGAAAGCAAAATGAAAAGAGCAGCAGTGCAAACTCACTCTCACACAAAGATCCCTGAAATTAGAAATAATGGAAAGTTAAGCGAAACTAAAATGCAAAAGACTCATCACACTCAGGGATTACTCACCCATAAGCTCCATTACTAATCAGTTTAATTGTTTCAAAATCACTTTCACGAGGTTTCCTCTGCAGCTTCAGTGAAGTGCTAGAACTCTTCAAAGGAAGAGGTGAGAAAGAACAAAGTTAATACAGTACTTTTTTTCAAAATCAGGTGAAAAAAACCCAAAACCAAACAACCAAAAAACCCCAATCATCACCAGGTAAAAGCTCTGGTCAGACAGTTACACAGTCAGCACAGAGAGGGACCAAGGGACTCCTGAAGCAAAACTGCTTTTTCATCAAACCGGTATCTGCTACACTGCAGCAAACTGTCCACCTATCTACATGCAAAGGTTACAGCCATGAGGGTTTCTGGTAACATAATTACTGGCAATTCATATCTGGAGTTAGGGACGACTGTGAATCCCACAAGGCTCTCGTTGGCCACTGCCTTCCCATTTTAGCAAATCTCATAGCCTGGTAGTAACAAACTGCTGATGAGCTCCTGTTCATTCAAATAAAGTTTTGCACATTTCAAACTAAAGTTAGGGTAGAGTGTGCTGTAACTTAGGATAGACTGAAAAGAGACAAAATGAAAGAGAAAAATATGAAAGATAAAAATGCATTAATTCTACCTTTAGAGAATCACTTTCATCTACTTGTCAGAACCTTTTTAAAATTGAGTTGTCCTGAGTATGGCAAAACCTTTTTTTCTAGTTTTAATTTTTAATTAATCTTCAAGATGTGTGAATTAGAATTGGGGTGCAGGGAGGAAAGATGAGGGCACAGGACCCCAAAATCAGCATTCCAAACCCACAATATAGTTCTCAAATGTTTTCCAAACCTCCAAGAAGTTCCATGATCCCTATCCAAGCAGTTTGGTAATAGTTAGAAGTTGAAAGTAGAGCTGGTTGGTACATTTTCAATTAAAAGCTTGCTAAAGAAAATCCAGTGCAAGATCAGGAGGTGACAGAGAGGACTTACTAAATTGCTTAGCCCACTTGCATGCCAGTACGGATTCTTCCTAATTGCATTGTTTATTCCACAGCTACACTTTGAGATACTTCCAAATATCCTGTAGTTTTTCTGTACTAATTTCATTTCATCATCTCCTTTACTTATATTCCTTTATTACACTGCATTATCCTTCCTGTATTTCTTCAGCATTTGCACAACACAAACTTTACAATTTCAATTTCTTAGCTGACGCACCTTAGATTCTGTTAAGCACTTCAGCACTTCCTTTAAGCCTTCTAGTTATTCTGACTGTCTTTTCTCCAGTTTGTCAGTATCCTTCTACTAAATACTGCTTGGGTGTAATACAGCATTTTAAATGCAGATGAATGAAACCAGCAGAGTAAGAGACACCCTTTGTGTCAAATACGGAATTATGGCTTTATAAGTGACATTTTGCCATAATGTCAGAAATTATCCCAATGTAATATGAAATGTACTGGAGAATGGTCTTTTCTGTTACATATCAGAGCTAGTTTAACAGATAATCTATGCCTGCTAACATTTGTAAATACATGTAAAGTACCACTGAATTACCCACACATCTCCTCAAACAGCACTTGCTTTCTCTATCCACTTAAACTAAAAATCAACCCATAAGTTATTAGAACTTCATCTACTCTGCTGACTAAAATCCAAGGTATAAGAACCAACTTTTAAAAATAAGAAGTTAGAATAAGAGCATTTAAGCCTGTAATATTCAGCGCAAACAACTCGTCCAGCTCATTTTTGTTTCGCCATCCTGAGCAAACATCTGACAAAATATTACTGTAACATACCCATTACTGTAAGCAAATATTTCCAAACGCAGATTCAGAAGAACGATGTAAACCTTCCAAACTGTAAACTAACTTTCTGAATCTAGCCTATTTGCTAACTTACTCATTTCTTCATTGTCTCTTCACTGGATCTGTTCAGAGTCTCACTTGATCATTAGCTGCCTCTGTGAATGGACTGTTATAAAATCTCTTTAAAATTCTTTGTTTTATTAAACAGTTTACAAGTACTTCTAGAAGAAAAAGAAATACACTGATTGAATAGAAACAAAGAAAGCACCAGTGGATTTTGTGCTAAAGCTATTGCCACATGGTTGACACTAAATTCATGGAAGCTAAAGACACTAAAACATCTAGGAAAATAGATAGAAAGCTTTGTTATACTTTTTTGAAGATTTTTGCATGCTGAACATCATGGCCTTAGTGTGAGGATTAACCAATGCTTATTCAATCTGTTCACACATACCAGGAGAAAACAGAACAGGAAGGGTTGGGGGAACACAGCACATTTTCCTTGTTCACATTCAGCAAAAGCAGCAACATGACAGAAAAGCTTACATTTACTGATTCATCCACTTCCAGAGTTTCTGCTGTCCCACTCTCACAATTAGCTAGCTGAGCTATCTCTGGAAAGAAAAATTAAAAATTTCATTTTAAACTACAGCAAATACAAAACTAGGTGAAGCACAGAAAACCTGAGAAGTGACACCTTTCTGGAATACTACATAAAAAATGGTGTTCTCATATAGTACTTGCCAAGTAATTTTCAGGGCATCTTGAAGCATAGATAAAAAAAAAAATCCACCCAGAAAATTAAGACCTGCTATTCAGTGCCTATGTAATCTTCCACTGATGAATTCAAATGGCCATGAAGCAATGAAGAGCAATACTGTTTTCACTGCTGAGATGTGGGAATTCTGAGATTTGTGTGTAAACTGAGCATTAAGGGAAAGACAGCACTAATCTGCTAGGAACTCCTGAGGATCTCAGCCCCAGAGGGGTTAACAGTAAGCACCCTCCTTCTTGGGCTCCTTTACAGTTAAAGCAGAAGCTTCTAGTTTAGACTAAAGATGGAATCCAAATATTTTGCATCTTCTACACAGAAATACTGATAGGCCTAGCAGAATAAGCTAAAAGCCCTATTCTTAGAAGCTTATAATTTAGAGAGTCACAACACAGATGACTTCTCTAGGAAAGTATTATTTTGGGAGTCTACAACTTGACTAGAATATTTCTGCCAGAGTCAACCTATACTGCAAAGCTCCTAAGCCAACCCCATTCTTCGGGGGGGGGGCAGAAACCAAGAATTCATTTGGGTAATAAAAGCTAAACAGGAGAGTCAGTAGCTAGAAGACCCCATATACATACTTGAATCATACATAGTTGATTATATATCCCCTACATAGCCAAAGATGCATATTTTATCACAATTATGTGCTCAGAATCAGACAGATAAGACCACCTGAAATTTGTAAGATGTGTTTTTATCTCAGGACTGTTAACTGAATTGATGAATATGAAATATAACTGAATATTCACACAGAATATCTAAACTGGATTTTTCTATGTATTTCTGTATATATGATGATTATAACTGAAATGCTGCACAACACTTATTGCAATTTTTAAAAGCAAATTAACCACACAGACAATTTTCTGTTGGAACAGCTAAAGATTTAAAAGGAGTAGCTCTCATCTGTAACCACTATTGAAAATAAAATGTAGGTAAAGTGTAAGAAACAGAAGAAATTAGAATGTCACTTCAAAAGTCAAGCAGACTTTTAAAGTGTTAAAGAAGCTAAAAACATTCCAAAAATTAAGTCAATAAATGGTGAAAAATATCTCCACTGAGCACGAATAAATCTTAAGGAAAAAGAAATTATATAGGATGAACTTCGGGTTGGTTTCCCTGGGAAGTCACAGTTTTGTGAACACGGGAGTTTTAAAATAGAAGTGCTGATGAAACCTGTATTATATGGCAGAGAACCAAGCGAGCTGAAATAATATACTTTGACAGTCTTCTCAACTGAAATTACTTTCATAAGTAGCATATTGAAACACTACCTTTTCAAACAAAGTTTTGCAAAATAACCATTATCTGAGAAATCTGTATTATTTGCAAGCAGTAGATAGTAATGGGATGGAACCAAGAGCCAACTTTCAAAACAGGGAGCTATGGAATCATTTTGCAATGCCTGAAGAGATTTTTAAAACTCATCTAAATACCACTGAACATCTGTCCTTTTTCTTTCATTGATTTAAACCATTTCTCAAGACTCATCATTCAAAAAGGTAAAGATGGTAATTTAAAAAACTTGCGGAAAAATATCTCCCCCGGGAAGTTTTTGGAAATGCAGCCACCACTCTCTGCTAAGTGATGAACTGTTGTGGCATTGCTTTCAGTACAGTATAAATTTATCTAGCATTATCTCCAAGTAATGCATGCATCATTTCACTCAAAGAAAGGACACTGCAGCTATGGCAGCAAACAAAGGAGGTAAGTAGAGAAAGCTATGAAGTAGATTGCTTTTCTCTGTAGATGAAAAAAAGAAGTCATTGCATGGTGACTTATACTGCTTATAAATATCACTTTTTTTGTGGGGTGGCAGGAAAGCATTAACACGAATCAGATGGCCAGAATTATTTGATCACAAATACATATACACATTAATCTTTAAAACTATACAAAAGTTAATTCTATTGCCCAAATCTCCAACTGAATCAAAGATCAGCAATCCATACATCATACTGCTATCAGTATTTACTGACAAACCAAATACTCCATTTATTCCCCTCAGAAAAAAATAAAACAAACAATATTTCAATTATCCTGGAACACTTTAAAGTTTATATTATATAAATATCAGTTAATGAACTATAATTTTAAGATGTGTTATTCTGTGAAGATAGGAAGCAGACTAATAATAGACTTTATTTTCTTTAGATCTGTTAATATAGAATGAATATCAGCTATAACAACACTCAATCTAAATGAATTAGATCTAACCAAATTCCTGACAACACTGGCAGTACTGAACTTAACAAACTGCTTTAGTTCCACAAGAAAGAGTTTTAAATGCAAAATGCGACTCCTCTGACTTAACAAGAGGTGATCATGCATCATAAGAACTAGCCAAAAAAAAAAAAGTTTATCATAGTTTTTTGCTATTTGTGTAATCAAGTTCTCTCAGTCCTGGTCATAACACAGAAGACAAGCTAATTGGCACTAGCTAAACTCATTTTTGCATGATGGCATGTCCACCAATTTCTTCCAAATTACAGAACTAGCACTGAATACAATGAACTGATTTCCATTTGTCACCAGTGATAGAATACGGTTTCAGGATGGCAAAGAAGATAGTTTGACTAGGACAGAGAAGTAATTTTTTTAATGCTGTCCTCAAAATAATCATAAAATGGCTTGGGTTGGAAAGAACCTTAAAGATCATCTCTGCCATGGACAGGGACACCTTCCACTAGACCAGGTTGCTGGGAACCCCATCCAGCTTGGCCTTGAACATATCCAGGGATGGAGCACCCACCACTTCCTTGGGAAACCTTTTCCAATATCTCACTACTCTCATAGCGAAGAAAAATTTTACAATGACAATACCTCCACTGGAACCTAAGTTCTCCCTACAAAAGTTTTCAACATGTACACATGAATTACATGGAAAAATAAATGGAATGGAAGATAGTTTTCTCACTGACTTTAAGATGCAGAAGCCTGGGGCCACTGAAAAGCAAACAACTCAGCCCAGGTTTTTTCCTTTATACCTGTGGTTAGATAACATATGATAACCATCAAATTATACCAGTAAATTTCAGCTAGAGCTGAAATAAGAAGGGTGCATTGTCAGGCTGGAAGAAGATGACTAGTATCATTGACACAATGTATTTGTGAATGATATTCAAACGGAAAAATCCTGTATATAACAGGTTACCTTTTTAATGCCTTTGAGCTTGGGAGAGTACTGTGAGGGTTAGCAAATGCTTGTTCTGCTTTACCTTTACCCTTTTCAGGCACACACAGATTATTAGAATGATAAATCACATTGAGAAGAATCTGGGAACCTGCAGCTCTACCAGGAAATGCACTTACCTTCCAGAGGATCTTTATTTAAGCCCAGCTGGCTAATAATATATCGAGGGATGTCTGTTTTAATGCCCTGACCCTCTTTAGCATGGCCTTCAGCTGCTTCCAAAAGATAATAGAACTCTTCAGGATCAAATTCCTAGAAGAAAAATAATCACCATCATTTTCTCTGTTGAAACTGAATTCTCAGAGCCTAACAAAACCATCCTTTGCATTTTCTACTGGACATATTTGATATTTCCCTATTAAAAACAATAGCTCTTTATTCTATTACTAGTAATCTATTAATCCATTCTGGTTTTTCTACATTGTAACATATTGTAAGCAATGAAATTCCACACCATTACTTCAGAGCTGTACTTAATAGGAATAGTATGTTTTTTGCCTTCAAAACTTCACATAATACTGAATGAAATGACCTACAACCAGCAACAATAACATTTCAAACAGAGAAGACTATCTCCCTGCATCTGCTTGCCTACAAAAACACATTACAGAAACAAACTGTAAATATATTGTATTACAATTTTTAGTTCTATAAGAAATTTGAAGTAATGAACATATACGCATTGTATTTTATGGAAAATACAATTAAATAAATCAGTAACTTTAGAAGGACGACAAAATTGTAAGTTGATAAAAAAATAGTTGAACTTCATTGATCCAATTGTTCCAGATCTAGAAATGAAACATTTTCCTCTGGGAACTAACTATATAGTAACTCTTTTCATAACATACCTAAAAGGCAAGCCTAAACAAGCAACAAAAAGGAACCAAAAAAATAGAAATTAAAAACCGCCTATCCCCAAGTCCCTTGGAAATAGTTTAATTTTACTACCTTTACAGATTATAAAAATAGGAATGTATTTAAAGGAGCAAGAAATTTCATTAGAAGGTTTGTTGGGTTTTTCTTTTAGTAGAATTTCTCTCTCTCTACCAGCATGAATTCCTATCAAAATATCTCTTCATGGCTACTGCATTCTTCAAAATGTTCATATAAACAGGTGCCATGCTTAACAGAGTGTTAAAACATGATGAGTCATGAAACACTGATGCAACCAAACAGACTTTTTCCTGTCACAAATACCTGTGGAAGCCACGCAGATTGCTGAGCTAGCTTCCTTGACTCTTGTTTTGTGGCCTAACGTAATTCCACATGGTTTTAGTCTACATGTTGAGTCACAAGGCTCCCGTCCTAGATTCTCAGGCTACTGAGGACTTGGAAACTCGACATCTCAACCCGGAAAAGAGCTTGAGAAATTAGGTATCATGCTTCATTTTGAAAGCACCAAAGCAGCTGCAGCTAACAACATATCTGAAGTAAAATATCTGTGGAATTTTCAGTTTTATGGAAACAATCTTAGTTTTACACCATCATTTACCAACAGTCCTGGCTCTCTGGGGAGGTCCCAGATGATTGGAAGTTGGCAAATGTCACACCGATCTACAAAAAGGGCTGC
>JAWWES010000094.1:50198973-50222825 GCA_035583135.1 Lophotriccus pileatus
GCTTGTAAAGAACAAAGTTCTGCTCTACTGTGATACGTAAAAACTATTTCTGCTCTCTGGTTGATAAATTTCTAGATGAATGTGAATTTTATTTATACCCCACTGAAACTGGAGTGTTCTGCATGTACACTCAGGCTGTTGTATGAAGTGATCTCTCATTGCCTCTAAGAATTAGGAATAATGTGGAGGAGGCTGTACAGTGCTAGCTCTTCCAGATTCTGAAAAGGTATATGAAACCAATTAGATGGGTGTACTTCTAGTTTTGATGTGATGATTTACACATATCATCCAATTGGTAAAAGAAGAAAGAGAAAAACATTTCTACTAAGAAGTGAAGAAATAGTAACTAGATTTAGAATTCAAAGGTTGTCCCAGTGCTTTTGCAGGGCTCATAAGCATCAGAGGATTCTAGAGCAAAACAAAACAAAAAACTAACAATGAGATAGTGTAGATAACACAGTTATGCATAACACATTACAGACCAAGAACCACCCAAGACCCCCTGAAGCCTTCTGACCCATTTCCAGAAAGGTCTGGAAGAATGGACTGCACATGGTAACTATAAAAATCTATAAAAAGGTACCCTCCTCCCAAGCCCAAGGGCACCCCCAGAAGCCCAGACATTCCAACAGCTGGACTGATGCTGAAATCAGGACTGATGATATCTTTCACTTTCTTTCTTTTTGCCCATCTTTCTTTCTTTTTCACCATACCCCTTTACCTCAAACTCACTGCCATGTGCCCGTATAGTAGGTCAGGGACTAACATACCAATTTACACACTAAGTGTGTAATTTACTAATAAAACTTTACGAATTTTTGTGAACCGGCAGACTTTTCTCATTTCTTTTGACCCAGAGCATCTATAAGTCTTGGGTGTTCCTTTCCCCTTAAGGGTGGGACATCACAAATACATATAGAATGAATCTCTACTGCTGCTTTCTTCAATAGAATTCAAATGTATTTATCAGAAAAACATTATTTCCACAAGTCAGAAAATGTTTGTTCAATGCTAGGGAAGACATCTATTTAATGTTTAATTTTATCTATTTAAATCTATTTAATACACTATGTTTAGCCAGGAAAAATTGTGGGATAAGTCAACAAAGGTATATTACAGAAGTTAAGATATCTAAGTCAATAAATGACAGTGCTATACTTTTTTGCAAGAAATGCAAATACCATGTAAAATTGCTTCACATTCTAGGATGACTACAGAATCTAGTAATCTTAAGTATATTAATTAGAATTACCATTTTAAAATTGAAGACGACAAAGGAAAAGCTATGAATATGGACAGAAAACTAAAATTGTGTTTTGATCTGTTTTTGACACAGCTTTTAATTTTATTTCTAGTAGAACAAGCCTGTTTCTTATGAAAACAATGATATTTCCATGGCTATTACTTTTATCTGATATAACCTCCTTTATAATAATATTTAGATGAAGAACACAGCACATTTGATCTAGTCCTCATGTGAGGTATACAAATATGCCCTATGGAAAAGTGTTAAGGAACTCATGTGAAATCAATGAATTTACTTTGCAAAAGCAAGATCTACACAGAAAGGAAAGCACACGTCAAAAATCAGTGCTGCTGAGGAAAACTTCTTGAGATACAAGAAATTGCTCAGTCTGGTTTAAAATAGATAGAAGTGTCTTCCCAGAAGTCCTTGGGACAAAAATATAATAACAGAGACTGAGGGGAGACCTCATTGCAGTCTATAACTTCCTCATGAAGAGAACAGGGATGGTCACTGATCTCTTTTCTGTGATAGCGAATGAGGGGACCCCAAGGGAATGGCCTGAAGTTGTGTTAGGGGAGATGGAGGTTGGATATTAGAAAAAGGTTCTTCACCCAGAGGGTGGTTGGGCACTGGAACAGGCATCCCAGGGCAGCGGTCACAGCACCAAGCCTGACAGAGTTCAAGAGGCATTTGGACAATACTCTGAGGCACATGCTGTGACTCCTGGGGCGTCCTGTGGAGGGCCAGTAGTGGGACTCGATGATCCTTGTGGGTCCCTTCCAACTCAGAATATTCTGTGATTCTGCGATAAGATAAAATGATTACGTTTCATCATTGTACAGAATGCTTAACACAACTGTTTCACAAGAGAAACAGAATAAACCATGGGAAGAGAAAGCCTACTTTATTGGAAAAGAAATATCAAAAAAAAAGAAACATCAGGTATCACCTGTTCAGTAGTTATATGTACCATTCATAAAACATAAAAAGCAAGGCTAAATATATAAGAGCCATGTTTGGATCGACACAGTCCAAGCCTTTTACTGCAGAAGATGCTATGTAACTGACAAAATGTCAACTATTTGCTATATCTGAAGCAGGCTTCCTCCACAACTCTATCTCCCCAGTCTCTCAGGTGTGACTATCACAATAAACAGCTTAGTTCCAGGTTGTAACATGAGCCAGTACTTCCTCTACAGAATAGAGATGTACAAGATGGACAGATTGATACTTCTCTCACTGTCCGGCTCCTAAGTACTAAAGCAGGACATCATGCACTCCCATGGCATGTATCACAAGTCAGCTTGCACATGGCAGGGGGGCTGATAGAAAATCACATCGAAACAACTGCTCCAACAGGCAGAAATTAGTAAGTTAGACTTATCCCATTATGTATAATTCACCCCATCTTAAGACAGCAGTCTAATCCAGGATGGATGAATCATATCATAGAGTAGGTTTTTTATCAAGGCAGCCTACTTAAGACTTAATACCTAACTACATACAGTTAAAATAAGGCAGATCTAAAGGGGGCAGTTAAACATTACTTATTCTCTAAGCAAAGCACACACCATTGCTTGAAGTTTTCTCCTATTTCAGTGAAGTAAAGCAGTTTCATATCACGTATTAATTCCAAGTCTATTAACCATAACAAAAACTACATCGTCTTCTTCTAAGGGAGACATACTATTTTTGAGAAGCTAAAGCACATAGCAGAAATCTACCAGCACAGCAAAGTGGATACTTACAGAAACAGTTGAGCTGGGTGTATTTGTACCGTAGCCAGAAGAAGGGAGGGAAGCCAAAGACCAGCGGCGACCATCAGTCCTGTTGTGAAACTGAGGTTAGTCAAACAAACACTGCAGTACCTTAATACAGAAACATCTGTGGAAGTATTACTGTGTAAAATTGCATTCCAAAATCATGATGCAAACAGGACTTTAATAAACAGTATACTTTCACAAGGGACCACAATAAACAAGCATTCACCAAGGATGACTTAGGCTTACAGATTATTTTCTAGTGTGTTTTTCAAATTAAAATTCTATGAGATGAAACAACCACAAAGAAAATGAACAGCTGCACAGAACTGGGGTCTAACTAATACACACAGAAACGAACAACAGGACAGTTTACAGCTCTTTAGGTCCATCAGATGAAAATTATTAAGCAAATTAAAAAATCTTATGAACAAATGTAAACCATAATGCTCTGAACCACAGATAACCAGCACAGTCCGCTTGAAATACAAGGATAGTGCGTTCTTAAGTGGCATCAGTACAGGATACCAGCAAACTAGCAGGCTAATATCAAATAACTGCAAAGAATGATTAGATAAAACTAAACTTGTTAAATGTTAGATACATAAATCAGGAAAAAAAATTTTGCAGCAAAAAATCATGCTCACTCAGAATAAAAAAATAAAATACATATAAAAAATTATAACCAAATCCAAATTACATTGCTCACTGCTTAAGGTGAGCTACATAACAGACAACATGGAACTTGAACATTCAAAGTCACAAACCAAATAAACAACTATGGGAGTCATGTTTGGATTTCTGAGAAGGTAACATTTACCTGTCATTTCGATGCCCATGACTGGAGTACAATTGCATCAAATATGTTAAAAAAAGGCAAAATAATATATAAATTTTAAACATAAGTTTTTACTAACATGAAACAGAAGTTTTCATGTTAGTCAAAGATCTGTTTTACAGCTAGTACAAAGACGATCTTTCAAGTCTGATTTACACAAATAGTGTAATTTTGAAGAACTGAAGTCATGCGAATCAGGAATCTTAAACCTCTTGATGCAGCTTCCCTTCCTTAAGAAAACTGTCTAGAAAACCCCCTTGCTTCTTTCTAATCCAAGGTATTAGTTCTTACTACCATTTATCCATCCACAAACTACAATTAAAGCTCTAGGACTTTGAATACATAAAGTGTGAGAAAAGAACCTACAGTGCATTATTAGTATTAAAATATGAAGTGCATATGTGCTAGAGGGACTGCTGATTGTATCAAATACTGAACTCTGAAAAAAACTTCCTCCATTTCCATAATTTCATTTTTAATTTAGTAATTCTTCTCCCTTCTTTCCTTCACCCAGATACATAAGACACCTCCAGATGAATAAACCATTCCAAAGTAATTTTCTCTTCATTTGGCTTAGCTAAAGCTGTTCACAGTTGAAACAAGAACTTAGACAGTATTTAAAAATGAGCAGCTGTGAGAAAGTACTTCCTTACTGAGTAACTCACAGTGAACAGGGTTCCTGCATCACACAGGAAGGCAATCAAGGGTGAGAATGGGATATCACAGAAAATTATCTGGGAGACAAAGGTAGGAGAATAGGAGTCATCCATAAGGGATGATGAGGAAGAAAGCAGAGCAAGCCTGTAGAGCATTTTCTGCTGGATTCTGATACACAACTTGTCTCTGCCCCAGAATATGGTATTACTCACTTTCTCACAGCTCTAGAAAGCAGATTCTGTCACCTACCCATGGTTTTGTGGATGCCAGACTTGCATGTACCAGCAGAAGCAGTGGCTTCCAGAGGTACAGGCTATTCCCGGGCACTAATGACTCAACCAGATATGGGCAGCAAAAGGTGACCCTGCTGTTTGTTGCCAAGGTCCTGGGGAAGGCTGCCTTGAGCCCCGCATGGCAGAGGCTGGCAGCATGGCCGAGGACCTCCTCCCTGATGTATCCCCCTTTTCTGTGAGGCCAGTGGCTGATGAGAAGCAGCTACACTGGGAAGATACTTCCCAGGAGCCTTCCAAACCATGTCCTTTTCCTCCCTCTCCCTTCCTCACACTTTCCCGTCTTTTTGGTATCCTCACTGACTGGTCACAGTGGATGGAAAAGGAATATCCACACACCTACACCACTTTGCCCCTGTTTCTTCAACCTGCTGTATCTCACACACACAGAGGTTTGTTCTTCCTTTCCTTTGTATCTTCATTAAATTTACAAAATACAACAAAAAAGGCAAAAAAAAAATCAGAAGACTGAAAACTGCTCTCATTAACCACAGGCCATTTTATGACAAAAACACATCCTATCACAGGTTATATAAAAATAGCAACACACATAACAAATTCTTAAGAAAACGTTACATTAAAGCTGTTTTAAACTTCAGTGTCATCAAGCATTTCACTATAAAGATAGAACAAAAGCAGTTTCTATAGAAAATTTCTCTAAATAACCCATTGGAGTAGTGAAATAGTTTGAAATCAAAGAAACTACCTGTGTTACCACTTCTTCAGTTAACGAATTTATTTAGAGCTCATTACAGCGCTCTAAAAAGGTTAAAATCCAAATGAACCATTGGTAAACAATTTTTTTTTTCGCATAATGAATTTTCAAGTTTGCAAAGACATAATGTTTTAAACTTTCTGTTGATGATGGGTGGGAAAGGAAAACTACTTCCTGGCTGCTGTATTTCTAAGCAATGCCTGATCTTTCACGTCTGCTTTTTCCATTATAAGCTATTTCTGGATTTAATGAATCTTTCTAAAAATACACTTACAAACATATGTAATCTATGATGAGATAGGATCTCTGACAAAAGAAAAGCTAACAAGAGAAAATAGATTTTAAAAAAACCCTCAACTTTTTTAAGGTGTTGATTAAAAAAGTAGCATCACAAGCTATTAGAAAGACTGACAAGATCTACCGTCACTGATTAATTAGATTCAGATGAAAGAAATACACAAGTTTTCACCCCTTTGCAGCTTTAAAAAAAAAAAAAAAAATTTCCTTGCACTTACTTTTTAAATCATGTGTGTGCTACTTTACTGATCTCCCAAAATAAAGTAACTAAAACTTTAGAGGCAAGTGATGTCTCACTGCAAATTCAACAATTACATCCGTGACACTACTTAGGCATTCTAATTTAATTTTTTGTATAAAAAAACTCTTGGATAAACATATGTGCCTACCTTCACAGACTTAGAGTTAATGAACATATTATTTGAGGTAGGCTGACAAAGTATTAAGTGATAGGGAACAAGCAGGGAGTCTCCCATGACATCCTATCAACTTTGGCTATGGTTCATTTAATAACAATTTACTTCATAGATCACTTAAAATTCACTTTATATCTTTAAAAATTCAGCCAATATTAATTAATCCTCACAACACTCCTATAACAGTGCTAATTATCTCAGTGGTATAGACCATGAAACAGGTCAAGGACAGGCATTCAAGGTATGGCAATGGTATTACTGCTGCCAGCAAAATCAGACTCTGAACTCAAGACCTCTATTACAGTGCTCTTATAAGCAATGCACTTCTTACACCAGTAAAAAAAACCCTTTATATAGCTTAAAATTTCCCCATATCTCAGTGGATGAGGAGATAGTGTCTGAACTGAATTCGTTACAATAAAGTCTCCCCCCCCCCGCCATATGTATGATCATGTTGCCACTTATTCAGTACAATTTTGTTGTCACTGAGGTTTAGGAGATTTTACATAAGTGAGTTAACGCTTATTATCCTAAGCGATAGACCTGACAGATGTATTTACAATCAACTTCTAATATCTGGGTCCAACATCATTTCCTCCATGCAAAATGTGTGTTGCGTACTACATACAACCTCTTACCTTCGTGCAAAAGAAAAGTGGGCTGAGGCACTGGGAGAGAAATTCCTAGGGCTATCTTGAGGACTGTTTCCTGTTGGAGATTATACACAAAAAAAAATATTAGAGGGTTGGGTGGGGAGAACCCACTAAAAACCATTCAGGCATATTAATCTAAGCATTTCCAGCAGGTTAGAAATGAACTTCAGAATTTCTTCTCTCACAGTCTCTCAGAAAGTAAACTCTGAAACAGAACCTCATTTCAATTCACATTTCATTTATACTGGATTTTTAGTACTGATTTTTATAATTAATAAAGAACCTTTATTTAGTCTTTCAGTTTGAAAATTCCCAAAATAATTTGAGAATTAAAGTTTAAAAACCCAGTACATTAGCTTGAAACATATTTTTAATGTCAGAAAAAACGGCGGGTTTTAATCACATAAAACATTTGACAGATTAAAAAATCACAATCAAAGTGATTTAGCCCTTATATAAGGTCTCTACAGCATTTCTACAGATGCTTTATTGTGATTTTTTTTTTTAGGCTTTTGTTTGTTTGTTTGTTTTGCCTGGTTCCAAAACAAACAAGTAGATGAAACACAGTGAATTGAATTTTTTTCCCTTGGTTATGTTAGACTGAGGCATGGAAAGGCTACCACCCTTTGTGACGAAAAGCAACTGGACACTGTGAACAGGTTGTAACTTTAGGGTCTGCTACTTCTTCATATCAGAGCACCTGACCTCCTGCAGACCAGCATGAGGGGACAGGCAGCTGCTGGTGAGAGCTGCTCCTGCCACCTCCACCCCACAGCCCCTACAGGAAGAAGAAATAAAGATGACCTTAAAAAAATCCACAAAAACTACAGAACACAAACAAAACCCCCAAACTTCAAACAAACAAAAAACTCAGCCAAAACCTCAAACAAATCCACAGCAAAAGCCAAAAAGGATTAAATTTAAAATAGCACTGGCATACATCTCACAATCAATCTTTCCCTAAACATTTCCTTAAAACAACTCTAACAGCAACACATTCAAAAAAACCCCAGTGTATTTGTTGCAGCATTTCATTTTCGGATATAAATGAGACTGCAACAATAAGCAGCAGATTAAGAAAAAAGCTCCTATGTATCCAGCTAGAATCAACATGAAATTTTAAAGAAGAATATTATTACCCATGTGTGAAAAGGCCAGCACAATAGAGTGAATCCTTGAAAGGAATTCCAGTGGCCTTGATTTCTATTCAAATTTTTGAATTGACACTGCATTTATCATAGTGATGCCCATAACAGATCTCATTAATTCTATAGAAGAAAGCATAATTGTCAAGCCATTAGCTGCAAACACAGAGAGCAGCAACACAACCCCCACACCACCCCCACCCCCACCTTTTTCTGCCTAGAAGCAGATGCAAGACGGTTTCTGATCTCTGCTTAAATCACATCTTTGCAGCTGCTCTTCCCACCATCCCAAGAGACAAGGATTCCACTCTCACTGGCCAGTACCTCCAAGATTTTTTTGCCCATTTATCTGTCATGGCTTAATTATGTCCTTCCCACACTCTCTCCTTCTCCTCAAGATCCCAGCTTCTTTGTTACCTTCAGACACTTCTGAAGACCTCAATAATTTCATGACGGCAAAAATTTTCATTCCCTAAAGGGGGTTGGAGCAGAGGGAATCTGAAGCCAGAGATTTTGTGGGGAGCAACACAATGCGTTCTTGAGCTGCATGAGCTATACACCAAATTACTAAGAGCAACAGTTCATCTAATTTAACAGCTAACTGGATTTCTTTTGCTGCTACCAGAAGTTCATTTATCAAAGATAAGCTAAAAAGAGAACTGTAACACTGTGCAGACAAAACAAAGTCACAATCTTTAGCTGCTGCACTAGAAAAAATAAGATGCAATTTGGAGTGTATTGTGGACTTAGACAAGAAGTAAAAAAGACAAAGAATCTACCCTGAATTCCAGCAGAAAAGCACAGAATTAGGCTTAACACAGTGACACAGAACCAGTTTTTGACAGGAAAAAGTTTCACGAATCAGTATTTGTCAACCAATTCCTTTCCTTTGGTAGCTATTTTAAAGTTACATATGGATATAAACATGTATTTATCACATATCAAGGATAAGCCTAACTGTTCATCAGTTAAAATATATGCAAAATCTTCATATAAAAGCAAAAAATAGTTAAATAATGCAGTAATTTTATAGCTATTGCAGTGCATTTGGATTCGTGAAGAAACAATGCTGCCAGCTATGTTGTTAGAATCAACAAAAATCACTTCCTTACAGACAAAACCTAAAGAAGTCAAAGTCTTACTCAGGAAGAGCATCAGATCCTGTTATTAGGAAAATGAACATGCAAGCACTACTTTCAATAGCAAACCAGATTTTAAAATAACAAAACTGGTGATGCCATATACGTAATACCTGCATACTAAATGCTGTAGGTTTATCTAGAAGTCTTAAGAACTCAGACAAGCCTGGAAACAAGGGATTAAATACAAATCCCTAATTACTGGAGAAACAGCTAGTACTACTACAGGGTTAGGGTGTGGTGTTCTAGAAGAGCAAGACAGGTTAGGACCAGAGTCCTAGAGGTGACCTCCATTCATCACAGCATTCATCCACCCATCTGCAAGTCAACAGCAGGGAGACTTTCAAATAAAACCCAGTGCCAGTTAATTCTCCGCCCATATGGGCAGCACTTGCTTATTAGTCAAATCCCGCTGTTCTTTGGGATCTGCTAGCTGTTGTATGTTATAGTACGACGGTATCTTTCTGCTACTAAGATCACTGTCAGTGTTTCTCATCTGGTAAAGTAAACTGAACTGATAGTTAGGCATTAACCCCAGCATCCTCTGGAGACACAATCAACAGGCAATTAACATAACCAAAACAATACTGTTTCATGGAAACACACAGGGTACCTATTTTGCAAGCACCTACTATTAAGAAAACTACATCAAGGCTACTTAAACTGTGATTGTTTTCAAGGATCTTCAAAAAGTCCTGTGTCTTTGCCAGAAGGATGATGTTTTAAATCTTTAAAAAAGGCATATGTATTACAGTCACTGTATATTATTAATGTATTTTTAATAGCTGTCTACTTACAAAATAAAGAGTTTCAGATGCAATGACTGTTAGTACTGTTAGTACCAAGGGAATACCATATTAATGATAATTGTTATCCTAAATTCCTGATGGGTCAAATCCAGCTTGAACTCTTGATGTCATGGTTTGATGGTCTAAAATGCACAACAATGGGTCACACGTTCCTTTGTGTCAGTTTACTTGATGATGAACCCACAGTATGACACAAGGCATCAACCACCACCAGTTACAGGTCTGACTTTCATACCATAATAAACAGTGACAGCCAGCAGAATTCTGCAGGTGCCTTACACTGAGATCCATCCACGTGAGGAGCTCAAGCTATTTCAAAATCCGGATTTATGCTTGAAACAAACAAATCAGTTTTGTCAGTTACAGCAAGAAAGGTTTGCATGCTCCTTAAATCCATTTTCAAGAAAGGTTTATATGTTCTGACCACTGCTTAAATTGCATATCGTAATCCCATTTATAAATTTATTGAATCCCATAGGAAAGGTCAGGTTTGTCCCTGCCATACTTAGTAGACGGTTCTTTAACACCCTTCTGGTATATATGGGCAGCATGTTTTTCTCTTCACATTCTATGAAGGGGACAGAAAAAAAAGAAAAAAAAGGCAACTCTGACTGGTTAAGATGACCATACCATCTTTCCAGTCTTCCTGTTGATAAGGTTAGCAAATAAGTCTTTCAGTCTTATACAGAGAAGTTCCCACATTCTATCTCACCAGGCTTTCTCCCCACATCATCCCATTTGACCGTGTATAACCATAAATACAGGGAATATTCCAGATGAAATCTAACCAGGACATTGTACAGTGGCATAAAATCTTCCCAAATTAAATTGAAAATTACTGCCTTTATACATCTTCTGAGATTTGATTTCCAAAGCAACAACAGACTGCTCCTTGCAAACATCATCTGATCCAGAAAATTTGTCAAATCCTTACCTGAATTCCTTATAACAGCTGAGTCCACAACTTACCATACACAGAATCTGTTATGGGTCCTCCAGCAAAAAGTGCTGCATATTGCAATGTAATTTCATACTTTTTATTCTAGTCCTTGAGATCATTCACTCACTTTAAACACAGTCCCCCAATGCTATTTCATACCAGATGTCTTCCAAATTTACATCAGCTACACTAATTTTTTTCCAAAGCCACTTATGAGCAGATTAAAAAGGTTTGGTCCCAAAAAGAAAACCTGAGGACTCTACTGATAACCTCCATTCCCACTTTATAGTATCTCTCACTTTAGCACAAGCCCTGTTTTTACCCCCTTAAACAATTTCCTATTTATCTTGCAATTCTTGTCCTACAGTGTGTCATCTCAGTGGCATCACATAAAACATTTACTACAATACGGACAAGTATAATTTATAGCACTGCTAAATCTTACTCCTTCAGCAGATACAATTAAAAAGCACCACACGTGACTATTAATCATTAGGGGTTACTATCACCACAGGAACAAGCTCCTGTGACTCCTGAGGTGGGGTGGGTGAATGTCCTGACTTGCTGAGATTATAATCATTCCCTTTACAGGCTGGGTGGAGCAGATGACCCGCCTTCATAGCATCAGACACAGTGAGATAGAAAATGCCCATTATATGGGCACCAAATACTGTCCAAGCTAATGCTGTACTTCCCAGAATTCTGAATGTATCCAAGAGGACATATTAAAATTAAAATGATCTTTAGGAGGTTTAACAGCTTCCAGCCCAGATACTAAAGGCAAAAGATGGCCAAACAACCAACTTAAGACAGTTGCTAATAATGACAAAGATTTGAAACCAAAGAAATTCCCTGATTAGTCTTCTATTTTCATAAGATTAGTCTTCTATTTTTATAAGAAAAAGACTACATAGTGAAAGCTGATACTTTTCTTGAAATCTTTTGTGATCTTTACACATATGCATAAGACATAGCAAGACACTTCGACTGCAAACTAAAAATCTGACTTTTCCAGACACGAATTATCTCCATGGGTCCTTCACACAGGAAAGTGGCATTTCATACATTGTACTAGTAATTAATGTACATAACAGATACCTATCTTGCATTGGCCTTTTTAGCCATCAGCATGCTTGCAGCAAGTGTGGGTACAGTCCTTCTCAAATCTTTGTTCGCGAACCCTAGCCCTAATGATGATGACATAACAGATATACAATATTTGCTGTACACATTGCCTTTTTCTTATCTGCTTTTTAACCCTCAGTCTCAGATGTTGTAACTCTCCATGTGCTCCCAAGACTTGGACTACTTACTGATCTAAGAACTCTTTACTGTAGCTTATGAGCTTTTGGTCACTATGCTTACAAACAAATTTGCCATTCTCTGACAGATGCTACTCATGCCCTATTTGTGCTCTGCACAATCTATTTACTTCATTCATGTGGTGCTGTCTCACTGTCTCTCCCTTCCATCCTAACACGCGAATCTGAGCGCAACTGAGACAGTAAGGATGACATTTTAAAAGTTCTACATAAGTGTACAGATGCCAGCTGATTTGGACAAACCCTAAAAAGATTACCAACAGACTCTTTTAAAGGAGCAATCCCATATTACCTCCAGAGCAAACAATGAAAACTGGGGACAGGCAGAACCTTGCCAGAGATCTCTATATGACCTCCTCATAAGGGCAATTGTTGTCATCCTGAACTTGGGCCACTGGTCCTCTTCAAAGACAATCTAGAATAGCTGGTGCCTCCAGTTCAGGCCATACTTGAGAGAAAAACAGGAAGGAGAACATGGGTATAAAACACACCTTGAAGAAGTTCTTCTTGTTCTTCTAAAATAGAGTACTACCATTCACATCCACTCTGTTTTGGGTAACTCGAATCCAGATTATGATTACACAGTAGCTACTTGAGCTCTTCAGGAGATCACAAGTAATGGCATCTTGTTTTAGAAGTTGCAGCCAGACCTCTAAATGATTGCTCTGCAGGTATCAAAGATGAAATCATTCTTGAGCAAAACCACAGATACTGGCATTAAGGCTAATGAAGTGCACTCGAAGAGAGCTCCAGCTTGAGATTCACCACATAACTTCAAGTCACGCCTTTGCTACAGCTGACACAGAGGATTCATAGCACTTTTTTTTGCCCTCGGGAATATGAGGTCTTGGGGGGTGGGAAAAACAGAGCTTAAACCAGTGCTTCAAATAAAATCCATCTCAAGCACAACACATAAGCAGAGGTAACTAGGTACATATTTTGCCTGTTGTCCCAATAAGCAGTGAATTAATGGAGAAAGGAAGAGATCGTTTTTAGATCCAAGCGTGTCCTCACAAGGGATGAGAATACTGACTTTAGATGGCTCTGAGCCAACGAATTCCCAAGCAATGCCAACAATCTCATTAGGACTATACATAAAGCACCCAGGTTAACATTAAAGATTCTTAGTGGCTGGTACTGTGCTGTGTTTTAGATTCAGGATGAGAACGATATTGGTGGCACACGGATGTTCTAATCGTAGCTAATCAGTACTAACTCTGAATCAAGGACTGTTCAGTTTTCCACGCTCCACTAGCATGCAGGTATACAAGAAGCTGGGAGGGAGAACAGCCAGGAGAGCTGACCCAAATAGGCCAAAGGAATATTCCATACCACAGAACATCATGGCCAGTATATAAACGGTGAGAGCTGACCAGGAGGAACTGATCACTTTTGGGAGCCAGGATGGGCATTGGTCAGCAGGTGGTGAGTGATTGTATTGAGCAACACTTGTTTCTCTTGAATTTTATTCCCCTCTACTTTTCATTACAATTATTTTTATTATCATTATCATCAGTAGCAATATTATATTTTAATTTACTTTGTGTCAATTATTAAATTTTTCTTATCTCAACCCATGAGTTTTATGTTTCATTTCTTTTCTAATTCTCCTCCCCACTGAAGGGGGGTGTTACAAATGGATGAGCAGCTCTGTGGTACTGAGTTGTTACTGCAGGTCCTTATCCCCTTGTTGTGATTTAACCCCAGCTGGCAACTAAGATGGAAAAAACATTAAGAACTTACTCCACTTAAATAAGAACAACTAATGGAATTATTTTCAGTAAGGGCAACAGCAGACTCTCCCCAGAGATGGATGGAGTTCCCTGTGAGTATGGAGTACAGTATTGGGATCCAGTATCCCAAGAAAAACACATATGTCAGAAAAAAAAGCATTGATGGTGTGAAACTAGAAGCCAAAATCGTTTTTAAAAGGCATGAACAATAACAGTCACGCTTAATCTTTCCATCTTTCCATCTGAATTTCTCAAACACCAGCAGATGATATCTTTCTTTTTCCTGTTTCATGGAATCAGGAACATGCCCAACAAGAAACCTCTGGGTACTTCCTTTCTAAAACCAAAATTGACTTCAAAATATGTCCAGACCTTTAACTAGCCTCAGAGATCTTCCTTCTAATTTCTCACCTTGAAGCAAATGTGACTGCTCTCAGAATTATGTCCGAACATAAGCCATGGCAGGCCAAAGTCATGCCAGTCTCTCGTTTCAAGCCCAAACTCAGTTAAATTTCCAAGACGTGAAAAGACAGTATAGCGTAACTTTGCAGCATATGAACAGAAACAGTCAGATATCATAACTTCTGGCCTAAAATGCTGTTAGGTACGTATCACTATGTCCAAGCATATAAAAATTAAGTCCAAAACATGTTTCTAATCACATTTGAATGAGAACTGCAGGACAGACTTCTACTTGAGCCAGGACCCAGCTGACTAACACATAGATGTTCTGTCTCTATGCCCAAAATAGCTCATCTTCCTACTACAAAGGACATGTAATGCACTACCTCTCCTTGCTCTAGATGCAGAAGAAAATTCTATGTTTTAAGTAGTATGCTTAAGATTCCCAAGAAACAGGGAAGATTGGACGAGGCAACTAGAGCATTGTAAAATGGAACTCTCAGAGGCCTCATGTCTTTACCAGTGCTTTTGATTTAACTCACAGAAGCATGTTAGGCTTTTCCTAAAGTGGGAAGCAAAGTAAAAAAACAGATGCAACAAAAATAAAGAAGAGAAGAGAGGATAGAGAATAACTCTCAATATACCATAAAAATGCTAAGAAGGTGAAACATGAACTAAGTAGCTAGGAAAAGTGATAGTCTGGGTTTGTTGCAACCTCTCTCCCACACTGAGGAAGACTGGTGCACATAACCAAGTGAGGGAAGTGTGACCCACCAAAAGGTGTAATCTGAAGAAGCTAAATGTTTCGTGGACAGGTGGTACTAAAAGAGTTCCCAGTGGCTAAAGTTCACAGCGTTCTCATCAGTTAGACTGAGTCCCCTAAAAGGTAGATCCCAAGAATCAGTCTTTTCCTTTCACACCCAGTGACAAGCAATTGTGTAATGGTCTCACAAAGTTAGATTAGCTGTGAGCACCCTTGCAGCCATATCCTGAGCCTGAACTCACCTGGGCAGATTCTTTGCATGAAACTGAACTCCGACAACACATAAGAACAGCAGGTCCTCTCCAATGTCCTCCATATTCTGCATAATCTCACTAGGACATATTTACCAAAAATGCATGTTATTACTGCACATCAGCCCAGGAAAGTCTAATAAATAAACATGCTTTCAGCAAAGGCAAGCACTGATACTGTGCTGGATATGTTCGGCTTGCTGCTTCTCTAGGACTGGAAACTCTTTTGTTTCCCTCTCCCTCTTCTACTGTTTCCTCCTGCAAAAGCAAGCATCCCTAAAAAATACGTAAAGGTGTTAGAAGATCATCTCCAGACCCTCTGAGCCTTAGAGCTTGCAGTACCTGCTCTTGGAATACGGTCTGGTAGAATATGGAATATGGTCTGGCTTTTAAAGTAAAACCTTCAATTTAGAGAACTTTGCTAGTTTCATTTCCATCTACTTTCCAGAGACAAAAAAAAAAATTCCTAAAATCATCTACAGTTGGGCAGGAGGTATACCAGGTTCTCTCAGTGGAGTCAAGGACGCTTCTCTGACTTGGAGTAATCCCTCTCGGACAAGGACTGGCAAGAGGAATAAATCCAGCAAGCTGCACAGCACACAGTCTCTCATCACACTCCTCTACTACACTTTGCAAGGCCATAGGACTCCAGTATAGGCCACCACAGAGCAGGGAAGCAAGTTGAGTGTGCAGAAGCCAGTATAAGTTCACACTTGGCAGCTCTGACAACATAAAAATACAGCATTGCTAAAAATCCACAGCCTCTCAAGTCCCGACATTACCATGGATTTATGTATTTTGAACACTTGAAACACTGAACACCTACTACATATGTAGAGGAAAATTTTTAACTTCTGAAATATGCATCTTTATTTTTGCAGAATAAGATGACATTCACAGGGATTTGATGTACATACTTTTCTAAGCATATCAGCCAGCTGAGCAAGGAGCCAACAGTTACTGTAATTAGCTATCCATGAAGGTAAGCTAATATCAGAGATGGCCATAAACATGCAAATTTTCATCACATATATGATAATTCCTAGTGTTGCTAAAGTGTTCCGCGCACATAATTTGGAAGAATGTATCCAACTAAGAGAACATATTGTATCATGTGTAACTGGAGAAGTTGCCAAATATTCATAATAAATTTCTGAATACGAAGTACATACTGCTTATGGAAAAGAACTGCTTACACTTAATGTGTCCCTTTACATATAGTATCAGTTTTCCACCTTCAGAGCCACTTTACAACAGCTACATGATTCCTCTCTTATTGTCTGAGAAATCAATTCAAAACTGAAAGCCCACATCCACTGCTGGGCAGGAGCTCTTCAATATTTATCAAACACACAACCTATATCCAGACCCCACGTAATATGTGCTGGTCAGTGCATACTTCTGAAGCCTACTCGGTCCAAGGTAGCAGTTTCCAAATAGGTGGTATAGTCACTCATAGCAGCAGACATGCCAGTTCTCAGAGTAAGCATTGTTATTGCTCTCATCAAGTTAGCACAGCACAATTAAAGACACTTTCTACGGTAACCACAGATCCTCTCTTCCAAATGGTGATTTCTATACTTGGGAGACCCAAAGAGGGATCCCAAATACTCCAATATCTAATTTTTTAGTTTTAAAAGAGTCTGTACCTTGGCTTTTTTTATCTGTTTTAAATGCTCTGCTGCCTTGAACTCTTCAAGGATCTTCATGTTGCCTGGATTTCTAGTTGTGACAGCTGCTGCTCAGAGTGAAAATCACCACCGTATTTTATCTAACAATGTTGCTTCAACAAGAAAGCTGGAGATGTCTTAATAAGCGCAACATCTTCTTCCAAAATTCAGGTGAAACTCTGCGTCTTCTCTTCAGTATCCATGATATCCAACCTGTGTCATTGACTACACAACGACTAGTGTGGGGCTTTCATTTTACCATGTAGTTACAACCAATGCCCCAAAAATACAAGGAGATAATAAACCTTTAAGGAAATGTGTTTTGATATGCTAAAAACGTTCCTTTTTTAAAATTAAGACAATCATTATCAATAAAGTTATTTATGGACATTCATTCAATCTGTAAGTGGTTCAGGTGCTTTAGAAGAAAATGATCATCAATTTATTGCCATGCAAAGTGAGGCACAGAAATTACCAGAAAAATGCCTAACACTATAAATCCTAGGGAACAAAAGCAACAGGAATAGAATTAATATCCCGCTCACCAATACCTTCAACATGTGGTGCAAGCTACAAGAAACAGAGTGGTGGGGGGAAGAGAAAAAGTATCCAAATGCAAGGTGGGGAAATGAAAATAGCTATATGATCCATGTTATATATTTTTGGACTGCTTCTGACTGTAACATAGGATTTGTGGCCCTAAATAGAAAACAGAAGTTTGGATGGAAAGGTGTGCAACTATTTGCTATTAAAAACGGGAAAGAAGAGCAGAGTCTGTTCTCCTTTACTTACACAGACATTTTAAGAACTTTATAACAGGAGTAGTAGCATACTTATGAAATCACCTGTATGAGCCGAGAGTGGTGAATGAGGCCGAGGCAGAGCTGGAGACTGACTACTGCCCATCAAACTCTTCCTGTTACTTGTTCTGCAGCTGTGGGCAAAAACAGAGGTAAGAAGAAGACATTAGCATCAAAAATATAGCACATGGGTGTTTTGAGATTCTCCTACTGTGTTCCTTGACTTCCCAATTTCCTATTAAAAATTCAGAGCTATTGTTAGTTTTGTAGGCATGTCCAGGAAGTCTACGATTATACTGGATAATGGCAAATGCAGTAGTTTCTAAAGAAAATGTACCATGGATACTTTTCAGGCTGGCGTGTTTGTTGTTCTAAGCAAAGACCAGCACTCCCCTGCAGAGTCATTAACAAAATGTTCTTCTCCGTCTACAGCTTGTTTCTCTGCCATATACATTTTACAGAATATAAAAATAAACAATATGAAACATGGTCTCAAGCTTACAATCACCAATGACTAAAGCTATTTCTGTTCCATGAACTGCAGCTTGAAATCACATGCCAGAGGGAGCAAGATTTATCAGTCTGAGAATGATAATTATAAATCTAATTATTGAGATAAATTTCACATCTGTGCCTTTTGTCAATGGAACAGATGATGCCTAAGAAGATGAATGCATTTTTTTACTCATACATTTTTCATCTGCAAAGCCACTAATTTCCCATATCACAAGATCATTAAACGAGATAAACAGTAAATTAACACATCTATTAAACTTGGGAAAGGAGGCACTTTTCTTAAACACATCATACAGTTTTACACATTTGTTGGCAGATGTGTTTTTCTTTTTCCCTTTCTCTACCACAAAGAATATTCTTACAAACATAAATCCCCAACACTCCAAACATTCACGTAGAAGGAAAATATTATTGTGAAATCAGAGACCTTAGCTGTGTATAAACTGAAGTGCATATGCTAATGTTCACAGCACTGATACCAAAATTTTTCTGTAAAGGTTTAAAAAAACCCTAGATTACTAAAACCATTTCATTATCAGAGCAAGTTCCAATGGAAGCAGATTCAGATCACATTTGTAGATGTCTCCAAAGATGAATTTTGTAACCTTATGATCTCTATGTAACAGCCAGAAAGCAAAACTGATTAGTTTGTATGTGGTATAAGTTGAATAAAGTGCAAAGGAATGGATGTCGTTTAATAGCAAAAACAGTTAAGAAAAACAGGTGCTACAGTAATACAAAGTAATACTGAAAACAAGGAAAATAAAGTAAAAGGTTAAAAGCTGAGTATGAATCCAGTCTAGAAGATACCTACAATACTTTAAGTCAAACATTAAGACCACTCTCCCTTTGGAAAACATTTTGTGAAGCAGCAAAAGTGCCACTCCCAACTCTTTAATGGGTTAATTCAAAATTCATTTGAACATTGCACAAAGTCTTGCCATATTACTTAATTATTTTATCAATTAATTAATTAACCCATGAGTGTATCATTATTGTAGACCCACGTAAGAAAAGAATGCACAAAATTATTCCAATATTTACATTTAGGCTACTGGAAAAGACATAACCTATTTAAGACATCCACTGCAATTTTTAAGCCAAACAAACAGAACTTTTTAAATGTGAGATTATATACAGAATCTGTCTAGATTAAGTTCTACTTTTTCAATCCTGGAACTTGAGCAAATATTCCATATTCCATAACACAAAGTTGTATTGTTACCCTCATCTCTAAATTTTGTCCAACTGAAGAGTCACACTGAATTCTGTTCTAATCTAAGAATGGTCCAAATTCTTCCATTGGGCTTCACACAGTGTCACTGCATTTTTACTAACAAGCCTGCCTTTATCTGCTACACTTGCTTTAAGAGCTTGAATAACCACTCCTTTGCAATTCTCCAGTATAAAACTGAAATCAGGAGAAACTTCATATTCATTAGATATTCATTAAAAGACATGCAGATTGTATCTATCCATGATGATGTGGGGGTATCATGACATCTGTGGTGCAAGCTGTGGTGCAAGTTAAGAGACTCCATTAGGTGACTCTAAAGCAGTTTTGCATGGTTAAAATTTGGGTTTTAAAGAATCACCATATCTCCTGTCACAAG
This sequence comes from Lophotriccus pileatus, assembly GCA_035583135.1. NCBI lineage: Eukaryota > Metazoa > Chordata > Aves > Passeriformes > Tyrannidae > Lophotriccus > Lophotriccus pileatus. Next base: position 50,218,949 of record JAWWES010000094.1, read on the forward strand.
AAGGAAATATATTTTAAGCACACAAATTTTAGGTATCCTTCACAGACCTGGCTACAGGGATGATTCCTTGCCCTTACTTATCATTTGCCCTTGCTTGTAGAAATTGAGACTTTTATCACTTTTACCAGAATTTCCTATGTAAATAGTTCCTTGTATTCACTTTTACATTAATATTCAAACTTTACATTCTTCAGGTGAAGGTGCAATACCTTTCACAAATCATTATCAAAGACATCCTATTCAACTTATCTTTAATTTTTGGAGGCTGTGGATTTTTAAGAACTATTTCTGGGGAGTATGATGGTATTACCTTAAATTTAAAAATCTCAAATAATGAGAAATCTTCCCCCCAGTTGCCATGTTAAAAAGAAAAAAAAATATCCTTGCTATTTGCTCAGATGTGGCTGCAGCTGTATGGAGAATGTATCTTCTATCATGCTCAAATGAAATGATACACAGTCTTCTGCAAGGTAAGACACAATTCCCTGAATTAAAGGACAAATTCATCCTAGAGCTCTCACTGGAGGCTTTGTTTTTCAATTGTGTTTCACAAAGGTTTTGAAACAATGTTATCCACTCTGTGTAATCTGTGAAACACAATTCCTTCCCAAAAATACTGCTATTATAGAAGAGGCATTTTGCGGATAAAAAAAAAACTTCAGGGAACCTTGAAAGATGATCTAAGCTGCCAGAACACCACAAATGGGAAGCAGGGTGGCTCTAAGAAAGTATCAAAGTATTACTTACTGAACTGTATTTAGCCTTAAAACAGCAATCTTCCGTATATAAAAGAATCTCAGCAGTTCTGCAGGCAAAATTGTTTTTTTTTCCTACATCTCTGAACACAAGTAACTTTCCTCTTCTATTGTCTTCATAAAACCATTCTTCTCCCATTCAAATCTGACAAGATAAACCAACTGATAAGAAGCAGCCCTGAAATAAAGCCTCTTTGTCTGCAGGAAAGTTATAGCACTGCAGGAACACTTCAGGAATTGTAACTTAGGGAAACATAAACCTTGGAAAACTACAGAGCGCTAGCCCTCAAAATGCAATTCTCTAAGCCTTGGATTTCATGTTGTTATCAGGTTGCACGCAAAGAAGAGACTAGCAAGCCAGGCAGCAGGTAAGAGACAGGGTTTAGAACATTGAAGACAAAAAAAAAAAGGGAAAAATAAAAACTTCTTTTTCCAAGAAGAATAAGAAAGCAGGGAGAACAAAGAACAAAAGAATCCAATCAGGTCTAATAACTAAACTTTGGGGTGTACACAAAACTTGAACAGAACAGAAAACTTACATTTGTTGCCCTTTGCTTTCTTCTCTGCCCTCAGAACATCCTCCCTGGACTTTATTTGTCCTGGATGACTACCTACCTGAACTAGTTGACATTACATGATACCAGCAGTGCCCTGGACAAATGGCACTCTGTCTTTGAATCCAATTAATTTTTTCCCAAATCTCCCCCCCCCCCTCCACAGGTTCTGCCTTACCTCCTACTCTCCATCACTTGACAATACTGCCCACTTATACTTTTCCTCCCTACCCTGTCTTCTCACCATATCTCACTGCAGGAGAATTCTTCTTTCACCCCAGTTCCAGTACGAGGCCCCTAAATCCAAGTCGCTTCACCAGCTGCTACAGACAATCAACGTTTCCCATGAGAAGTACTCATGATAAAACATGTAGAAGACACTACATAGATATTGCTTTGTGCTGAACTTCTTTTACAATAAAGGGTGAACAAGAGCTGCTGAAAGATGCAATCCAGTTGCATAAAGCTTGATTACTTACTTTGCTCCTTAAACAGCCACAATTCTTCCCATATCAGGCAAAAGACCTTTGGGAAGAAATGAGGAGCACTTCTAGATTGAAACCAGCAAAACATAAGACGTAAGTACCAGTACAGACATTCAAATAGAGCTACACTTCACAAGCTCTTGGAAACACTAAATAGAATAAAAAGTTGAAGCAGAAATACAGCTTCTAGATACTAAATACTTCTAGAACAGACAGTACTTCATCCAGAGCTGAAATATTAAATTATGTCTTCCTGACAGAGTAATCAAGAAATGGCAAAAACTGTGAGAGATATGCACTGAAATGGAAGTTTCTTTCTCAGAATGAGGGCTAATAGATGTGCACTGAAATGGAAGTTTCTTTCTCAGAATGAGGGCTAATAGATGAGCAAATTACTGGCGGTGAAGGTTAATTGCTTTTATTTATCAAAAAAAAAAAATTAGGGGAAGCAGGAGTTATTACCACTTGCCACGCTTTCCATGGGAAATACAGCATCAGATTTAATAATTTCTAATTATTAGATTTCAACATTTTCAATTATTAATATTTACACTTGTAATGAAGATGGATTTGGACTGTAAGCTATTATGACAGTTTCACAGTCTATGCTGAGCACCGTCTTAATTTTGCTATTAGTGTAATATATAGCAGTCAAGCTAAGGTAAAGATGAAAAAGGGATTTCTCTCATTCTAAGAGAGGCTGCAAACAAATGGTTTTATTTGCTAATATAAGCACAAATAAATCAAGTTATTGCCTTACCCAGAAAGCAAAGCCTGGGTTTTTTGATCATGGGATGATCCACTCAGCACCATGTCTACTGATGCTTGATGGGATGCACCTACTTCAGAGGGAGAAAAAGAGTTCTAGCACAGGAGCTAGTAAGACTCACTAATAAAATTTTAAATTAGCTTGGAAGGGGGAAAGAGACATCATCAGTCAGTGATCAGCCATCAAATGGTGTGCCAAAACTTGAAGAAACAAGATCCCTCAATATGCTTCATAAGGTGTTCGCCACAAAGTACCACACGTGAAATTTTTCTACACTGATGTACCCAGCATAACAAATGAACAAGAGGAGCTCGAAGATTCAGTCCCATCACAGAGATCTGACATCAGAGACGTAAGTGAAACCCAGTGGGATGACACCTGTGATTAGAGTCTTGGAATGCTGCAGGCTCTACAGGAGGGATGGGTAGCGCAGAAAAGGTGGAAGGGTGGCATTGCATGTAATAGAAGGATTAGAATGTGCTCGAAGTTGGCAGTGGCACAGCTGAGAGCCTCTGGGTAGGAATCAAGGGCCAAAACATAATGCAGATGACACTGTGAGAATCTGCTACAGAGCTCCCAACCAGGACAATTACAATAAGATAAATTATTCTTTGAGGAACTAAGGAAAAATTCCAAGTCAACCTCCCTGTCCTTATAGGGAACTTCAGCTTGCCAGAAATCAACTGGGAGCATCACACACCTGCTACAACCAGGGCCAGAAGACTCCTAAAGAACATCAATGACAACTTTACAGAACACGTCCTAAGGGAGCAGACCCAAAAAGATGCCCTCATTGGTCTGCTGTTTGTCAACAGAGAGGATCTTGTGAGCAAACTGGAGATTGGTGGCCGTCTTGGCCACAGTAACCACAAAGGGATTGAGTTTGAAATATCTGTTGACAGGAAGAAAAGCACCAGCAAAACCTCAACTCTGGACATGAGGAGAGTAAACTTCACGCTGCTTAGGGAATTAGTAAGGTCCCTGGGAAAATGTTTCTGCAGGTTCTGAGGTCCATCAGTGCTGGTCACTTATCAAGCATTAGTACCTAAGGGCACTTTTGGCAATGCCCAAATGTCAAAAATCAAGCAGGCGAGGCAGAAAGCTGGCTTGGTTGAACAAGGATCTTCTCTAGGAAATAAGGCAAAAAAGGAAGATGTATGCCCAGCAGAAGCAAGATCAAGTAACATGGAAGGAATACAGAGATGCTGCTTGCCATGGTAGGGAGAAAGTTCATGCAGCCAAAGCTCAGCTGGAGTTGAGGCTGGCCAGAAATGTGGGGGACAACAAAAAGAGTTCTTTCAAATACATTCATGG
>JAWWES010000094.1:50222925-50236843 GCA_035583135.1 Lophotriccus pileatus
CCATCTTGGGCTCTGTGCTCTTCAACATCTTGGCAGGACTGGATGGGATACTGTGCACGTTTGCAGATGACACAAAACTCGGAGGAGCTGTTGACTCCCTCAAGGAAAGAGAGGCCCTGCAGAGAGATCTTGACAAATCAGGGGACTGGGCAGTCACCAACCATATGAAGTTCAACAAGCAAAAGGGCTGGATTCTGTACCTGGGATGGGGCAACCCTGGATTTACATACAGACTGGGGAATGAGATGTTGGAAAGCAGTGCCATGGAAAGGGACCTGGGAGTTCTGGTCAATGGCAAGTCAAATATGAGTCAGCAGTGCCCTGGCAGCCAGGAGGACCAATCACATCCTAAGGGGCATCAGGCAAAGCATCACCAGCCATTCGAGGGAGGGGACTGTCCTGCTCTGCTCTGCACTGGGGTGGCCTCACCTTGAATATTGTGTGCAGTTTTGGGCACCACAATATAGGAAAGATATTAAGCTCTTAGAGAGTGTCTGAAGGAGGGCAACGGAATGGAGAAGGGCCTTGAAGAGAAGCCATATGAGAAGCTGCTGAGGTCACTTGGTGTGTTCAGCCTGGAGAAGAGGAGACTGAGGAGAGACCTCATTGCAATCTACAACTTCCTTGTGAGAGGAAAAGGAGGGGCAGGCACTGACCTCTTCTCTGTGGTGACCACTGTCAGGACTGAAGGAATGGCTTTAAGTTGTGTTAGGGAAAACTCTACGTTGGATATTAACAAAACGTTCTTCATCCAGAGTATGGCTGGGCACTGGAATGGGCTCCTGAGAGAGTTGGTCACAGCACCAAGCCCAACAGAGTTCAAGAAGTGTTTGGCTAAAACTCTCAGGCACACAGTGTGACTCTTGGGGATGGTCCTATGCAGGGCTAAGAGCCGGACTCGATGATCCTTGTGGGTCCCCTCCAACTCAGCATATTCTGTGATTCTATGTAGACATAAGAGACACTAATAATGCAAGACCAGCCATCACATAATGCTCCTGGGATAGAAAGGGTGGTTATAACTTCTCTGGTGTTAAAATTGCATAGCTGAAAACTACCTGAGCAGGAACATGCTGTCCCTAGCAAGACTTGAGATGTGGCTACTTTGTTTATACAGGAAAACTAAATTTAATTATATTTCAGTTATATTTAACTTGTTATGAAATTAGCTAAGCTATGCCTTCATAATTATTGTCTTCAACAACAGCAACACTGGAGAATCAATACGGCACACAGCACTTAAAAATATTTAAACATTTAAATGGAATTTAGCTTGGTTTGGTTTGGCTTTTTGTTTATTTTTTTGTTGTTTTTAAAGAAACCTTCTTCATTAAAAAGCAGTTCAGTGAGTATTTTCAAGCTCTTCAGAATCCAGACAATTTCTGTGGGACATTAACTGGAGCAAATGCAAAAACCAGCTGCATGAAGAGATGACACACACTGATACTGCAGCAGCTCCCTTGTCAAAAACAGCCTTTAAGATTGTATTTGATGAAGCATCTCAAGACTTAGAAAGTTAGACACAGCCTGCAGTTAATACCAGCACACGCCTAGACTGCTTTATGTAAGAAAACAAGTTATGCGAGAATATGAACACTGAATACTGTGGAGTTACGGATACATGGGGAGAATCAACAAAGTCCATCCAGTGGTAGTCACTGCTACCCTGGTCCAACTTACAGCTAAGAAAAACTGAAAAGCAAGGAAGCAAAGGTTTACAATTTTGAGAGATATTTCTTAGTCTGAAGTAGCTAAATTTTTAAGGTGCTATAATCATTGAGAGAAGTGTGCAAACCACTTAAATGGAAGTAAAATATATCATGAGAAACAATAATAATTTTCATTTATTCTTTTAAAGGCTCTCAGTATTTCATACTTCTATCCATTTATTATTATCTAGGAGTATTTTCTGATATATTTGTACTAAGCTATACGTCTGCATATACACTCTCCAAATCTGCAACATGCATATAGATGGGTATATAAGCATATACACATACACCTTCATATTTACATGCATAAAACACATACTTATATTCACACAAAGACACATATCTAAAATCCTACACTTACAACATCACACACAGCACCAAACATTCTGTTTATTATATATCTTTCTCTCTGTGGCAAGGTATTCTACATTCATCTGTAACAAAATAGGGTATTAGGATTTAAATTTTACATGTTGTAATGTAGGGATTCAGATTTTCCTCTTCTGTATTTAAGGTTTAGTCAACTTAAGTAAGGCTAGCTTTCATCTGAAGAAGTATCAAAACATAATGAACACAACACAAAGATGAAGAATGCAGCTGCTGGCAGCCCCATTGCAGAAACAACCACCAGGAAAAATCAGAGCATTGCAAAAATATCTGCCAAATCTCAAATGGTCAGACCTGAGGAAGAATGTCTTTACAAAGACATCTTCCACTGCAGGCAGCCTCTCAACTTCCACCACTTCAGGGTATTAAAACACATATAAACTGATCCTTCATTATGCCTTTCAACTGAACTCACTAGTTAGATGTGTCCAGAGTATTCAACTTTACTGACTATGTTCCCTTTTATTGTAAGCAAGTTCAATCCGTAATTTTTCTAATTCTCACTCAGGAGAAAAATTAGTAGTTACAAGAAATCACAATTAAAATGGTGTACTTCTATATTTCCTTATTCTTCATAAAACATCTAATTGACTTTTAACTTAGATAAATATCTCTATAGAAATAAAAAAAGAGTACTAAGCTAACTACTAACTTCATATTTGCACAATATTCATAAAATAGCTACACACAAGTTCAGTCTGTAATACAAAGTGAGCAAGCAGAGTGGTGCAGACAAAAAGAATGCTCAAGATCATAAATCAGCCCACTGTGCAACTCTGCTAATTATACACAAAATGATGGGTTTCCTCATACAACCCATTGGGAACATGGTGATGGGATCATTTAAATGCCACTGCTTCTTGAATTTATGTTTTGTGTTTTGAGAAGGGACACAGACCAAGCTATTAGCACATAACAAGTGAACAGCACATTCGCTATCATACTGAGACATTTAACTAAATTCCTTGACACACAAATACTATTCATTCAAAACAGAAAGGTAGTTAGGAAGCCAGAACCAGAAGCAGAGGAAAAATATGCAGTGCTGGCCTAAATAATTGCTAAGTTTGATTATCTGTACGCTACATAATTCAGGACATGCAAAAAAAGGGCAGAAATGCCTAACTGGGAAAAAAAAAAAAAATCAGGAGTCATTGTGATGGGTTTATAATATTTAACAAGTGCTATCTTAAAAAAAAAAAAAAAAAAAGTTATACATCACAGCTATAGCTATTAAGAACAAAGCATCATTAGTCTGGAGATATTAACCAAAGGAAGTAGTGCCTCAACCTGCATAGTAGACAACCCTGCAGAAACTATTTGCATTAGGCAGGAAATACCCTATTTACCAGAGAGCATGCCTACCCAGGCTGCAGACAGGAGGTTCACAAAAGAAGTCTCAGTGTACTCCTGGCCATTCCCTGCAGTTTCACACTAACCTGTATCACTCCAGATTTTTACTCCAGACTACAACCTACTGGTGCATGTCTTGGGCTAAGAGGATGCAGCCAGAGATTTCCTACCAAGCTGCAGTGGCCAGGCTGGGGGCAGGATGTTTCCCACTCTGCACCATTGCTGGTTGTTAACAGTTTGGGAGAAACCAGGGAGCAGATGAAGATGAATGCCATTATCTCTGCAGCCTCCACTCCACCTCCAGTTGGAGTGCTGTCTGCCAGGCCACATTACAGACACTGTCATAGGAAATGCCTGCCACTGGCACTGTCCCCGGTTTGTGAGCTAGGTTGGTGCCCTCTCACTGCTGCTCACAACACAAGCAGGTCAGACTTAGAACAGGAGGTAACTGAGGGGTCTCCTCCTCACCTTCCATCCCCAGCTGATGGGGAACAAGAACCCCTTCCACACTTACACTGAACAGAGCAGTCAATCTACAGCAACTTTTACCCAGTGAGGACCTTCAAAAAACCCCAAACTAAACCAATAAACAAAGGTATCCTGTTACAGCTGTATTTCCTTTAAACATCATCCATTTAAACTCAAGGACTAACCACAACCAAGTCCCCAGGCCACTTCGGTACTGCAAGGGAGCCAAGAACATATCCATAGTTTTCTGTAATTTTGGTTGAAACAGAGGCCAGCAGAGTTCAGAATTTAGATAAAACCTGGGAGTGTCTCCAAACTACGGACTGAAGACCTGTTTATCCAGTTACTAATCACAGTGAAACCCTGTCACCTTCTCCCTAGCCTTCTCATTGTTTTCCACTTAGACCTACTTCTTCTTGGGTTTCTTTGTTTCTTCCTTGATGGTGGCTTTCTCAAGCACTACAGCTCCACAGTTCATAAATTACAATGTATCTAGGGATCGTGAGCCAGGATGATAAACCAGACAGACCTCTTCACAGCACTGGACACGTTCCCAAAACAGCACGGAGATTAGCTTTTCTTGGCTAAAAGTCGTGTGCATGGTGTCAATACTCATAAAGTCTCAATGGGTTAAAGTCTGCTATGTTTTGAAATTATCATTTAACTACAGGCAGCTAGCCTAGGAAGTCTGCTTCCTCAGGAGATGTCTAGGAGACACCTCAGAACTGACCGGTTTGCACCCATCATAAAAACTTTTGTTGCCAAGGCTACTTTCACATAAAAAGAATCAGAAGCCTACTAAAACAAAAGTCTACACATTACCCTTTATCACATGAAACAGTCTGCTTTGCACTGCACCCCAGAGACTCACCCCAGAAGAAAAGCCACTAAAAGACAAGGTCCTGGAAATATTTTTCCTACAGTATTTCAGTGTTTTCAGGACCGTTTTAAGCTTGCCCTCCCCCCCCTTCCCCCCCCCCCCCCCATTTAATTTTTTTTCCTAAGAATCCTTGATTATTAGAAGAATTCAAGGACAGGAAATTAGGACTTTCTTGAAGCAGACAGATTTCACATACTTTCTGATCCAGTAGTTCTCTTTTGGCTTAATCCCTAAAATAATTTATATTTACAACTGACTCCTTTCTCCTATAATTAAATAGAAACAATTCGTTACTACTCAAAAGAGTAGTGAGTTAAGAGAGAACAAGACTCTTTCTTTCCTCCCTAGATGAATCTAGTAGCTCTCAATCTCTCAAAACTAAGAGGGTGCACATGGTGGATTAAATGTTTTGTCTTCAAACCTTTAGCAAATACTTTGAGAGACTTCAGGGATGAACAGGTGCAACGCACCTGACTGAAGGAAAACTACAGAGCAGATCAAACCCAGCAGGACAAGAGTCTGAATGCCTTTACTCCTCCTTGCACAGGATTTCCACTTGGGCAGGCAGAAAAACAAAGGAGGGAAAAGCATTTAAGGAGGACAGTCTCCAACAGGCACACTGTTCCAGTAAGAGCATAATGTTATTATTTAACCTCTTGAGAACCAGAAGTGAGGATACATCCACAGACTGGAAAGCATTACACTGACGAAGCACAGTTGCCTACTGAGCATTTGACACAAGGGAAATGAGCTTCATCCCTTCTACTACAGTTTGGCATTATTTGCTGAGGTTTATCTTCTTTCTTCATACATATACGCGAGTTGCCAAAATTTTGCAATAAATGCCTAAATTTAAACAATGCACTCTAAGTTTGCACCTTTTTTTAAAAAAATCAATACAAGTAGCAGGAAGAACGGTCCTGTTCCTTTTCACTTCTTAGGTTTTAAAAGAGGCAAGAGACAATACTATATAACTAAAGTGTCACACTTCCTATGTAAGCAGTAAACATTTTGCAGTCAATGTTCTGTATTGTCTTTTGTTTGGACATAATTAGTCAGTAATGCATAAGCGATTAATACAATGGACTTAAGGAAATAAAGAAAAAAACATGTAAAAATACAAAACATTATTTAGGACAAAATATAGGTGTTTGAAAACTATGCCCTTTACTGCCTAGGAGACCGAACACGAACAATTAAGTGGAAGGCATTCAACCTGAAAATGACGTCTGTTCCCACAAGACCTCTGTTGGCACCATCAGTGTCCCACATTTGAGCATGCACACATTGACTGTAGCTCAGAAATTCAGTTGGCAAACAAAAGGCCCCCCTCTCTTTACTGAGATTCACATTCTCTATCCTTCCCCCTGTCAGTTGACCAAAAGTTTTTTAATTAAATCATAATTAGAGCATGTAGAAGCATTATTTTCCCAGGGGAAGGTGAAAAAAAAAAATTAAAAAAAAAATTCACTGTGGCCATTCAGCTATTGGGCGTCTGCCGAGCCTGCCGCAGAGGGCATCACTTAATGCCAGCTATGGTGGCTTTCATAAAGAGGCTGTTTGTTCTGTAAGAACCAGACATCTGCAAAGTTATGCTAAAATGTAAGCGGCCAAACACTCCACTGTCATGATGTTAAGACTCCACTACATATATAGCTGCAGCCAGCAGGGTGGCATTCCCCAGCCATATGTAGTTATAACAAATTAGAGTCTATTTGCCCTTGGAGTTCCCAAACACAGCTATATCCCTCTAACAGAAAACAACAAATAATCAATATAAAAATGGATATGTCCGATCTAGCTTTTTTCCCAGATTAAAACCGAGTCTTATGTAACAGACATAATTGTTGCATTGTTTTTTTATTTAATGAAGCTTCATGAGAAATTTAACAGAAAAAAAAAATGAAGCATGCACTGGCACACAGCTGACATTGTTTACAAAACTACATCAATCTTTTCTTCTCCCCACGAATTTTTAATGAATATACAGTATCTACAAGAGTTAGCTGTGTATCTAAACTGGTATAGTTACAAGGGCATATTCTCCCTTCTACTGATGTAGGTTACACCATAGCATAAAAGGCTTTTACTGATTCAGATTTTCCCAGAATGAAACAAAAATGAGGCATGAGAATACAAGCTGTCTTTTTCAACTGCAGTTGTGTAGTAACAAAGCTGTGTCAGCAAAATTAACTGGTTAGTTACAGCTCAAATTATTATCCCTGTATAAGACGCAGCATGTAGACCACGTCTGGGAGCAAACTTCAGCTCCACATGGCAGTACACCTACTGAGGAAGGCAACCTATTACACATGCAGATCATCACAATGCTTTGCTGCAAAGTCACAGTGAGGTAATTGGAAACATCTGAATAATCTCCAGTGAAGCAATTCAAACATCTCCAGGTATAGTCATCAGTAGGGAAGACAACACAAGGCCTCTGACATCCACTCTATTTTTTTTTTTTTTTGTAATGATTAATCATCAAGCACCACACAAGGCAGGAAAATCAGATGACTTCTGTGTTTCAGTTTGCTCTGACAGACCTGCACATTTATAGTATTATAAACAGTGTGGTACAGTTTTAAAAAAAAGTTTCCATGGCATATGTTTCAAATGACTGGATTACTCAGTGAGGTCAGGAACAAGTTATCTAGGCCACTGCGAACAAAGTACTGATAAAGCATTCATGTTACCTCATCAAATGCCCCCTTCCTTTTGACATGTTAAGCCACTTTAATGATTCATCTATTCAAGTCGTTGAATCACAAAAACTGTACAACTTTAGAATCCTTTAAGTCTCTCTAACATAGCTTTTTAGAAATTAAGACACAATAATGCTAGCTTGTGACCTTTCATACAGGCCCTGAGAAGGGATGATGCATTATCCTGGGAAAGAGGAACCCCTTTTCTCTGCAATGGTATACTTCATGCTCTTTCTCATAGCTGGTGATCCAGCACAACTAAAACACAATGTGATTTTAAATGTATCCACATGGTTATGCCTAGTGAAAACCTGCTGAGTGACACTGGAAAATCAGAAGCTCATCCTAGCACAAAAGAACAACAATAACAACAAAACAGTATACATTCAACACTATAAGCCTAAAGCAGAGCTTCAGTGAAGTGAAACATACCTTCACGAATTAATCTCTTCCACAAAATCTATTCACAGTATGTCTTGACCAAGAGTCACGTAAGATTGATTTCTCATTTGTAGCTCTCCTGACCACTTCAGCGGTCAGTAACACCTTATTTTCTCATGAAAGTCCAACAAACACAGAAACAAGGCCAAAGGAAAACTTAAAATTAACTTTTATACCTAGTATATCTTCTATATTAGACCTTAATCTATATATCAAAACAGTATTCCTCAAGAATACAGAGAAAGGCTAAACACAGCACAGAGTATACAAGCAACTTCTGAAAACAAATTTTGCATATACTTCGCCCCATAAAAACACCCATACTAGGAAAGGAGTATTTTACCACCAATGTACTAATTGCTCACAAATAGAAGTAGGTCACAGAGGATTCATGAAAGCAAATGCCAGTGACTCAGTGTAGAAGGAAAAAGAAACAAAAGAAAATTAAGCAAGGATATGATTTATAGTGTGTAAATAGCTATGAGCTAACAGTGTGAATAGGAGCAAGTTTACAACAAAGATTTGTTAATTCACCCTGGTGTGTCAAGAATGAAGTATCACATAAAATAACTAGTAAAGCAACACCCATTATAGAGACAAAAAAGCAAGCAGTGGTAATTATAGTTAACATTTTAATTTTGAACACATCAGTTAACTTACTATCGACAGCCAGGACAGTCTACTACCCCTGTGAACCAACAGCAGCAAGAGCTTTAGGTTCCAGATCTAGCAGTGCTACTGGCAGTAACAAGAGCAACCTGAGATGCAACAGGAAATATTGCTTGTCAAACTATGTAACATATGAAGTTAATATCTGTTTTAAAACTTAACTGTTTAAACAATATTTGCTCCAACACAAGCAGAACTGAAGGCAAACTATAGGAGAGGAAACCAAAGTGAGTGTGTTGTCAAATGTTAAATGGGATAATACAGTACTTGCAGTTAGTCTTCAAGTTCTATCTTCTGGATTGAAAACTCAAGAGTTTTCAGTGTTTGAGGGTATGCCTTTATTGGTGTGGAGTTTGTTTTTTTGCTTTGTGGTTTGACAATTTTTCTTGCAAGTTCATGTTTCAAGCCCTATTTTGGCAATGGAGAAATTTAACATGAACTCTAAATATCTAAAAACAGACAAAAATTAACTTCTATCCATGAACATTAGAAAATAAAGTGTTAAAATCTATACAACAATAGTGAATTCCAAATAAAACATACACTGTCTTGGATGCATACAAAGTTGAAGAGTGCAACTCAGTGTACAGCCTTTCTCTTTCACACATCAATCCCTGCAAGCATTCTAGTATTATATAGTCAAAAATATCTCAGGATTTTATAACCCTAAAAGAACAGATCTGTATGGCTTTTAAACTTATGTTAGAATTCCACAGTACACAAACAGTGTTTGAGACAGTGGAGGAGTAAATCAGAAGGGGAATTTGTCTCAAAGTTGTCAATAAGGAGAGCTGAAACTCTCTTACAGAAGGTGATTTTACATCGTCTTGCTGTTTATAAAGGGTTAATTACACAAAAGTAGTTGATTTGAGCAAGTCATGCATTTTGCTTCCACAGGTCACAATTATTTGGAATGGGTTTAGACCTAAGAGACACTCAAAATTGTCACCTAAACAGTGAAAACAGGATCCATAATGAGCAAGTTTCCCCCTTCCCTCAACTATGTCTTTAGGTACGACTATATCACATCACATTCCACAAATCCTGTAAGACATACTACTACGCTAACAATTAACTCTTACATGGACAAGGTAAAACCAAGACCTTTCACAGTTTTCTGTAAGCTGTACTGCCATGAGGTTAGTGACATCATTACTATTCTGAGACTCATATCACTGATTCCACCACAGAAAGCAGTCTTGCAGATTACCAGTCATTTTAAGCAGCATAGATGAGGAAAACAAAGTTGCATCTACACTTAAAGATCAACTCTAGTTTTCACAGACGAATAGTCTCTTCCACTGAAAATGCACTTTGGCATAACTTCCGAGGTTTGAACACTAATTCTTCATCTCCCATTTTTTGAAAAAAAAAATCCATGTAATTGGTTCAGTGGTTTAATCAAACATTAGATTTTCTATTAACATAGGTTCTAGCTCAGCTTCTCAAATAATAATTACAAATTATCTCAAACAGACTAAAGCCACTAAATTCCAGTAAAGCCACTTCCCCAAATTTCTTGCATATAAAAGAATAGAGACATTTGTTTGGATTTATCTTTTCTTCAAATCATAACTGCAAAAACTACCACTTTGAAATTAAATGATAATACATTCATATCAATCAATGTTAACATAATCACATGCTTTTTAACAATCTCCCTTCTATAAATCCATCACTAAATATTAAATAAAAATTATTTTCCAGTCTTTCAAAGCCTCGAGAAAGTCTGTGCAGGTAATGGTAGCATATAGTTTAGGAGGGTTGGACAACTAGTTTGATCTACACATGGGTGTGTGATCAATTAAAAAGGCACTGATTGTTTTCTCAACCTATCTTAAATTGATCACAGATCTCTGACTTGTTTTTATGGGAATATATAATCTCTTGCCTCACTGTGACTAGCATGAATCTAGCTGATACAGGAAAAACACTGAAATATTAGAAAAGCTACCTATAAAAAAACAAACCCAAGATTCTAAATGGCAAACTGGCATACAACGACTTGGTGAAATAGAAATGCAATCTGATAATCTCTTCCTTCCAAAGTGTTTCATTAGGTTCCAGATTCTTTTATTTCTTCATATTTTTCAGACAAATAGCATAACTCACTCAATTTTTCTTTATTGGTAATTTCTTCAGTAAAGAAACTCAAACACAAGAGTAGCACCTTCCCACCTATCTAGCATAAGACGTAACATTCTGATAAAATCTGCTAAAATCCCAAGAGTCTCTGAAAGAGTGAAGCTGGATTGAACATTACATTACTGATACTCATACGTTTGATATTAGTTTAGCAGATAGACACTAAAGCATTTCCCATTCAGAGCTCCAAAAACAAGTTATGTTAATAATTCCCGAAAGTAACATTCTGCTTTTAAGTTCTGAATACTCACTATGTTATCCTTGACATTTTTGAAACAGTAGTCACTCTCTCCAAAGGGCAAATTCTAATCTGCCTATTCACTAATGTCTCCTGATACACTTTTTCCCAAGTAAAAAGGTAGAAACATGTCATTCATCAGTGTTGGAAACAGGCATCATGCTGCAACGTGATACAAAGCTGCATGTTATATCCTTTACAAGTCTAGCCTTAATAGTCCAAATGCCTGTAGCAATAACACCTCATGCCATGATTTTTTTAGATCTTGGGCTATGAAGCACTGGGCTAACTAGCTGCTACAGGAAGTGATGATCATCTCCAAGTCAGAGCTAAGCACACACCCCAGTATGGTGCTGCAGGGCACAGCGCTGTTTTGCAGATGAATCTCAGCTGCCAACCATATGAGATCATTAGAGATCACTGGTTTTAGTGAGCATAAGGGTAGTCAAGCACACACTTGTGGAAAACTTACTGAACATTCAGAAATCCAAATCAACTGAATGTGTTTCCTTCAGTCCTGAGTTGCTCTTTAATATGTCAACAAGCTAACTGAAGAAAAAGCTTAACCACTTCGACAGCAAATTTGGGTTAAGCAAACCCCCGGTCACCTTAAGCATTTCTCCACCAACACTTAATTTAAATCAACATGTCTTATGATAGAATCAATCTCCTGAAAACTTCCCAAACTAACAGAAATAAGTCTGTTACGTACTATGTATATACATTTCATCACGCAAGAGAACTTACCATCTCTGACAAGAAAGTGAAATGAGGATGATTTGAGATTAAATTTAGCAATATGTAACTATCTGGTTTAACAAAACAAATTTTATCAAATCACATGCCAAATATAAAAAGTAGGTATCACCATAATCATAAGGTTATCACCACTGAGTATGCAAAGAGAAGCACTGAAGTTCACTCTACTTGTTGAGGCAAACAGTCAAAAAAGTCAGATATTCAATTAATTCAATTAATTCAATTAATTAATCATACCCTCAAGATACATACAAATATTTTAAATTTTAAAAAATACTCATTATAGTTCTATAGACATTTTATAAATTCAATGTGCTGGGAGAGGGGAAGATAAAAATAACAATTAAGCCTTAAGCTTAAAAACTACTGTCTTAGAGTGTTACAGAAGGGTACAGGGTACCTTCCAGCTTATTTCAAACAAATCAAATCAACTTAAATTAATCCTACATTGTACATTAGACACTTGCTTGAAAACCTTGGTAACCACTAAACTCACCAAGTACAATTAACATCACTGCACATTTTCTATGCCAAAATTAAAATGCAGCAAATGTGTGAAAAAAACAATCTGCAGCTTCGTTTTCTACAAATAATGACTGGATCTCTTTGTTCTTGAACACTGTACAATGATTTCAGACTATAGCCTTCCTCATTTAGGCTGCAGTGAATTTGCAGAAACTCTGAAAAAATGTAGACGTCAACTTTGTCCCAAGACTTCTAAAAGTATTTTGAGAGTAGATCTGTTGTAACTGAGGAAATCCCTCATTTTCTGCTTTCAAGAACAAAACCACTCAGTCCATTATGCAAAAGAGTCCAGTGGAGAGAAGCAGTATTACTTCTTATACGTGCAGTCATGCTACGAGTCCTCATTGTTCTCCACATCATATGAGCACAACAAATGACAGCCTCCACTCAAAAGAGCTTACACAAGGCCAAAAACCCAGGCTCAACACATAGCCAAGACAAACATCTCCAACAGGTTACAAGAGGGTGTGGATGAGGTAAGGTGACAGAATAGGGTGTGCTACACTTTTTGGCCATCAGGAAGAGTAATCACCTCACCACTCATCTGGCCCATTAGCCCATTAGCTAATTTAAGGTTTCTACTTGCATCACAGCAGAAGGATGCCTGAAGAATCAATGTTCAGGAAGGAGAAACCACCATTTCTGTAGCCTTCCTTTTTGTTTGGAAAATGTCTTATGTCTTGTGAACACCACAGTTAGGGGGTTCAAGAAAAAGAAAAAATGGGACACCGGTCAAAAAACTACTTCAGTTCCCTCCTGGTAGTAGTAGCCAAGTCACAAAGCCAGGAACAAACTCACCTTCACATCTTTTGTTCTCTAGGATTTTATGAGGCAACAGTAGCCCTCCCTTTTGATAGGACTTAAAAGAATATATTGCCTAATAAAGGTAATGTTAGTAGAAGGCTAATGGGAATTATCATTAAAAAAAACCAAAAAGACAATTAACAAGCAAATGCCTTAAACCCAAAAAATCTGATACTGCTCACCATTTTTCCTAAGAACAGGAAGCACCACATTCCTTTCAAATCATACTACAATGAATTGTCTTTTAATTACTTGAACTTCAAGTGAAGTCCTATATTGGCTTTTCTTCACTTATCTTGCATAGCTGTATTAATAATATTTGCTGACTTTGCCCCCAAGATGGTTATCATCAAATGAAGTCCTCCACTCATCGTTTATGACTTTTAAGTTTACAGAACCTTGATGTCTATCAGAAAAGTTGTTTTATAAAATATTAAAAAGTTTGCAGAAAAAAAAATCCCATATTTTTAACAGTACAAGCTGTTCAGTTGAAACATCTGTAAACATATATGAAAATTACAATGAAAGCTATGTCTCCACCCTTGCTTTTGGTTGTGCAGCATTATGTGCATTGCTGTGATTTCAAAGAGGCCACTGCGTAAGGCAGAACTCCAAGCCAGTTCTCAAACTCTAATCCTTTTACTACCATTAAAAATGTCTGTAACTATAAGTGGGGTTTTTTCATATGATCTTTTCCATAAAATTGGGCAATTACACTGACTTTCGTAATTCCGTATTTTCTCTTACATGCATGTTTAATATACCTATTTATATTAGATCAGCAACACCTTTGTATTAAAAAAAAAAAAAAGTTTAAATTGTAACTTCAAAT
>JAWWES010000094.1:50259408-50278926 GCA_035583135.1 Lophotriccus pileatus
CTCTCGAGGAGAAGAGACAGCGCAGAAAGAATCGCGTCTTGTCGATGTCACCAGGAGAGTCTTTCTGCTGTGCCTTTGGCAACCGGACTTGTCTGTCTTGCATTGGCCTTTTTAGCCATCAGCGCACTTGTAGCAAGCGTGGGTAGAGCCCTTCCCAAATCTTTGTTCGCGAAGCCTGGCCATGATGACTACAAAAGTCTCAATCGTACATGCAGATTAAGACAACTGAGGCTTAGCATACTTACAGTCATTACTAATAGATAGGTCACCATCTCACAGGCAAATCCTCTAGGTCAACATGTACAGTTATTGCAGTGACTAATGATTGCTGTTAGCAGGTAATTTGCAAGTACATGAAACTCTCTAGTATGACAGCATAGGAAGAGACCACTGAACTGTCCATTTTCAAGTATATTTCAACATCTGTCTTAAAAGTTATTTTCATATATAGAATGTTGTTCAAATTTTCACCACCTTCTTGGATTCCAGTTATTCCTTAACACCACATATGGAGTACTCAATCCACCTAGTCTCTATGAGGCCCCATGTAGAACTCCATGCCATCCTCCCTCCCCTCCTCCAATTTCTGCTTTAGGTATGGCATATTTTTTGTAAGTATTAACTTTTGCTCTGCAGATTTTTTTAATTAATTACATCAACAAAATTCTACAAAGCAATGTCAGGTTTGAAATACAAAATGAGACTGTACCAGGTTTTCAAGATTTTTAAGATCTGTGTATGGCAAAAACATGCAGGTTAGCCAATGAATACTCTATTGAGTAGCTCATCAAATTATGGTAAAAATCAACACTATGAGAGAATATCTCATGGGGAAATACTTCTAGAATATTTTCATTCTCTGTTGTAGAAAGTAGTAAAGCAGTTCAAGAAATCTCCATTCTCATAGTCATTACTATGACTACTACTATACTATTATTACCTCATAGCCTTCAAAGTTGTTAGAAAGACATTTTTTCAAAAAATATTTTGAATAAAAAATAAAAACTGTCTTCAGACTCAGTGTGGTGTTACAGCACCATGCCACAATTACTATTATTTGCAAACTCAAATTCATGTTACCTCCTCTAAATGCTTAGAAAGCCTAACACACTGATATTTAACCTTCAGTAGTATACACAAAATACAACCTGAAAGGCCAAAGACTTAATAAAACTAGCACAGAACTGCTCTGGGAAGATTTTTATGAGAGTTCAGGGAGAGGAGATCAAAAAATTGGCATTTAAAATTATTCAGATGAGCTCTCTGTCTGTAGCTTTCAGACTACCAGAGGAAATAACTGTCACAAGTGTCACAAGAACTTCCTTTATTTCCTGTGATGCACCTCACACACGAACTAAAAACCAACAATAACAACAACATAGCATTACAGCAAAGACCTAAATTTCTGGTAAAGTCTCTAAAATTCTGATATCTATCCCTATAAGCTGGAATATGCTGTAGGGAGAAGGGGCTGATTTTCTTGCTTAACTTCATCTAAAAAATATATAAGTAAACCTTTCTTCTGAACAACATCGAGTAGTATAAGCCACAAATTAAATTGAAAAGGTTATGTGGAATAAGACAAATATACAAGAATGGAGTATTCTCCTGGGAGTTATTAAAAACATACTTAAAACCTGATCTTTATGATATCAGCATATTTAAGTTTTACACAACTCCAGAAGCTTTAAAAAATATCACCATAACAACCAGGTTTAGTCTCTGATTTTTCTCAGTGTGGGGCACATAAAAACATACTTTCTTTAGCATCAGCCCAAAAACCCACATGGGATCAGAAATTCACATCCCTATACCCCTTTTGGATGAAAACTGACAATGAAGATCCCCCAGGGGATCCCCTGTGCTCACCAGTGTGCAGCTCCTGCCATTCGCAACTGGACCCTCATCTACACCGGTACAACTCCATTAAGACATTAATAGGCCTATACAGATGTATCTGACTAGCACTCAACAAAATAATATAATATAAAAATGATCCACAAGTAAAAATCTTCTCCTCTACTGTTACTCTATAGGGTTCAGAAAACTTAAAAGTTTTGAGAGTATTTCAAAAGCTGAAGTTAAAACAGCACATTTGAGCATACGAGATGACGCCTGCTAAGGAGCTGGTTTTACTTAACCACTACTCAAAACCCACTTCTAAAAAAAAACTTATATAGAAAAAGGTTTCCCTTTGAGCTGTCACAAGTCTTAATATGGCACAGCATAGGAAATAGCTGAGGAAATGTATTTTGAATGGTTAAATAAGTAGTCGCAAACAGAGCTGAGAGAACAGCAAGGACATAACTTAAACTTCAGAGCAGACAAACTATTTTTGGAGGGGAAAGACAAAGATTAATTTATTTCACCTTGAGGAACTTGTGCTTTATGGTAGAAGTTCATGGATACTAATCAAATTACCCTAAGAGATGAAATAGCAGGTTTTCCTAATTTTAAACAAAAATGAATGTTTTAAGAAAGAAATGGAGCCAAATGATTCTTTACTTCATTCACATCAGCCCTTCCCGAGACCTTCCTCTTTCCAGGTAACAAATCAACGGCTCCATCTTTCAGCATAAATGTAAAGTCAATGTACTTTGTATTTGTCTCAGAAAGCAAAGGCAGAAATAAATTTTAAAGAAAAATGTCTGCTTGAGAATCCCAGGGTATGGCAGCTGTGCCACTGAGACACAGTGAAAGGAGACATCCTCTGATATGTACAGCTCCTGTGTCTTTTACAAAACCTTATGAATCTAAGAAGTACCAATTCTGCAGTAAATTACACAGAAGTAAAGAAACTACTCTGAGACCAGAAAGATCCAATTTTAATAGCTAACTCTTCTATGACGATTTTGTTCGGCCTTGAGAGGACCATGTTATGTCTTTGCACAAGTTTCTCCCCATTATGGAGGGAATAGTAGTACTTCCTTTTCTGCAGTATTCACTGTCTGGTCTACCTATATGCTTACACCAGATTTAATCATTAACCAGTGTGTATAACAGCTGTCACTGTGGCTGTTACTCAGATGTGCATAGGCAGCTAGCGTTGCCAAAGGCAGTCGAGTGCCAACCCAAATACACACTGCCACTGCCCTCCCCCTGTGCTGAAACTGCCCCCTTTCTCCCTTCCCACTCATAAGACAGGCCTGCTCTCACAGTGGAGACACAGGTCAGGGTGAAGCAACACTACCACAAGAGCTAACAGAGAAGAGGGCAAGAAGATGGTCATGGCATAGGGCCAAGAACAGGACTGACAGGGTTTTGATCATCACTTTGGCTGTGCATGTCCCCAGGGCAGTTCTGACATAAGAAGCTGCCCCCTGCCGGCCCTGCAGCCACTCCAAGTGCCCCAGCCCAGCTCAGGTACAGCAGAACACATGAAGACTGTCCATGCCACTTTCCTCTCCAGTGAAACATGGGAATATTGGTAAGTTTAAAAATATATTACTGCCTTCAGTAATGTAAAAGCCAAACAACAAAAAAATTCCTGCTGTCCATTATATTTTTCAAATGGGTACATATGATTTATATGTGCACACAGCATCATACAGAACTAGAAAACATTTAAAAGCTCTTTAAACATGCTCACTTTCAGAACAACAATTTAAAAAAATCACTAGAAACTTCCCTCTTTATTTTTCTACAAGTGCCATTCATTTCTTTGATGGTTTCATAAACCAGACTGATACAGTCTTTAGAAGACAGCTATTTTACACTTTTTGTCTTTGTCTGATTCTAGGATGCAGGAATGCCATGGGAAAAGAAAGGGAGGTAGGCAGAGAATGTGGAAGAATAGGATGATGAAGAATAGATGTTTATTTTTGTATTTCACAATTCAGTATATGAATTTAGACAGTTTAAGTAAAGTTTTGCGTAAATTTAAATATGTGGGGGAGAGTATTTTTATAAAAGTATATTAAAAATTTGATACTAATTCTTCCTTTGCTCATAATGGTTACTCACTTATATTATAGATTCAGGTTACATTTAATAAGAATGTGAGCCTCACTATTTTTTGGCAATTCGTGGATATAAAACCTTAATACTGCATGGCTAAGAGCTTTAACCTATCTGTGACTCTGACTTTTTTCTTTCAATTCAGTGCCATAGGATGAGTTTTAATCCATGCTAGTTATACTTCTAATTGCTTCTCTTGGTAACACATAAGTAATCAGTTGACAAGATGATCCCATATAAAATGCAGTGTTTACAACAGCCTCCTCACAAGCTTCCCAAGAAAAGAGACTACATTACCAAAAGGTATAGCTAATAGGCTAAGATGCCTTCCTGCCAACTCAGTTGTAGATGTGGTGAGCTGAACTGGATTTTCCTCAAGAAAAAGTCTATTAAAAAATTTAACCATTTAGGAAAAAAAAAGTACATGGGCTTTTTTTACTTGCCACCTTCTTTTTCAGGATTTCAGGATTAATCCTTTCAATCTCTTTGCCAGACTGGGAAGGTTACTAACATTTGTGTCTGTACAGCACCTGACACTTGTGCAATCCTCATACTCCCCAGTAAAGGCTTTCAGGAAACTTCATCACAATCTTTTCTTTTCTGTAGAAACTAAGATCTTTTTATCAGCTGAAACCTTCTGCCCAAGACTGTGGATGATCAGAAATTCAGGTTAGCTCTCAGTATGAAGAACCCCCTTTTGATCCTACCTTCAAGCAGTAAATTCCTTCACATTTTTGCAAATGTCCAAGGGCAGGAATGAATCAAACACCAGACCAACATACCATGCACAACTCAAGCAAACAGAAATCATCAGGCAGCACACATACTAGTCATGAAAAAGAACTAGAGAACTCAAAGGCAGCACATGTGAATTCTTCCCTGGTTATCCCTATTCCAAGTAGGCAGCAGCAGAAACTGCTACCATTATTAATGCTGCCTTAGAGATTTTTTTCTCCAGTCCAGCATCAATGGCATTAGTAAAGCAAAAGGTTTTTGTTGACCATTCTCTCCTATTCAACCTCAAATGCAGGCTGTTCTACATTTTTTCATTTACTATTTCAATTTCCGTTACCTTTTTTATTAGAAGCTACAACAATTTCAAGCACTTAGAATTTCCTCCTAGTCTTTTTTTAATACCTTTCTCACTGCATTCCCCATTACTATGACAAAGGACACCAAATTATCCACAGCAAAGAAAAACATTCTGAAATTATGTCACAAGCATAAGCATATCTCAGTAGCTGTACTCAGCTATTTACATTATCTTCATTTTCTCTCTTTCCTTGAAAATCTGCTGCTTATATTAATTAGTACTAAAATAGCATATATTTCTCCCCCCAACAGCAGTTCAAGTTTTCAGATGTCTCAAACAGAATATACAAATATAAGGGTAAATGTGTGCCTAGCTTCCTGAGACTTGAAAAACCTCTTCATTCCCCATCCTCTCTGAGAAGCAAAGCATGGATAGCCTCACACTGCATCAGCAGGGCAGGTATTTTCATCCA
The DNA here is from genome assembly GCA_035583135.1 of Lophotriccus pileatus. NCBI lineage: Eukaryota > Metazoa > Chordata > Aves > Passeriformes > Tyrannidae > Lophotriccus > Lophotriccus pileatus. The sequence continues at coordinate 50,264,871 of JAWWES010000094.1, forward strand.
CAGGATGATACTGTTTATTTTGAAAAGATTCATCATCTAGCTGGCAAAAGGTTCCCTTTAGACTACTGCTGCATGTGACAACTGCTATAAGCAGAACTTCAACAAAAACAACTGCCTAAGGAGCAGCTGTGCAAGTCAAAGGCTATGCGGGACATGACCCAGCATGTAAGAGAGGGAGAGAGGGAGACAGGAAAATCCTATCCATCCACTCCGGTAAGGCTCCCATGATAACACTTCTGAGTATGTGCAAAAGCTGTTGCACTGAAGTAATTCCTCTCCTCCCACATACAGGAGCACTGTGAGCTAATTGAACAGGAAACGCTAATTACTTATATGCTCTAAAAGCCAAAACATTTCTTCTTGCCTGTTAACCTAGGTTGAGCCTGAACCGTAAACTAATACCTAAAACATTTGCTGTTCAATACACCAGCATTCCTCTACATCTATAGATAAACACAGCACTAGATTTCAGAATTAATCAAACTTCTAAGATTTCCATTCCAGGGAAACAGTAACCATTCGGGCAGAACCTTACATAAATCTCAGGACAGAAGAACCTAAGAAAAATCCCTATGAACTTCAACATTGTTCAGCAGAGTCAAGGAAGTCTTCATATATCAATAATTTCTACTCTGTTTCTTCAAAAAGTACCTGAAAAGTCCATTCCCAGCATCCTCCAGAATAGGACAGAAAGTGCTCAGACTTGGCACTGTTGAGAGTTTCTTGCCTGCTTAGCAATGGTAAACAAAAGCCTTGAGGGTCCTCTTTCTGAAGACCATAAAAACACTGAGGGTTCTGTCCATAACACAGTTTGCATTGCAGGACATCCACACATCTGAAGAAGCAGTTCAGCAGGTCATCCAGGTCATGGCAAATTAAAAAAATTGTACGTTGCTTTTTGATTCTACAAAATTTACATTTTGAAAAAGAGTACTTCCTTCAACCCAGAGGAAAGTAATTTGTTCTGGCTGTATAAAATAAAAACGCAGTGAGAAAATGCTAATCTTACCAAGCATTCCATACCAACAAGCTAAACTCCACAGAATATACTGATTTCGCTAATAATTTATTTAATAATTTTTTAAAATTATTTAATAATTTCTTTTAAAAGTCTTTTCACTGAGAAAGAAAAAGTGTGTTTATTTAAATCACACTGAAAATTGCACAAATAAGGGATTCTCATACTATCACTTCCCTAACAAAACAGAATATATAAAAGATTACAGTATTTCTTCAGAAACACATAACAATTCATTAGGTTATTCCTCCATTTTTCGGTGTCACATGAAGCCTTGATAGAAGTACTCTCACATATTAGTTTGGTTTTAACTTCAAAGTATACTGAAGCAGATTAACATATTAACACTACATTTAAGAGGTAGTACCAAATAGGCACAAATATACCTTATTATGTCGTTTAACAGGTGGTAGTTTTCATTCTCACAGTATCGAGCGAAACCTTTGACCAAAATTAGAAGTGTGGTTTTGGGTTTTTGGAGGTTTTTTGGGGGGTTCGGGGGGTTTTGGGGGTTTTGTTTGTTTGTTTTTCAAGCCATGAGGCATTGATAACTCATTAGTATCTCATTTAAAAACTACTTTCCCTATGGAGCAGAACCTCAAAATGACTGATGTTTATGAAATCCCTGACTAGCTATTTAATTCTCTGCTTTAAAAAGAAAATAAAGAAGAAAAAAAAAAAGGTTTCTCTGCATCAGAAATATCCATCAATTATTATTTATTGTGATAATTTTACATAACAGGGAGAATTTAATAGTATTTTTAAATCATTTCATGACTTTCTGATCTCATTAAACCTTTCTGGCAAGTACCAAAAATAATTATTCTTATGAATTAACCTGGGAGTCGAAGAAAGAAGAGGGTGAGAAGGATGTTCTATGTTGCCATTAGTGCTTATCTTAAAATCCTCCTAGTCCTGAGGAAGAAAACGATTCTACCAGCGTACTGTACATGACTGTCTTCTTCTAAATCACTCAACTCACTAAGCATAATACTACCCCTCAGGTAAGCAAAAAATAGCCATGTGTTTCATGAACCACCCACATTTCTGAACTTCTCACAAAGCAGAATACAATTTGAGGTATGATGACAAGAAGAAAACTATAAAATTTTAGAAGCAGATTCATTCCTAAGCAAGCAGACAAAGCAACACAGAAGTAGGCATCAATATCTTGAGTATCTGTACTCAATTTTGATGTCTCAAAATATGGATTATCCTGTATTTTTTCCATATAACACTTAACTTCAGAACAGCAGCTGGTCAAATAAAACATATTTTGGATTGCAGAGACACACTTAATTTTTTTTTCAATTTTCCCTTTACAATATGTTTTGATTGTCAAGTTTTGGATGCAGAAGAAAACATCAACAATGGAAGTTTACTCGCTTACCTCCAAAAATGAAAAGCGAACAGAGGACTGCATGGACTGCAGGGGCTTGTTGGGGTTGGGCTCAGGCTCCTTGGGGTGAGACTGCAAGTTAAAATAATGTCATCTCTAGTGAACAGAAGGTTTAGCAATAATTGCATGTTTTAGCGTAGGAGTTATGAAAGGAGTTTTGGTTAGAACCAAAACATGACCATCCTTCTGAATGAAGTGATTGACAGTGGCCACAGTTTCTGACTTAAGATGAAATTGATTTAAATAAAAACAAACATGAGAACTGGTACTGATGCAAATGCTTGACTAGATTAGACTTCCTCCAGGAATTATACTTTTGTACAAAGTCCCCAGAGAGGTGAAAAATGGTAACTTGTTTCAGATATCTAGCCAAACAAAGACATTTTTTTCCTCTTAAAAAAAAATCCTAGGGGTTTATTTTAAAGTTTTTTATTTGCAAATCGCATTTGTTAAAAACAAAAGGAAGACTAAAACTGATGATCTTTCATCAGCAATAAGAAAACTGCAATAAAAATTTCCAGTTTGAGAGCCTAAAATTTGCACACTTACTAAAAATTAAAGTGCCCTAGTTAGCATCCATTTCACTATGAAATATTTCCTTATAAATGTGATATGGATATTAACAATTCATCCATATAACCCTTAATTGAGCACCTGACTTCAAAGGTGCCTTCAAGAAGTTGCCTCAAGTGCATCTCCATTCAAAAGGTTTCTCAATAAAACAGCAGGCCACTGATACATTTCACAGATGCTGTTTAAAAATATACTCATGCTATCACGTGCCCTCATAAAACTTGCAAGAAACCTTTTCTAAAACATGCTTAATAGCATGCCTTTCATTGCAATTTGCTAAAGCTGGCTCCCAAAAAACTTCACACAACTCTGCATTCTGTGCAGACTGAGTGAAGGCAGAAACTTACAGGGAATTTTTTCCAGCTCACCTTCATAAGGATTTGTTCTGCTATGTATCAGATCCTCCCAATCAGCCAATGCTAGCACTTCTATCCTGTCCCCAGTGGAGATGCAGATGGCCAATATGCTAAGCACATTTAGGTCCAGTTCATGTTTTCAATTGCATAACACTTTGCCAAATTTCACTACGTTCCCTTCAAAACCTTTCAAGGTGGATACATGATTTTCTGAATATTTCAGCAGGAACAGTACTACCTCTTCTAGAACAGATTAAGGATGACTTTTTGTTAACATTGTAGATTTTTGCAATCTTTCCTTCTTGAGGTGCCTTGGAGAGAGCACAAAATTTGGCAGTGACATGCACACTGAGATAAGAATGGGCCTTGCTGTTGATTTCTGACAAGGCAGAGCAAATTCCTCTGGCTGCTGGCTGTGCCTGCATAATCTGTGAACTAGGTGCACAGAACAGCACGCTACCAATGCAGTCCAGCAGCTGGGCTTAAACTGGCTTTGTTTCAGCTGCAGACTAGCTCTGCTAGCACAACAGCACATCTGAGGGTCAGCACATCTGAGCTGTTAAGATCCATTAAGAGCTATCACCCTAAAAATGGCTAAACTGAACCCAGGCTCACACCAGTCAGCCCATGAAGGCCTGTGGAAAAAGGTGTGGATTAACAGAGAGATTTTTGCTGTTCCACTGGGGCAGTTTTTATTGCATTGCACGGACCTGCTGCAACATGCACTGAAAAGGTCATTGTTTCTGTATGATCAATACAGGTTTGTAAGAAGTGATTTTGCATTTCTAAGCTTTATCAGCACTACCTCTTATTCTCCACTACAGGCTGGTCTGCTGCAGCACAACTGGTAGTTTGCCCCTAGTTGTCCCCCTTTTATTCAGTGTGTCCCTCACTGACTGCAGGCTGAGAAAGGCTCCTGTGCTGCATCATCAGTGCTTGCACTGCTGTTCCTCAGGGACATAGCAAGGGAAGGTGGAGGCAGGTGACACAGACCACAACCAGCCTCCATCAGGATCAGAAGCAGGAAGGGGAGCTGGCACTGATCCAAAGAGAATCCAGGTGGAGAGAGTTCTAGCACCAGCTGGCCAAAGACACAGGGCTGCAGCACAGAGAGAGAGGAGGGTAACTTTTGTGGAGCAACAACTGTGAGCAAGGAACCTACTAAGGCCAGAATAGTTAAAAGGAGAGCTCTGGCGCTGAATGAGAAGAATATATTAACTTCAAACCCCAGAATGAAATCCCTAAGTCACTTTACTGTGATCAAATCCTAGTGATACCCCATGGCAAAGGACACCTCTCTCCCTCTACTGGATGGCCCACACACAGCAAGTGGAAGTCCTACACCTCCTAGTAGCTACTCATATTCTTCCTCATTTTCACTACTGTAACATAGAGTCTCGGTCATGGCACAGACTCTGGGCATCCAATATCAGATGTGCTAAAAATTCCCACTATGAGATGACACTGGTGTATCAATCCACTTCTTCAACAGAACTTGTTTTTCAGCTTTGCTTTTTTTAAGACCTAGAAAAACCTGTTAAAACAAATTATCACAGTGCATGACAGGCAGCCTTTCTTTTGGATCTTTAATATTCTTTGAAAGAGCTTTCTGCAAGTAATGAATATAAAGTAGACAGACTGCGCTAATTTCTCTAGCAACATAATGCTAGTCCCAACATTTAAACCTAACTGAAAGAAAATTCACTAGAATCAGGGTGTGAGGAATAAATTGGATTTATTTCCACCCCCCAGATAGACTCAAATGATTGCAAATAAGAATTTGGGAGACATGACTTAAGTCTGCATTGTCACAACTCTGGCAAATCACAAGAGAATGACTCTGTGGGAATCATTATGTGCCAGCAATCAAAATGTGATACTTTCTTTTCTCTAAAAGTAAATCAAGTTCAGAAAGTAGCAAGTGTGATGGCAAAAGAAAGTGTAATATATGGGAAAATTAAATATATCCAGGCAACATTTCAGCAAAAGCAATGATCAATACTGAATTTAAAATATTATTAATTTTATCAGTCTTAAATATTGTCAAAATATGGCAAAGAGAGTGTAATTATGTCAGGTTACCATGAAAAAGGAGGAAGCAGTAAACAATTACCTCATATTACAAAAACACACACATACATTGAAAAACCAGTAACACGAATCCTTTTCCATCCTTTGCAGCTAATGATGTTATTCTTTTATGATGATTGCATAATTCAGTAAAGATTGATTTAAATTGCCACATCTTAAAAGAAGTATAACTATCAATTATTAATGGAAACCATTTTAATTAGGTCTCTGGTAAGACCCCTCCTCCAAAACTCATGAGAAATTAGTAATGCTCTTTTTGTCAGAAAAATATCTAGAGCTTAGCCTGCTCACAGCTAACACACACTGCTCTTAGCAGAAGATACCTGACTGAAATGGAGAATTTCTGAAACATTTCACAAAACAGTTCTGTGGAACCCAATATAACATCTACATTTGTTCCTTTGAATAAAGTGCTCTGTCACCTTCATGTAATTAATAGAATAAATTATTTGCTATGCTGCACACTGACCTATAGCCCTCTCTTTAAAACATGGCAGATGTCAGAGACAATACTTTTCATAGCTAAAGAACTTTACCGCAGGCATCTGCAGCATTCAGGGTTTGGGGATTTTTTCTCCAGCAAGAATGGGGCAGTCCCAGTGAACACTAAAGGATCTGACGTAACCATATCTGTTTACCTAGATAAAATTAGCAAGTTCTCATGGTGCCTATAACATGCATACATACATGTCTGACATGTCAGTGGAGACTGCAGGTATGTATGTATACATGTATAGAAATAAATATTTGTCTTTGACAAACAAATCTCGGGTAAACATATGCTGGCATTTATGAATAAAAGACTATATTTACTATCACTATGTATTAAAATTACACATTTTCATTTAGCTACTCTCTAAATAGCTGAAAGCACACAAATTAGTTAATCAGTTTTAAGCAAGTACAGGTAAACACACTGCTAAATTAGGTAAACATACTTACTGCAGAAACTATCAGAAATCCTCCAGGATGTCAATACGGTTCATTAATGCAGTTACGTATGCAAAATACATGTCGTTCCTGATGGATTTTCATGAACAGCATTTCTATAATGCTTTAATTTCTTGCAGTGCTCTCTATTATTCAGCATAGAAAGAGGCCTTTCTAAAAGGCAGCACTAGGATAAACAAATAGTAACAGAAAGCTGGAGGGAAAGACAGACACCATGGCCTACTGACAGACTCTCCCCCTACAAGCTGACAGGATGTTTCATGCACTGAGATTCAGTAACTTCAGATATGCGGAAATGCTTTCTTTCCAAACACACTGCAATATCCTGGCTCCAGGCTCACACATTTGCTGAAACCAACTGCAGTGCCTTGAAAACATGTTCTTTCAACCTGGAGCTGCAGTGCTCCCAGACTGTCAGCACAAATGTGTGTTAAAACAGCTCCTGATTGCAGGAAAGACAGCATCATGCAGAAACAATGAAAATATTAAAGACAGACAATACTTACTCCAAGGTCAGCCCTGGAATTTGTAGCCTTTCCCGCTGGGCTTTCATTGCTGTTAGGTGCTACCACACTCTATTGTAATCATGACACACATTCACAGGCAGCATTCTGGCGATGACAGAGAGCCAAATGAAACACTATAAAGGATCTCTTGGGGCGGGGGGAGGACCATAAGTCGGGGTCCTTCTACCTCTAGCTGTCACGAAGAGCTACCGGCTGCCTCTCTCAGGTCAGTGGCAGCGCACGCCGCACCGGTTTTGTGAAGCGAACAGCACCTTCAGTTGTGCACACCAAGTAATTCATCCCCGGAATTCCGCAGCAGCAGCCACTGCGCCAGCACACGCGCACGCACACACTCACATTGCACCTCGGAGGATGGAGAGGTCCCTCTCACTACGCCAGCCCACCACACAGAAGAGCCTCTGTGCTTAACACAGTTTCTCTCAGCAAATGTCAAACATTCACCACCCCCTCTGATCCTGCCGAATAGGATTTAGCCATCTTCTTTAAGTCACATTATCCCTTTCCCTGGTAAACAGACACGCAGTTTCTGCAGTGATGGAACAGCAAACTACTGAATGAAAAACAGACTCTTCTCCTTTAATAGGGAAAATTAACTGCCAAAGCTTTTTAAGAACAAATATATTGTTGTAACACAGAGGTTAAAAAAAGGAAGAGCCATCATTCTGTTTCTGCCATGTTTGCACCTGAATTTTAAAGGGAAATTATCTATCATTTACACTAAGGGTGAGAGCCAAACCTAGAAATTGCTGAAAAATCTACCAATTTCAGCTTTAAAGGTAATGTCACCTAAGAGATGACATCACCTAAAAGTAAACCACTACACAACTTTTTTGTAAAGACAGTTTTAGATCACTGCCACTACATAGGAAGTTTAACTTAATTTTATTCCTTTTTTATGTAGTCTCTCTTATCCTGAGGTTATTGTTTTAATAAATAAATATTGTGAATTGTTCCACGAAGACTAGCAATTTTTCCAGTGTTCTATAAAAAAGCAGGAAAAACAAAGTGCAAGTGCTTATTTTTAGTAAGTTAAGAGCTAGAATATTTTATCTCGCCCATCTACTTTTCCTTTATACAATATAATAATGTCAGCCACATGCTTTTATTTTTTGCAGAGCTCTGGACCTCTTCTGTGCATGGACAACTTCTACAGACTAGTCAAAGCAAAGGACTAAATGAAGCTGCTACTTTTTGGGTCCTTGGCTTAGTTCTGGAAGAAGTGAGTGAGTTCACAGGTACACAGAGGTTTCAGAGACAGAAGGAAATCTCCTAGTTATGAAAACTGTTGAACTGGATTTGGATTTGGTGAACTACATTGCTTTTTCAACCACACAGTAGAAATGAATAATTAAATTCTCTCCTTTGTGTCTCCTACATATTTCTACTTCAAAGTATTTTAAATTTCTGTTATGGATTACCTGAAGCCTTCATTTACGGATATTGAAAACAAAACTGAAGGATACACAGAATTATGCATTTGAATTTTTATAACGTAACAGACATCTAGATTCTGAATATTAAGCTGAGGTCCCACCAAGCATTACTAAGCAAAGCAATGTCTCTAAGGAAGTTCTAAATTCTACTACCTCCCAAGAGAAAGGACAAGACCCAAGGAATGAATTTCAGGCTTACAAACTGCAATGGGTGAGTTCACAGATTTGTAAAGGCAAAAAGTTCAGTTACGTACCCAACTCCAAACAGCACTTTCAAAACATGTTTCTCAAATTTTATTCACAACACAAGCAAAACATCAATGTTTTGAAGATATTCTCAAGAATCAACTAACCATCAAACAACTCTGCTACTGAAACTGTCCAGTGAAGCTGCCCTTGTCTACATGACTTGAGTTTGGACACAACCTTTTAGGAATAGAAATTTAACAAGAGAGCAGCAGAGTATGAGATACTACAGTCACAGGTCCCTGGCTCCCCCCTAGCTGCCAAGAAAAGGCAGCTCCCTATTCCTGTTGCTCAGCACCTCTCAAACCAAGCTCTGTTTCCCTAAAAATCCTTTGATAAAAATCTCTTTTTTTACATAATACTTCTTCAGTTGTTGAAAAGTCCTATTTCTGATGGAGACATAAAATTTCAACAGGTAAAATGTGACTATGTGCACACATGTATACACTTCCAGTTAAGCTATAAATGATATTCAAAGGGCTTAACTCTGTGCATCCTAACCTTTAGTTTGGTGCTTCATCCTGTTATCTGTGTAACCATATGCATGCATAACACCAAAGTACTTATTTGTTGTTCTGTGACGTTGTTAAAATTTCACTGAAGGCACAGAGGAGACAGCATAATGCCTCAAGGAAGACAGCCAGCTCCACAGAATCAGGATGCCCCACAACTATTTCTGTAAAGAAACCAGCAAACGGACGGACTGCCTCTGAAGGAGAAGGTATGCTTTGATCAAAAGCACAATACAAATTTTCCATACTACTTCCGTACGGCCAATTCCAATACTGGGGTGAACAGAAGTCCACAATCAAGGCATTTTGGTTGGTTCCCTCCACATGCAAAAGAATAGTCCGTCACTAAACACTACTTCAGCATGAAACATGATAGTTAGCTATTTGGTGAATTTTACCTGCAGGAGGACAACACAAGCAGCTGGTCTTGTCTATAAAAGAAACTGAATTGGCCTGGAAGTTGGGTACAGTCAGTTAAACATAAACAACTGCATCTAAGGGCTAATTTGAGATCACAATAAATCAACCTTTTTCCTGAGCTAATTTCTGCAAGCACTTCACATCACATTAACGGTAAATTTTTCTAAACTGGGATTGAGCGATAAATTGACATGGAAGATTTTGCTACTATACATTTTGCCTGAAGCTTGGAAAATCATGATTTACTGAAAAAGAGAGATGAATACATAGTAAGAGATCAAATTCTTCTCATTGTTACAATCTTACAGTTTTTGCAGGAGTAACGATACATGCTTCATTCATGTGGGGGCAAAAACCAGCAGAGTTTAGATTCATTAGATAAAGCCTTGCAAGTGAAAGCCGACTTCAAATTTTATCAAAATAACTCTTTTCTCTTAATTTTGGACTGCTTAGATACCATCTCACCAACACAGAGCTGAGGAAGCAAGTCAAAGTTAAAAAGGAGGCTTATTGTACTACAAAAGATAGATCTAGATTAACCTGAACATAATGGCAAATTTTGCCTATATTGACACAACTTCTATAGAGAAAATTTCTCGTTTGAGAAGAATCTCAAACAAAAATTCGCTAACAGCCCTGAAGAACTCTAAGAATTGTATTCCCCTGAAAATGTAAACCCTGTTCTCCTCTTAGCTAGTTAAAGAGCTGAAAAGCAAATTTTAAAAGTGAAATGTAAGAATATATGGCTCAAGTTATTCATTTAAGTCCTTATTGAGTCCTCTCTGATCTAGTAATCACAGATATCTAGTTAAAACCAAGCAAAACCAGCAAAGCACAGTGTAATGTTTTACGTCCTTGAAACACAAACCAGAAAGATTCTTCTTCCATAGCACAGTTATTAATATCTATGCTTTCAAGGCACTCCTCTTCTGCAGATGTTGGCTGGGCTTCCTTTTTCCCCTTAAATAATGGTAAAATAATAATACCATTAACAGTGCAGGTGCCTCTGGCTTTCATTTAATAACAATTACACTAAGATAATAAACAAGTCAATGGATACTTTTTTTCTGCATGCCCTCTTGCCTAACGTTTTCCAAAGGTACTCAAGGGTTAGTAGTCAGCTCTCAAAGGATAATGACAACAGTCACCTTTCTGTCATAATTATTTAATTATTAAATTATTTAATTAAGATAATTTAATCTGAATTTCTATCACGTAATCTGTTTAGCACGTCAATTCAGACATTCTAGTTCATTGGTAACACTGTAGTTTATAAAGTAGTTCTAACAGGAATGATGCAGAAGCAGTTGGCTGCAACACTACAGTGAGACACAAAACACAGCACGAAGAAAATGGGGTGAAAGAACACACATAACCTCTTTCTGAATTCTTTCAACAGAGAGTGCCTGGGCACATTATTGACTACACACAAAAGAAGTCTCAAATATGAATCTACTAGTTTGTTACCTCCGGCTGAAGTCAACAGACAGATGCAGTATGTATAAAGCAAATCTCATGCTTTAGCTATCTGCTAGAAAGCACGAAAAGTATTCTTCATATCGATGTCTAACTGCAAGTTTGTTCAGTGTTGTTTGGCCATCTATTACTTTCCCCAGAAGTATTTGAGATAGGTCACAGCTAAGGAAGCAATACCAGATGGTGAAAAGAAACCTTTTCCTTAGATCCCGGCCTGGTATGTCTCGCTTATATGCTCAAACTCAAAATAATTGCCCAATTTGCAGTTGCAAGGAATATTTCATCTTGGTCAGATTACATAAGGAAGAGGAGAGGGGCTGTCCTGTTTGCTTCACTGGGGAAGGAAGGAAGTGGATGAAAATGACAGACAGTATTTACATTTGCCCACACCCAAGAGCTCAGTTTACACTATGGGCTCAGCATGACATGCAGAAATAAATTTCTTGCCACTGCAGGGCAGTGGGTAGACCTTGGTAGAACCTGTATGGTCCTGGATTATATGCGTTCAATACAAGCCAGTCCATAGCACTATAAATTCCCAGGATAGGGGGATGACTGTTTGGTGCCCCATGACAGAAAGTCATACTAGATAACCCTTCTAGGCTTAAGTTCTGTTATGTTTCAACATCATGGACGTACTGACATTTACAGGCATATCCATAAATCTGACACCAGTAAGCGATTTTCAATAATGTATTTTATTAATGTGTCACTGGAGTACACAGTAAAAGCCCAGGTGGTCTTACCTATACGTTGCCAGAGTCTATTTAGAGCTGTAACTCTTACTATTCTGCAAGGAATTTGTTTTTAAATTATAGTTTTAAAAAGCACTCTATTAAATTCAAATGTATTTTAATAACTTTTTATAAATTGGTTGCATATTTTGGTGATAGCTCTGCGATATTGCTTGCATTACTAAACAATGGAATAGAGCAAAGGAATGTGTTTATTAGCAATATTAATTAACCATTAAAAATAACAGAACTGCTGTAGACTTCTGGTAAGTTAACCCAGTAACTGGTTGTCATACTGAACATCTTAATTAAATCCACCAATCCTAAAACATTGCAGGCAAAAGCAATCAATAAACGTAAACAAGCTAAGATGTGGCAAAATGTCTCCACAACACCACTCACTTCCATTCTTCCACAGAGAATTTCAATAGATAGTTCTTATATTTTCTCTAGAGCCAGGACAGCCTCCTTGTATGTACAAATAGGTGACTGTGAGTTAAAGCGGGCCTAATGTGACTGGTACTTGTCTATTCTTTGTCTAAATATCATTTTAATCATTACCATGGATGACACCAGCAAGAGGTGCCATTCAAAAACACACCCTTTGACAAATTTTTTTATGGAAAACTACCAGAGTATTTCAGATTTAGGCAACCTTCTACCGTATTTCACACACTATAAGAATAAATAAAAAAAAATTAGAAAACAATAAAAATATATCAACTAATAAAGTCTTGTGTCGACAGACTTCAAGCTAATACTATTTTTTTTTGTAAAAAGCTTGAGAAATTAAACATTAATAATAATTATGGTCCCAATCTACACCACCTTTCAACATAAAAAAGGCAGCATTAAAAAAATTAGAGGCAAAAATAGATCTAATTTTTGAAGAGTTATATATTACAGAGTTAAACTGTTATTTTTTTTTAATTCAGGATCCTTTTTACACAACCCAAACCCAGGCTATTAATGAGCATTTTTTTACCTCATCTTTATTGAAGCTCTTTTTTCAGCACTAATTGATGGCATTTAACTTTCCTATCTTTTATTTTTCATCAAAAGAATGAAAACACAAAAATCCTCTACTGAATAGTTTTCTAAGATCATTATGGTATCTAAATACTTTCTTCAAAAAGCTAAAGGACAAATAGGAAATTTTATGATTCCATTATCCAGCCTGCAGCTGGATTCTCCCAAAACCCTACATCCATCTATCAACAACTAATAAGTATGTACAGAGTTACCAAACTCTGTTTTTGGCTTGTTGATTCATAGCTGATTCCTTATTAAGGCCCTATCATGCATGCAAATACAGGTATGCCTGGAGATGCTTCTGCAGGCTACACAACAGCTTTGTAAGGCTACCCCATGTATGCTCAAATTTATTTTTTTTAAATTCACATTCTGATTCTCTTAGACAAAGAGGGGGGTAGACAAGAGCTCTGAGCAAAATCAAGAAGTTTGAAGCTTGAGTCCTTTTTTTGATCTGTCTTATGCTTACATGAAGCCCTATAAACATTTCCACAGGATTCCAGGGAATCCTGTAATTTCAGACAAGTACAAATGAATAATAATGTCTGTTACAAGACAGTATTTTCTTCCGTGAAAGCAGATACTTAAAATATGGCATCAAGCTTCAGCAGAAAGTTTGGGCAAATAATCCCATAAACATAATGACAGATTATAAAGGAAGCTAGAAGAAAATTAATAGATCATTTTTTTCCTTCCCCCAAAGAGGTCCATTATACCTGTATTACCTTTATTGCTCCAGTGAGGTGTCTCATCTATTCTTAAAAGCTGATAGCTTTCAACAGTGTCCAAGATAAATCCCCCTTGTTCCAATTTAAACACATTATGTCTTGCTGTACACTTTGACAACACACAAAACACTTTTACTTCCAACTCACAGCAGATGTTCCACACACTGGAAGACTTTCACAAACATCCCTCAATCTTTCCTTCTCTGGAGTAAATAACCCTAGCCTGGTACATATTTTTCCATATACCATATCCAATTTTCAAACCAGCTGACAGTTGTCATTTGCTCTCAGCTGATCCATCTCAACACACAGCACTCCAGTATAAGGCCTTATTAGTTCTGTGTGGGAAAGAATAATGATGCATGTTTTGCAGCTCAAAATATCAGCTCCCCAGCATGACATACCCACTGCCCCCCATCAGCATCACACTGTGGTATTGAACACAAGCCAGCAGAGTGCCCAGGTGGCCAAGAAGGCCAGTGCCATCCTGGCCTGCATCAGGAACAGTGTGGCCAGCAGGACCAGGGAAGTGATCCTTCCCCTGTACTCAGCGCTGGTGA
>JAWWES010000094.1:50279026-50298591 GCA_035583135.1 Lophotriccus pileatus
CTCCCTGAGAGGAGGTTGTAGCCAGGTGGGGGTCGGTCTCTTCTCCCAGGCAATCAGCAGTAGGACAAGAGGGCACATGCTTAAGCTGTGCCAGGGGAGGTTTAGGTTAGATATTAGAAAGAAGTTCTTTCCAGAGAGAGTGATCGGGCATTGAAATGGCCTGCCCAGAGAGGTGGTGGATTCACCGTCCCTGGAGATTTTTAAGATGAGGTTGGATGTGGCACTGAGTGCCATGATGTAGTAATCACAGTGGGGTTGGATCAAGGGTTGGACTTGATGATCTCGGAGGTCTCTTCCAACCTAATTAATTCTATGATTCTATGATTATACCTCACAGATCCTCTTCTGCAAACTGACACCTATCCCACTATCTTGCACTTGAAAATCAGAGTATTTTCTGCTGAAGTAAGAAGTCTCTGGGCTGTTCTATTTTACTTGGTATAATTTCTCCAGGTTGTCAGAATGATTTTGAAACTACATACTGTTCTTCAATATATTTGCATTCTTCCCAGCTTGTTGCCTGCTGCAAACTTAATAAACACCATCTATTCCATCATCTAGGTCACTAATGAAAAATAATAACTAAAACCAGTCAATCAGGTTTATCACATCTGCAGCCCAGTGTAATTTCCTGGTTACTGTTTCTACCCTATAAGCAATATAGTAAAAGGTTCTCAAAAACAACAGTATCTCCACCCCATGCCCTCACCCCACCAAGACAGATTTGCTGGTATGGCTTACTAGTAAAACTTGGATTAAAAAAAAAAAAAAAGCCAACAAAGTTCTAATTTATAGAGCACTAATATAAAAGCTTTCTGGGTTTAGCTCTATATGGATATATTCTTGGTATTTCTGACAGACATTTCAACCATAAAAATGTCCATATTTTTAAATGTAAATTAAAACATTTTACGTGTCTCCTAGCAGTATCTAGGAGAGAAGCATTCTCACAAAATATGACAATGATCTATAGAAATTCACTTTCATTAGCATCCTGATACTAAGAAGAATCACAAAGCAGTTGAGGGTGGGTTGCAAGGCCATACCTACACATGAATATGCCTGGTTTAATCTTGTTTCTATTACATGCTTTGTTGAAGTGGGATATAAGTCTAGGCACCTGACTGCAAAACAGTACCATGCAAAAGAGGGGAAAAAACATTCCCAATGTCTATGTTCCCTGTACAACTTTTACAAAGGTACAGGAGAGCTTTTCCATCCAGAACAGCAAGAGTTTGTTTTCAGCAGTATGCTCAGCCCCATGTCACAGACACCTGGAATAACGTGATTGTGTCAAATATCATGCTTGCCTTCACTGCCTAGGGGCATGACCACACTAAACACTCAGGAGTGAAGCCACTGGGATATGAAGAAATGTGATTATATGCAATTATACTGCCTTTTGTACTGTGGCAGTCAAAACGCAATGAAATATAAAATAAAACCTGTGTCAGCCTTTTGAACTCATTTGCTCCCCATTGCAGTTACCTGCCACCTTTTTCAGGCAAGCATGACAACAATATGAATCCACTTATCCTCAGCACACTTCTTGACCTGTACACATGCCTGAGGGCTGTCACAACACACCCTATTAAACCCCACAGACCTAAGCTTGACTGGGTGGCTAGGAAATAATATGACAGAGAATCATAAACCCTACATAATATTTGGGAGAAAGGGTAAGGGGACAGAGATGGCGGAGAAGAGCACATAAGACAGCAGGACTGTGTCCTAATGCCAGGTTGGCTGCTGTCACAACTCAATGAGCAAAAACTCTTTAAAGACTACACAAAGGCAGAAGTCCTTGATTAGCTCTTATGGAACAGAATGGTATCATGCCAGAGCAACATTTTCCTTCTCCAAAACTGCTGCCATTCTGCTGCCATCCATCCCCCCTTTCCTTTTCAGCCTGTCACAGAAGCCACCTACCTTCCTGCTGCCCAGGCTTTTGGCTGAAGTAACCTATTCAGTTTCTGCAAGCTCCAGTCTCCCGGTGAGCCATCAACCCCTCCTTAAGAACTGCACATGCCAGGCCCTCAGTTTAGTCCCAGAAGCCATCACCATCCTGCCATACACAAAGCGTTTGCCAACCATGTTCTTAGTGTGCCTATCTCCATATGAAAACTACATCCACATGAGCAAGTTCTGCAAGCCTAAACCTGGCTCAGGATCCCTGCCCGAGCCCTCACCTTCTTTTCCCCAAAGAACATACCTGAAGGTAAGGCACACAGCTTTACACAAAGGCTGAAAATACAAAGAGATGGAAAACCTCCAGCAAAACAGAAGTGTGTCAAGAAGTGCATTTAGTCAACAAAACTTTGTTAGGGGGTAAACATGACCCATAATTCTTACAGGGAAGGGAGGCAGTTACTAGGATGCAGGAATTTTAACAGAACCCAGAAGTTTTAGACAGAGACAGAAGTGGTAGTAGATGCAAAAATGGCTACAACCACAAACATAACACCATATGTTCACAAAAAAAAAAGAAAAAGAGCGCCAATGCAACTTAGCTATAAAGCAGACACCACTCCCAGCTATGGGCAACAGGGGCCCTCCTGCCACACTGTCATCTTTCTGCCTTAAAATTTCTGTCTGTGGACACATAACTGCAGATAAAAAATACACTAATGGCCCTAGTGATAAGCAATAGTACTTGTTTAGAATACTGACAGTAATAAAAAATGTTAGTCTGTTTTCTGTAGCAAAGATGGAGGAGAAAAAAGACTTCCCTCCTCCTCTGAGGCAAAACACAAGCAGCTCATTGGGATTTCATGATCTTCACTAGAAAAGTCAGCCTATACTTTACATAATGGAATGGCAATAATACTGAAAGTTTCAAAGGGAAAATGAGCAATGCCAGAATGCATGACAGCAGACGCAGTGCAGGCAGATCCCTAACTTCAGCAACTGCCTTTTTTCTAAGAGCAGATATTTAGAATACAGGTGATATTACAGCGTCTAGAGAAACAAATCTGAGTACCTCTTTTCTTAAGGTAAAACGAAACATTTATTTGTAGTCTCTAGTTCACTGTTAACCTCCACCAAAAAAAACCACGAAACAAACGAATAAACAAAAAGAAAAAAAATCAACTTCTCATTACAGTTCTTTATGCAGAGCACAGGTTCATCAAGCCATCATGTAATCTGCCCAGAACACAACCATGGCCCCAATCCTACAGAAGCTAAATGTCTGCAAGCAAGAAATTGCAAAGCCTCAAAAAGCACTCTCTGTAGATTAAAACATTATTCAAATTGTTGTAGCATCAGTGCAAAAAAAAAATCAATTCATCAATAAAGCATACAGCAGCCTATATCTTCCAATTCATGAGGACAATTCCCTTGTGACAAATTTTTTGACAAGTTTCAGACATTTCTTAACTTAAAACTGGACTTCCCAAAGTTAATGGCACTGGAGGAAAAAAAGAGTATACAAGACACTGTTTCAGCATATCAGATTTTCAAATTATTATTTTTATATATATATAATTAAAAATTCAAGCTGTATTGATTCGCAGTGATTAGCCACAGTGTTATTCTGCCAGCTTTCTCAATGCACAAATGCTTTCTCAGGCAGCAGAATAAAACAGGTGGTTATATGGTCATTTTTTCTTTTTGTGTATGTGATAAATTTTGCAGAACAAAAACAAAGAGAAAGAATTTTACTTGCTGGCAATGCAATGTCTGTTCACAAAACAAACAAGAGGACACAGCCAATGCTAATTTAAGAATGTTAATATGCCTCTATCAGATTTGCCACTGACAGTCAGAATTGAACCACAGTTACCGTATTCATAAACTAAGTTACTCCTAGACCCTACCCTGAGGCTCAAACATCACTACTCCCTTGCCTCAGCAGCTCACATTTCCAGCTATTAAATTCTGCTAGCACTTTCCATATGCTCTTGCTATACGCTTTGCTGCTTCTATGCACACAGGAACACTACAAACACCACAAACTGCTAGTTCAACAGGCAATGCAGGATACAAGGAGGACAGAACCCAAAGACACAGATCGAGCAGTTCAGTGAAAAAGGCCGCAAGCAGAAAAGGCTGCTCAGGGGAGCAGACTGTCACGTGGGACTGACACGTGAGGAACAGCAGGATAGCCAATTTGTCAGGCCTCCATCCCATTACTCTTTTTTGCCTCATTTTATCTGATTGACTATTCGAGTTTTAGTAGTGAAGTGATGAGATTTTTACTGCTATTTCATCTTAGAGATTTAGTTATTTTAGCACCTCAGCACCTGCTTTTTAGTTATTTTAGCACTTCAGCAATCCATTAGCCATGAGATCTGTCCCTCAAACCAGGTTGAACCTCATGTGCTATAAAATAATTATTTGTATGTATAAAAATATTTTAAACTATTCTACTGCATAACCATTTTTGAATTTAGGCAAAGCACGTAGGCATCCAGATACTTGACTCTCTTTGCTTCCACCAAGCATCATGCAACACCCCCATCCTGAAATTCTGCAACACACCGACAGAACAATGCCTTGACCCTACAGGCTGATTTAATTTTGCTTTTTCCCTATGGCTTAAGTCTGATCACAGTTTTGATAAAGAACTACTTAAGATTATTTTTCATTCTTGACTCTGTCCTGCCCTTGCCTAAGTAGTTAAAACAAAATTCCAACAGGGCAGTGCTGGAACACAACCCAGCGTGCTGTAAAGAAGCATGGTATCTGGTCACTTTACATTACTTAGATACCACAGCACTCACAGAACAACAGTAGATAAATACCATGTTATACAATTAAGCTTTAGAGCATGATCACCTGATTTTCCAGGCATCAATCCTCCAGGGAGATTGTTATTTAAAAATTTTGTTATGTATTTGAATAGTTTTCAAATACACAAAAAAATGTCATCACCATCACCACCTGACTTTTTTTGCAGGTATAGGCTGTGTGCATGCACACACGCAAACAGATGAGCATGAATTTACTAGTTAGAGGGTATCACAAAGGTTTAAAATACCCACAAGTAGTATATGTAATCTTTCACTGAAAAGGGACACGATGAATTACATTGAAATAGATCATTCCTTTCTCTAACACATGATGTGATAAATCATAAAGAGAGGGCATAACTGTAAAATCCACACATATACTAGTAAAATCTAAGTTAAGAGACAACTGCAGATATAAGTAATAATATTAATATTGGTGTAAATGAAGCAGGGATGCAAATCCAAAAAGCACCAAAAAGACCCAACAAAACAAGATTAAAAAAAGGGACCTATACCAATAGCCAAGGACACAACTAACAGCAATAAAATACCAAAGGATGTGTTGTTCACATCTAAATCAGGCCTGTGCTCTCCACAGCACAAACGACTTATCTGCAGAAGACCCTACACTGACAACAGGAAGGTAGCAACAAGGTTACCCAGCACACTGCATATGCCACTACTCTTCCTGTTAGCCCAACACAACTTTAAAAGAAGGAAACACAGACAATGGGCAGCAGACTTGCAAAAAAATATATGGAGGCTGAAGAAAGCAAGATTGTGAGGGAAAAGGATCATGTCATGGTAACTGTTGGCTCTTAACTCATATAAAAGACGTAACCAAATTTTTCATTGTCAATCACAAGGGACCCAGAGGATGCAGGTGGAAAAAAATTCACTCAGTGACATCAGTAGAAAGCCTCTGAAAGGTAAGGACAGAAATAATACCGGTAACAACACTAAATACACATTTTAAGAATCAAACATGGGCTATGGAGAGTATCTATCAGAGCCATATTAGAACTCAGAAATTCATGACCTGGCAACAGTATTTAATCTTGTCGCAGTTTAAATGAGACACAAGTGGTTTGCTGAGGATGAATTATGAGGAAGACCCAAAACTCCTCCCTCTAAGCAATTACAAATCCAAAATTAAGAGGCTCCAATTGAGGAACAGCGTGGGAAAGGGAAAAAACCTTAAATTAAACCAATGTAAGAATAACAGCCCTTTATTAAAAGGTATATGTGTATTGGCAGAAACAACAAAAGAACACAAGTAAAACACTCAAACAATAATCCTACACCCAGAAACAATCCCCTTCAAGACAAATGACTAAACCCAACAGTGAATATCAGTTCAATTTGCACCCTTTGGGGCAATTATAACCATAGTCAGCAGGAGGAGCTGTTGAACCACTGGAGATGTGGAGCCTGCAATTGTTTGAGTCAGTCAGCGGGGGTGCTGTTGGATCACTGGTAGTCACCACGTGGGGTTTCCCGAGTGCTGGAGAAGAGCCGGACAATGGCCGTTCTCTCCCCCCCCCACCCAAAAGGGAGAGAGGAGGGAAAGGGAAGACACAGTTCCTAACAATGGAGAACTCACTCTTTCCTGCTGGCTGAGATGCATGGGTGTGGCTCCTGTCCCTCTCCGATGGAAATCCAAGCAAAAAGCTCCCAAGCTATAACACCGCCCTGAACAGCTGTCCGGGCAGCAGTCTGGGCAGCCCAACAGCTCTAGTTACACTCCAGCCCCCCTCCCGGCTTCCACTCGGCCCCCCAGACTCCTCCCCCATTTCCCTGGAGGCAAAGTGAGGCAATTAACATGGGAATGCAGATCTAGACCTAGATCTTTTCTTCTGTGCCACTTAGTTGTCTGGATACAGTCACCTTGCCTGATCCCCCTCCCCCCCAACACAGTGGGCAGGGGAAAGGGGAAATTCGAGCCTAGCTCTAAGAACAAACAAAACCATGACAAATCTACACTGCTCTCCAAATTTAATATAACAAGTTACCTATAAACATATCCAACTTTTTATTATATAGAATTCTATGTGCACACAAAAACTGTCAGTCAAGTACCAGTTTTGTCCACCTACATGACATGAGCCTTAGAGCTTTTCTTTTCTTTGTTTTTCTTAAGCATTGTAGGCATGATCTCATAATTCCATTCCACTCAATGGATCATTACCATTTTTCCCTAAGGGTAACTGATAGTCCATATTTTTTGCTGATAAAAAACTTTCTTACAAAACTGTTTGTAACTTTCTTGAAACTTATTTAATCAAGTTCCTAAGCAAGAAGCGGGTTTAACTAGGGTTTCTCTTGAATTCTTGGCTGGTTACAATCTTATGTTGCTGTTATCCAAGAATATCAGCTGTTTCATTGTAATGTATAAATTAGTTTTATGAAAACTCCATGAAGTTTGACATTTCCACAGGTGCAAGCAGATTACATAATTTCTTGTAGTGAACTTGAGTCCATGTTTTATAATTACTGAAATTAGTTCCAGAAATGTCAGGAGAAGAACAGCTGCAGCAAAAATAAATACATAAAAGCACACCCTCTCCAAATTAAACTGAAATTGAAAAAAAAAAAAAAAAAAAAAGAGAACAGATTTAGTCTGGAAAAGTCAGGTATTTTACTCCTAGGGCAGGTACTTTAACCATGGAAACTCCAGATAAAGGAGAAACTGCCCCTAGTTACTCATTGCTTTTATGTGTTACTGTTTCTGACAGCTCCTCTCCACCTCAGAGAAGCCCATTTAATTTGTTTTTAGGAGAAGGGCATTTTAAACCATTATGTACCCACTCAAAGCTAAGTTTAATTTTTGTGCCACAACTTTTGAGTTCATGTCCTGTCTCTCTCCAATTTTCATTTTGCTGAACTCTATGAGTATGGTAAGGAAACAAACCAGGATAAGGACACTCATGCCTTCAATTCAGTGATGGAAACTCACTTGCTTTAACACACACCATAAACTGAGAGATCATCTCTGGCTACCTACTTCAGCTAGATACACTCTGAACGTCTAAAGCGTAATCATTTTTAGATGCCATCAGGCATTCCGTCGTTCATCAGAGAACCTACATGCTTCATAGACAGTCAACAGCAATCAGTTAATTCTGATCAAATTAAATCTGTATTTCTGAGTCTGGCTTAATATTAAACATAAATGTCTTCCTTCATATCTGGAGGTGTTTGGTGAACATAAACAAATCAGTAAAAATATTCAACAAGATATAAATAATCCATCCCCATTGTGGCAGTGTGCAAAAATATACTTCAATATAATTTTTTAAGGGACTTGAAAGTGGGGTACTAACAGCCTTGCAGATTTAGAATCATGTTAAGCTTATATAAAGTCACTTTTCCTGCTGGAGACAGCCTAAGAGAAAGCTCCCAGCTATTCATTCTGCCTCCATGCCACCACACCCTGCTCTCAGAAGGGTATTTATGCAGCTGGGCAGTTAAACATGCTGAAGAACATGCATGAAGTCAGGTGCAACCAGGATCAGTTCTGCCTGTGTCCACTGGACCACTTGAGTCAGCACAGCCAGGGGGTGCTCTGAGCATGGAAAACTGCACTTCTTTCTCAACCACCATCCTTTATCTCTCTCTTTATGCCAACTATGCTAAGGTTGCTCACCCCTGAATCAGCTCTCCTTGTCCTGCTGAAAGCTGCATCCTTGGCATGCCACTGGCTCTGAAGCTCTAGAATAGAGTGTGTTGTGCCTCCCTGGAGCCATTCAGGACCTCTAGATGTTCATCACAATGAAAACATAGGACTTTTCACATTTTGAAATTCAGTCTTCATGTCAACATGCATAAAACATGCAAATACATCAGCCAACATGACCCATGCACACCACCCCTGATGCTACAGCCATTGCTAACCTCAGCACTGTTAACCAAGACAGCAGTATCAAAGATATTTTAAAATACCATCTGCAGAAATTTAAGCATTTTCATGACTAGATATGATTATGCTGACAAAGGGCTGTTTCTTTACTACACGTTACTGAAGTTTCACTAACATCACAGAAGGTGAACTTACATCTCAATGATCAGCCATAAAAATATGTATGTGAATGCAATTGAGGTGATTGCATTGCAGTCATTTTTCAAACTCAGAGACAAATATCTAATAACATTCAATATCAAACATCCTAGCAAGAGTAAGCAAGGTCAAGTTACAAAAGCCACTTTCTGCCCTGGCTGAAGTCAACAGGAGTTTAGCCATTAACTTTAAAAGAGGCAGTCTTTTGCCCACACAACAGTTTCAGGTTAATATAAAGTACCAAGGACACCAAAAGCAGGCACAATAAAACATTTTCCTTAAATGTTTTTTCTCTATATCATTCCAATATTTAAATATTTGATGTGAAATTAGTTTTATATTTTCTTGACTTTTCCTAATTAATTGCCTAAGACTTCTCATCTGTGAGAACCTAAAACATGAGTCTTTTCCTAGACAGTGGATACCCTATGAAGTACAGACTTCTACTATGCCATTTAAGTCAGAACAACAGCACTTTCCCAGCAATTAGTTTGAGTTATTCACATAGCTAACCTTACTCACCAAAAGCTACACAGCAAGTTACAACCGAGTAACCAGCTCCTTGTGCAAGAGCTTAGTGTTTTGTTCACAATGTGTTGTCACATTAACTCAAGCTTATTCACAAATAGAGATTGTCTTACAGTGCTAAAGCTCTTTCACAAGGAAGCAGTAAGTGAACAGAGGTTATTTCTTAAGACATTTTGTTATGTTCATAGCCCAATACTTTCTCAATAAATTACTAAGAGAGAACAAGAAATTAGACATACAAACAAAAAATACAAGCTCTCAAACCAAACAGCTCAAAACCACTAGAAAATCAAATCCAAGGTATAGAAATCTGAGCAAAACACAAATAAATGCAGTATCTGAATACATATTATTATAACTAAGTAACAATTTATACAAGAATTTGTATAAATTACTTGACTGTATAAATGTCTTTATTTCCATAATCAAAACAATAGCTTAGCAATCTTATACATTTAGTAGAACTCATCTATTCTTTGTTCCTACCTTTTCATCCACAGGAGAACTGTTCAAAGAATTTCATAAGGAAGCAGTTCTACTTATGCAATATATGTGTTTGATATCATTCATAAAGAAATCAGATTTCTTCCTTGAGTTTTAACAAGAAAAATCTTAAATATAAAACAAAAACTTGAACATAAGAACTTTTTGGAACTTTGGAAATCCCTCACATAGCTCCTCTAAAAGACACGCATAAAAAGGTGACTGCACAATCCACAGGTTTTTATTTACAATCTTCGTTTCTTTCCAGATATTCTAAGGCAGATCAACCACCACACTTAAACTCTGTTTTAACTGCCCTGAAAAGAAGACTAGCCTACTCTAAAATCATAAAAAACATGTACTATACTGTTAGCACAATACAAAAAAACTTATATATAATATGTATATATTACATATATACTTACAAACTTCCTCTTCTTGGAAGGCTCAATTCTTTCTGCAACAGAAAAAAAAAGTTACAGTGTATTAGGAATAAAACATTCCAATTGGAAGTCACTTTTTTAAGAAAAGTATTATAATCTTCTCATCCCACTAGTAGCAGAGAGACAGAAGACCTGTTGGGACAACAATAAAAGATGATACAGATTTTACATGTACTATTTTCCACTCTTATTTGAAATATTATCATTAGCAGCTGGAAAAGTCTAGGTCTTTTTGTAGCAGCAATATTAAAATATTTCAGGCAATAGATATTATAGAAAAGCCTTACAGTAAGCTATGATGCACTGGTATCACTACTAAATTTGCAAGAGTCAGTGGCAAAGATATACTAAGTTCTTTCTAACAATGATCATTTGCAAAAGTTGTTAATAACAGGATCATGAGTTAAACAGGTGACCATTGCTACCAAGCTTTCTATACTATGTTCTTTAACATAAAAAGATGACATACATAACAGTTTTGTCCACTATAAATAATTATAATTTATTACAATCTTCTACAAAGTACTAGCATAACAACAGAAACACTGTTGTTAAACATTTCTAAAACTTTTGCTGAGAACAGTTAACAACTAACTACTTTTTATGTGACTGTCTAGATACCCCATTGTGAAATGGAAATTGCAAAGAAACATTTTACTGTTATTTTAGCATAGAAGAAAGCCATGAGATGCATAAAGTTTTGCCCATCAGAAACAAGCAAAATATATACACCCACAGGTAGATTATCTTCCACTGTATAAATCACAGAACAGCTGAGGCTGGAAGGAACCTCTGGAGATCCTCTGTTCTAACCTGTTCACATCAGGGCCTATTGCAACAGGTTACTCAAAATTACATCCAGCTGGGATTTGAACACCTGTAAAGATGGAAACTCCAAGACCTCTCCAAGCAATCTGTTGCAATTTTCAACCACCCTCCTTTTTTTATTTCTCACATGAACTTATATTCTGAAACCTAATTAGTTAAGTCTTCTTTGCAATCATGCCCAGCAGGGGATATCAAACAAAGAGACAACTTGTCTGACATAAAGGATATACAGTGAAGATAAATGTGAAGTTGAAGAGCATTATGAAAGACAAGGCTGCATATAAGAATGGTTCAAGTTATGTAGATGGATGCATTTACTCATTTAATTGCATTCTTTTATGTTTATTTACAGTAACCTCAAAAAAGGATGTTTTAAAGTTTCTACTCAGTTTCCATTCAAGTTTTCAAAGGGAATAATTGCAGTACTCTTGCAAAAGTAGGTGTGTACATGCATTCTGTGTAAGTGTGCACACACAATTATTTCACACTGCAAAGAAAGTAAAGTTATAGGTATTGATCAGAAAACATGTACAAAAATACAAAATAGTTCAGCCAGGCACTGTAGAAAG
The DNA here is from genome assembly GCA_035583135.1 of Lophotriccus pileatus. NCBI lineage: Eukaryota > Metazoa > Chordata > Aves > Passeriformes > Tyrannidae > Lophotriccus > Lophotriccus pileatus. Next base: position 50,290,668 of record JAWWES010000094.1, read on the forward strand.
GTCCCTGTGGGAATAAATTTAGAGAATTTTAAGTGGTGTGCAGTAAATAAAGCTGGGGCTGCTAAATGAATGATAAGACCTAAACTATCAAATAGCTGCTCAATTCCTGAGCACCGCCTATCCTGTTCACTGAATGAGGCAGGAAAAAATAGTGTGAAACAATGCAATTAGAGATCACAACGCAAAGGCACAGGAGAGCAGAATTAGAGGCCTTGGTAACAAATTCTGGCACTTCCTAGGAAGTTCCTGCAACTGTTCAGAATTTGCATTTTAAAACAACATCTTTTAGCATGACATGAGCTTATATACACAAGAAAAGTTACACCTGCATACAATATTGCATTGTGAAGCTAATTCCCCTAAATTTAAAACGTCACACTCATCATGAACAAACTGTAACTGCAAGTTAGAACCCGTGTACTTCCACATACTTCCCTTTGTATTTTTTTCTCGAATATTTACAATGTTATTGTGTTCAATTTCTAACACAAAAATTTACTTGTAATGCTAGGCACTGTCATACCAGAGCAGACAATGCTTGTGGAAAAACTGCCAAAATGTATAAGCAAGAATCATACACGGGTTTGAGTTGCAACATGTACTTCAAATTTGTTTCCTATGAATCAGATATTTTTGTTGTTTTGTTCAATCAGGGTGTTTTGGTTGTGGTTTATCATCATAACAGCACAGCAAATGACAGATACTGCCTTCTCTGAACACCTAAGTCACATTAATCTCTTGGTGCATTCTCATGCATGCCATCCTGAAGCACTACTTTTGACTGCAGAATGAGGCTCCAAAAGATTATTGACTCACCTATAAAGGTGCTAAAAACTGCCAAGATCACCCCATATGAAGTAAAAAAATAAAGCAAAACCTGAAGTATGTAATTCATACAGGATAATTTAGAAAACATTGTATTTCTTAAGGCTGGATTTTAAAACCATATAAACAAACGAAGGACAGAAATAAAACAAATATCCTTCCTGGATAAGATCTTTATCCTCATCTTTCTTATATATCATAGCAATGATGCTAAAATTAAAGCTCACTTCTCTCATGCTTCTCCAGCTGGAGTATCTCCAAGAAAAAAAAAGAATCTGAAACATAGTAAATAGAAGCTTATTTTTCTGTCTCGGATCAATTTGAATTATTACAACTCCTACAAGATTTTTTTAGTTTCACTTAGGACTCACCTGCCCCAAAGTTTTTTTCACAGCCTGAATGAATTACCAGATTATCAGCTGTGTCTGCACAGGCCTTCTCACTCTAGACAAGGCTCACTAACATGATGCTAGTTTTGTAATAGTACAGAACAGCTGCACAACTGGATCTACACAAACAGTTGGAAAAAGCATAAACAAACTTTACATAGGGCTAGCCAATAGCTTAGATTAGAGAAATAATTTATTTCCTATGTACATAAACACCATCCATACTAAAAAGCTAAATATGCCACTTTTACCCTGTTTTACTCACAGCCACTGAAAATGCGAATGAATGATACCACATCAAAAATCATTGAGTTCTTCAGGCTTATTACTACACTGGCTCAGATCTCAATTAAACTGCAAGTAGCCCACAACTGGCTTTACAGCGTTTCCTTTCTGAAAGCCTCAACAGAAGACCCAAAAGACTGTCCTAATTCCGCTGCCCAGCATCCAACACATGCAGACTTCTGAAGGTAAAATTTAGCAGGGACCTTCAGATCACCTACTTAGCAAGCAAGCACCTGGGGCATTAAAAAGAGAAAAAGATGCCTTTGCTACCCTCAGTATGGCTCTCAGTCACCAGCCCTGCCCCACAGGACAACACTATCCATTTTGCCCTTGTCCTACATGGCATTCTCCTCTTGGCACTTCAAGCTGGGCTGGTTTTAGGACTGTTTCATTCCACTGCAGTAACACAAAGCAGACTGAATGGACCAGAGACTCTTGCCCTTGAGGTCCTGTGTATTTCAAAAACTATTGTCACAAAACAAAATAAACCTTGCCTCAAGTTTAAGATTCCTGTGTTGTTACATTAAGAACCACTGAATTTAACTGCAACTATCATTAATCAATTCAGACTCTACTCTGTGCATTTTACTATCAATAACATGGTTTTACAAGCATAAGTGGGTTTTGATTATTTCAGTAATTATGATTCTTCCTCTGTTTCTACACACCTGTAAAACACTTCAGTATGGACAAGTTCAATATCTGCACCAGAGTGCAGATATTCAGCCTTATACAAAAACCACACTGACCAAATAAAGCACAGTGAACTTTATTCTGGGTCAAAGCCTTCATCCCACTAACTAGAAACATAGTTTAAATAATAAAACTATATGAATAGATTTCAAAAACAGAGGTAACTTAGACTTTACAGAAAATTTACAATACTGAATTTCATCCCCTATATGGGAGGAAGAAAAGATGACATTAACCTGCTGCTTGTTACTAGGCTCAGTTTTAAAGAATCAACAACAAACTGCCACATTCATAAACAACTAAAGATACAGCTAACATTGTTAATACAGATTGACTTTACAACCACAGTAAATCCACTTCATCTTCCAACAGCTGCCATGTTCTTTCAGAGTTTTCAGTTGTCCATAGAGTAGTCTGGAAAAACACACCTTCTCAAGACAAATTCCAGTAATGCTGTCGAGCTGGGGAGGTGTTAGACATGATAAGATTCATATGAGGCTTTTTTTTTGGTTTTTAACACTTTTACTCTACCCATCCATTATAAACTGTAAGCACTTAAAGACTTTCTGGTAACATGTGTTAGGTCTTAAGAATAGGTTAACATTGTAACATTAACACTGCATTAATAACTGTAGGAAGAAAAAAAATCAGCAATGGCACACAATTCACCTACCTATCATCATCACTGACAGCAAGAATTACTGCTTTGAGGGATGAATTTGAAGGATTTCTTCTTTAGCAATTACTGTGTTTCTGCTAAGATAAGATGGGGGATGACAGCAGATCTGTTGTGTGTCTCACACCAAATATGCTTCTCCTCTGTAAGTCTGTTTATCTGGCAAAGCTCTCTTTTGTTCTTATGACAACTTACAGTGTTTCCTGGTTGCAGCAATAATAAGCCTCTGCCTCAGAAATGGTTTTCTAGTGATACCAGGGTGGAATTTTAGGAGTGGCTATTGACCCTAAAAATTCCAGTTCTAGACAGGATTAACTAATTTTCAAAAAGATGCAGAAGTATGTTCTTTGTCAGTCAAGGTGTTCTCACTCAGATCTGATTTCTCTCAAAACATGTACAGTTATAAAACTGTTCTCCCTTTCAGATGACCCAAGTGACTTCGTGTTAGCACCACCTCTTTCTTAGCACTCTCGAGTTCTAGGCTTGTCCAAGTTGCAATTCAATATCCACTTTTCTCAGGAAACCTGTACCGATACCATCTTCACTTGTAATGTAAGTCAATGTTTTATGGTAAAGTCTGATGTTTTGCCTTTCAGCTGAAGACTTTCTGATTCTTTCCATTCATTCAGATGCAGTCACCAGTATACCTGGGTTTTTGCTTGCTTAGTGTGTACTTTCACCAATTAAATCATCAGTCATCTCTTCACAAGCACTTTCATGAATAAAAATTGCCACTACTGCACTGGCAAACACCAGAAGAAAGATTCCATTTGGAAATTCAATTTCCACAGATTTTAATGGGGATATACTGTAGAAGTAAACCAGTCTGTTAGTCTCAGTTCAGTACCTGGTAAAGTTATGACGAAGATTATTCCAGAAGGTACTGAAAAATACCTGAAAGACAATGCAGGCATCGGTCAGAGCCAGCAGGGCTTCATGAGAAGAAAGTCCTACTTATCAAACCTGATTTCCTGTCATGACAAGGGGGAAGCCAGCTTGTGTCATCTTTTTGGATTTCCGTAAAGCTTTTGATACTGTCTCTCACAGGATCCTTCCGGACAAAATGTCCAGCACACAGCTGGATAAACACATCATGTGGTGGGTGAGCAATTGGCTCACAGGTTGAGCACAAAGGGTTATAGTTGGTGGGGTGACACCAGACTGGTGACCTGTCATTAGTGGGGTTCTACAGGGATCCATCCTAGGCCCTGTGCTCTTCAACATCTTCATAAATGACATGGACACAGGACTGGAAGGGATACTAAGCAAGTTTGCAGATGACGCAAAACTTGGGGGAGCTGCTGACTCTCATACACAGGGAGGCCCTGCAGAGAGACCTCAACAAATCAGGGGACTGGGTGTCAGGGGATACCAACCACATTAACTTCAACAAGTGAAAGGGCACGATTCTGCACCTGGCATAGGGCAACCCTGGATGTACATACAGACTGGGGAATGAGATGTTGGAAAGCAGTGCCGTGAAAAGGGACCTGGGAGTCCTAGTCAATGGCAAGCTGAATCTGAGTCAGCAGTGCCCTGGCAGCCAGGAGGGCCAACCGTGTCCAGGGGTGGCAACAGGCAAAGCAACACCAGCCAGTCGAGGGAGGGGATTGTCCTGCTCTGCTCTGCACTGGGATGGCCTCACCTTGAATATTGTGGCAGTTTTGGGCACCACAATATAAGAAAGATATTAAGCTGCTGCAAGATCCAAAGGAGGGCAATGAGGATGGTGAAGGGCCTTGAGGGGAAGCCGTATGAGCAGCGGCTGAGGTCACTTGGTGTGCTCAGCCTGCAGAGGAGGAGAGGGAGGGGGAAGACCTTGTTGGATTCTGCAACTTTCTTGTGAGGGCAAGAGGTGGGGCAGGCACTGATCTCTTCTCTGTGGTGACCAGTGACAGGACCCAAGAGAATGGCCTGAAATTGTGTCAGGGGAGGTTTAGGTTGGATATGAGAAAGAGGGTGCTTTCTATTCTCCCAGAGGGTGCTTGGATACTAGAACAGGCTCCCCAGGGAAATGGTCAGAGCACCAACCCCGATAGAGTTCAAGAAGTGTTTGGACAATGCTCTCGGTGACATGGTGTGATTCTAGGAGATAGTCCTGTATGGGCTAAGAGTTGGACTCGATGATCTTTGTAGGTCCCTTCCAACCTATATTCTATGATTTGTCTAATTCTGTATTGTGTGTTCTATGAAATTCATTTTTATCTCTTCAGTTAACTTCCCCTGCTTTTGTTACAGGTACTGCTGACTGTATCATTCAAAGTAGATACATATCTTTGCATCACTTCTATGTGTTCTAAGATGTGAAGGAAAAGGAATACCCAGGTGCCTAATTAAAGCCAGGTATTATCAATTAAAATGCAAATTAACTGAATTTTAAAAGAATTGCCAAACTGGCTACATATGAAAACTATACAATAAAAAGAAATCAATCACTTTATCATGTACAATAGCTATTTAATTAATCTATTTTTATTTTTCTATAGATGAACCAGATACAACATTAAGATTTATAATAGAATAAGTAAGTAAATGGCAGTTCAATGTGTTTTGCTTTGCCTAGTATTCTTCTAGAAACTGTCACATAGCATTAAAAACACTGATCCTCATGGAAAAAAGTAAAACATTTGTCTCAGTTTAAATGAGACACAAGTATTTTGCTGGGAATAAATTATGAGGAAAATCCAAAACTCCTCCCTCTAAGCAATTATAAATCCGAAATTAAGAGGCTCCAATTGAGGAACAGCGTGGGAAAGGGAAAATAAAATTATAGCAAGATAAGAATAACAGCCCTTTATTAAAAGGTATATATGTATTGACAGAAACAACAAAAGAACACAAATAAAACACCCAAACAATAATCCTACACCCAGAAACAATCCCCTTCAAGACAAAATGAATAAACCCAACAGGGAACCCAGTTCAATTTTTGCAGCCTTTGGGTCAATTATAACCACAGTCAGCAGGAGGCGATGTTGAACCGCTGGAGATGTGGAGCCTGCGGTTGTTTGAGTCAGTCAGCAGAGGGTGCTGTTGGATCACTGGCAGTCGCCACGTGAGGTCTCCTGAGTGCTGGATGTTCTCCTCCCCCTCACCAAAAGGGGGAGAGGAGGGAAAGGGAAGACACACTTCCTAACAGTGGAGAACTCACTCTTTACTGCTGGCTGAGATGCGTGGGTGTGGCTCCTGTCCCTCTCCGATGGAAATCCAAGCAAAAAGCTCCAAACTGTAATACTGCCACAGGCAGCAGTCTGAGCAGCAGTCTGGGCAGAGCAACGGCTCTGGTTACACTCCAACTCCCCTCCTGGCTTCCACTCAGCCCCCCAGACTCCTCCCCCGTTTCCCTGGAGACAAGGTGAGGCAATTAACATGGGAATGCAGATCTAGACCTAGATCTTTTCTTCTGTGCCACTTAGTTGCCTGGATATAGTCACCTTGCCTAATCCCCATCTGCCCAACACAGTGGGCAGGGGAAAGGGGAAATTCAAGCCTAGCTCTAAGAACAAACAAAACCATGACACTTCTGAAGTAATATTTTTCTGCTGTTTTTACTTTACTTAAAAGAAGTAAAGAAAAGGCAGATATTCACTGAGCTAATGTTGGCAACGGTCAAATTGCTCTCTTCCAAAGGAGTTTGTGCTTCTCATTAAAGGGGGTTTTCACTTTTTACTAATTACAGTAGCTACTCTCCACATAAGCTATGCTGCATTATTTTGGTAAGGAAGTGGAGTTGATGTGTTCTGCCACGACTGCTTTTGGCTGAGAACATGAGGTATAGCAGAGATTATGTTATTATGCATAGTTTGAATAACTCTTAACTTTATTCCTGTTTCTCATTTGAGCGGTAGGTTAGTGATACAGTGTTTGGAGTTACTTTTTTTGTGATGATGTGGTATGTCCTTAAAGCATTGCATATTTATGTATTCAGTTGGGGTAAAATAGGCATGCCAGCATTTAAAAAAACCTAAACAACCTTGTTGTCGCTCCCTGTCATTTTCTGTGTTGCTGAATTTTATTCCCATGAATGGTATGTTCGCAGCACTTTTGATTTACTTATTTATTTATTAACTTTCTTTTTTTCCCCTGGCCAAGTCAGTTTGATTATTATTTTTTCTGTTTCCATGATCAATAGATACTCAAAACTTCTTCGAGTGACTGACTCCTTTATTCTCTCTTTTCAGGTTCTTGCTACTGTCTCCGAACTGTAAAACAAACCAAAAAGAAAGCAAGCTAGTTACAACCTATGCATCCTGGTGTAGTTGTTGTTCTTTGATTTCTGTTAATTTATTTAAAAATTTAGTTGAGAGTGTCATTTGTATTGTATGTCTTAAACAGTGTAATTTTTCTGAGCAAGTTCTTTTGGTTGCCAAATGTTATTACCAATCCCACAATTGGAGAGAGTTCAGACTATAGTATAGTTCATAGGAAAATTCTTACTGTTAACACATGGAATCATTCTGAAATGTTGTCATGGTTTTGTTTGTTCTTGGAGCTAGGCTTGAATCTCCCCTTTCCCCTGTCCACTCTGCTGGGGGGAGGGGGAGTTGGCCAAGGTGACTGTATCTAGGCAACTAAGTGTCACAGAAGAAAAGAGCTAATAAGGCTGCATTCCCATGTTAATTGCCTCACCTTGTCTCCAGGGAAACAGGGGAGGAGTCTGGGGGGCTGAGTTGGAAGCCAGGAGCGGGATTGGAGGTAACCAGAGTGGCCGGAGCTGTCGGGACTACTGCTCGGACTGCTGTTCGTGGCGGAGTTGCAGCTTGGAGTTTGTTTTTTTTTTTGCTTGGATTTCCATCAGAAAGGGACAGGAGCTGCACCATCGTGCATCTCAGCCAGCAGGAAAGAGTGAGTTCTCCATTGTTGGGAACTGTGTCTTCCTTTTCCCTCCTCTCTCCCTTTTGGGTGGCGGGGGGAGAGAATGGCCATTGTCCGGCTCTTCTCCAGCACTCAGGAAACCCCACGCGGTCACTACCAGTGATCCAACAGCGCCCCCTGCTGACTGACTCAAACAACTGCAGGCTCCACATCTCCAGCGGTTCAACAGCGCCTCCTGCTG
>JAWWES010000094.1:50298691-50311166 GCA_035583135.1 Lophotriccus pileatus
AGGTTTGTTTGAATCTCTAGGTTCCTTCATCAAACAGAAAACAGTGGTTTTTATATGGGCGTAGCTACAAGAGATTTTGCCTGCTATTAAAAAGCAGAAGAAAAAGATCACTACCAGAGCACACAGGGGCCACTGTTGACACTTCTTGACTTAAAGTTGCTGAAGACCATTAAGCCCACAGGCATCTAGATGCCTTCCTTTTCCCAGCTGCAGATCATGTTTTGTATTACACAATTCAGCAGCTGCTGCTGAACTTCATTGAAATCACTAAGAAGCTAAAATGATTAAGCTTACCTTCAGCATGAAAGACACTTGCCTACACTGAGGCTTTGATTGCAACAGTTTCTGTTAGTCATTTTGCACAGGATAGAAGGGACTAAAAAGAGTACAAATACATTTATTCGTTTTTCCAGGACTCGTCACCATTAGCCAAATAACAGGCCTTGCTCTACCTTAATACATTCACAATCACCAGCTGGAAGAGACCAGGTAAGCTGAAAGGGGAAAGTTCACTGGAATTTAATTTTAAGCTATGTTACTCAGAGGAATTGAGTCACAGAGTCTGGTCAAAGCACTATTGTGCCTACAATCTCCACTTTCAGACCTATAGGGCTGAGTTCAGCAGCTGCTCTTCACACAGAAGGGCAGGAACCTGCTGAAGGCCAGGAACAAAGGGCAGAAATAACTGAATTTTTTACCCAGAAAAGTCACAGGGAACAGCAGTGACAAAACAACATTTTTTGCTTTCAGCAGACAACAGAAATGCCTCTTTTGCATAAAAAGGAAACTATACACTTGCTCTGTTAATGATTCCAGATCTTCTGCCCGTTATGTAACTAAAGGTCTCCAAATTTTACTTAATGTTGACAGTTTAATCTGTGTTTGTAAATTCACATTGGTTCAGCTGATCACGCACAGCTTACTAATAGTATTGTACTCTACTGATGTGAAAGGAGGGTTCAAGTTCCAGAGCAAAGGTTACACTGGAAAATTGAGACTGTCTGGAGACCAGCTTGGTAAATATTAACCCCATTTGTGAAATCAGCTTAATCAAAATGCACACTTCATTTTTTCACTTCAAAACTCTGCTCAATTTCTCTCAAAATTTGATTTCAGCTTATTCAATTTCAGCTGAAGCTCGATTTCCTACAGAATTTCAAACGTCCTGAAAACTTTGAAGATCCACTCTAGTGTCTTCCTCTCCCAAAGGGGAGCCCCACTGTCATAAACTTTTGTCTCTGACATTATTATAAATCTAAACATTGCTGTTCATAGGCCTTCTCACATTTGGTACATTGCTCCTGCTTGTTTGCCATACTTGCTATGGACTTGCAAAAGGCTACTGTCACTGCTCCTCTTCCTATATGGTAGGCAAAAGGACACTACCACCTAGTCAATACACACTCCGAAGCAAGAAAATTTGATTTCAGAGATAGTATGGCAAAAATCCCATGATCCATGTTGATATTACATTGCTCTCCCTACTGATGTTATCCAGGTTCTCTAGTAAGCTGCAATCTCAATTCTGAGTATCCACTGCAGGAAGACAGGAAAAAAGGGCTCTTTTTAAATATTCCTTTCCTTATCAGAAAGGGAACATAACACAAGCATTACCAGTCTGCTATTTTTATTTTCACCTGAAAGTCTCAAAATGTGTGCATCAACATACACATCTGGTGTAACAATCCCTGATCTAAAATCTCTGATGCAGGCAGGAAGCTAATGTCTAGCAAAGACTGCCTTGAAGCACATCCCCAGCTTCTTAATACTAACAATTGTACTGGAATAATCCTTGATAAAACAATACAAATTACTAGAGCAGTGTTGGATCACTGTATATAACAATTTCTGAACTCCTGACATGAAAGAAAGCACTATTTCAGTCTAGACAAGGTTTCAGCTAAAAATCACAGTGGACAGACAAATCTCCTTATACACAAAAAGCAAACATGTAACTGTTATAAATCCTTTCCCACAATGTATATCATTACCTGTCTCTCTCTATGTGCTAGCAATAAAGTCAGGTATATTTTATAGGTTTTGTTTGGACTAACACCCTAGATCAATTGAGATTAGGACCCAGATAATCTTTTGATTTATTGCCACTTTGTAGCCAGTTCCATCTCCTTCTTTGCCCAATACCGCAAAATGATTGTTCCTAGAGAAACTAAGTAAATCATATCAGAAACTGTATTAAGTTTTACAAGCATTACATTTCTTAAATTCCCTTTTCCCTCTGAGTGATAATCCTATTTATACCAGCTTAATTAGGTCTAACAGGATAAGTGAAGGTTACTCAGACTTACACCTCTATCTAGTATGCAAGTTTCTGTCATGAAATGTCTGCTAATTAACGGGAATAACTTTCCAAAGGCACAGAGATTTCTTGTCAGATAGTCAAAAATAAATTAAAAAAAAAAATAGAACATACACGTTCAGATTTGTATCTATTCAACATGAATCAAAAGTAAAAGAGAGACAACTATAATTTCTTCTCTACACTTCCTAAGTGTTTTTAAGCCAGCAGGAGACAAGCCAAACCTACACCAAGATTGCAATAGGGAATAGTACAAAAAATTCCTCCCAGTTCCTATACCAATTTATATGATTAAACTGGCAGGCTAATCCATCAGTTTTCACCTTCTCTGCAGACACGCCACCAAGATATTTGAGTCAAAGAAAGTACCAGTGTATTTTCCATGCTAATTTCATTAGAAAAGATCACAGAATCACAGCATAATTAAAATTGGAAGGGACCTCTGGAGATCATCTAGTCCAACCACCCGCCAAGCCAGGGTCACCTAGAGCAAGTTCCATGGAAACATGTCTAGGTGTGTTTTGAATATCTCCAGAGACAGAGACTCCACAACCTCCCTGAGCAGCCTGTTCCAGTGCTCTGCCATCCTCAATGGAAAAAAGTTCTTCCTCATGTTATAGTGAAACTTCCTCTGTAATTGCTCCTTGTCCTGTTGCTGGGAATCACTGAAAAGCACCTGGCACCATCCTCTTGTCATCTGCTTTTGTAAAATTTATATGCATTAATGAGATCAGATCCCCTCTCAGTCTTCTCCAAATTAAACATGCCCAGCTCTCCTCATAAGAGAGATGCTTCAGACCCATCATAACCTTTGTGGCCTGTCACTGGACTCTCCAAGAGTCTTTCTTCTAATGAGGTCTCAGGACTGGACTCAGCACCCCAGATGTGGTCTCCTTATGGCTCAGTAGGTGAAGAGAACCACCACCCTCAACCTTTTAGCCACACTCTTCCCAGTGCACCCCAGGATACCATTAGCCCTCCTGGCCACAAGGACTCACTCCTGGCTCATGGTCAACTTGTCATCCACCAAGACTTCTCAGCAAAGCTGCTCTGTAGTAGGTCAGGCCCCAACCTGTGCTGGTACTTGGGGTTATTCCTCCACAGGTGCAGGATCCTGCACTAGCCCTTGTTGAACCTCATTAGGTTTCTCTCTGCCCAACTCTCCAGCCTTCCAAGGTCCCTCTGAATGGCAGCACAGACAGACTTCAGGTCTATCAGCCACTGCCCCCCAGTTTTGTATCATCAACAAACTTGATGAGGGTACACTCGATCCCTTTGTCCAGGTCAGCGGTAAACAGGTTGAATAAGATCCAGTCTTGATCCCTGGGGAACACCACTGACTACAGGCCTCCAGCTGGATTCTACTCCACTGATCACAACCCTCTGAGTTCTGCCATTCAGCCAGTTCTTGATCCACCTCACTGCCTATTCATCTAATCCACACTTCCTGAGCTTACCTATGATAGGTAGATAAGTACATGGAGAATGACATACCCTAGTGCCCAGGAAGGTTATGGATTAGATTATTCTGAGCGTCATCACATGACAAGTACAGGATAACCAAGGGGATCAGGTCCAGTCAGCAGGGTTTATGAAAGGCAGGTCCTTCCTGACCAACCTAATCTCCTTTTATGACCAGGTGACCCACCTAGTGGATGAGGGAAAGGCTGTGGATAGGGTCTACCTGGACTTCAGCAAAGCTATTTTCAGTGTCTCCCACAGCATTCTCTTGGAGAAGCTGGCAGCCCATGGCTTGGACAGGTGCACTATTTGCTGGGTGAAAAAACAGCTGGATTGTTGGGTGATGGTGAATGGTACTGATACTCAAGGAGCAGAAATAATAAACAGTTCACCCAGAGAGTTACAGAGAATGAGAAAACAGTTGTGAAACAGTCCTGCCTTATATGTGAAACAGGCCTCACAGCCTAAAGGGAGGGACCCTGAACAAAGGACCACCTGAGCTTTTATACCGTGTGAGATAGTCTGGGTGTTATGGTTATAGGCCAGGGGGTCGGGCTTTAGTGATGAATATTCATACCATCACATCATCACATGGGGCCACTCCTCCACCAGGCATTGGGAGTTCAAGGGAGGGTTTTGCCGCGAGTCAGAGCTGCTCTGTGAGTCCCAACCGTTGCAGGAGGAGCTCTGCAAGTCCCAGCTACTGCCAGAGCTTCAAACTTCAACCTGTTACAATTTTATATTAATGAAGATCTTTATTCCATAAGCAGTCAGTGTGAGTCCTTCACCAGCACTGGTAGTTGCCAGCAGTGGGTAACACACTTGAATAAAGTGGGAAGAGCCGCAGAGGGGTCTCCCTTATGCTGTTGGCTGAGCCTCATGAAAAGGGCAGTTGAATCACCCTCCATTCCAGCTGGACTTTTCAGTGAAGGGTTCCCAGAGCAGGATGCTGAGAGATGGGTTGGACACAAGGGTCTAAGCTCTCCTGGTGCACTGACAGACAAATCAAACACTAAGGCTGTCCCCTTTTCACATTGTAGCTTGGTACATCAGACCCACAAGAATATAAGCTTTAGTTCACACTGACACACAATGGACTCTGATGCCATCAAGATATACAGGGGCAGAATCCACTTCTATTTCTGTAGTCCCAGGAGCTGACTGTACTGGAAGGTGAAGTGAGCTTGACCAGGAAGAAGCGGCAAAAATATTACACTGTGAGTGATCCAGAGGCCCTGTGTATCCATGGCATAGATTACCTCAAGAGTAGGTATTTCAAAGACCCCTGTTGCAGTTTTAGTCCAACTGGTAAGATTTTTGGTGATTTTTTTTCACATCATCACATGGTTTCAGAGTGCAGGGAACTGCTTTCCCCAAGCCATCTGAGCTGACCCAGGGAAGGACTGTCCCTGGCCTTAGCCATCTGCCAGAAAGGGGGACAGGAGTGTCCCTGAAGTGAAGCACTGCAGGAACTAAGGAGAGAGAGGATAAAACCCTCCAGGCACTTCTGGAACTGGCTCTCTTGATACCTGGGTTTTTGCTCACTGGAGCTTTTTCCCTGGGGACCAACTCACCTCAGCTGCCACTTTTTTTCCACCTCAGCAGCAGTCACCTTTCACATCAGATCAGGACTGCTGATCAGGCTCCTGCTGTGTCATAGGGACAAATAAAAAATGGAAAGCTGATTTATGGAGTCCTATGCAGCAAGTCACAGAAGCCATTGAGGGACAAGGTGGATCAAGTCAGATGCAGAGCTGAAAGCCATCCAGCTGGCTTTAGATATCACTGAAGGAGAGAAATGGCCAGCATTCTACCCCTACACTGACTCATGAATGGTGGCAAATGCTCTGTGGGGACGGCTGGACCAACAGAAAAAGGCCAACTGGCAGCACAGAGGGAAACCCATCTGGGCTGCTGAGGTATGACAAAACAACACTGTCCAGGTACAGAAGCTGATTGTAAAAGTACATCAGGTAGATGCACCTGTACCTAAGTCGGGCTACTGAAGAACATCACGACAACAAACAGGTCGATTAAGTTGCCAAGATTAAAGTGTCTTAGGTGGGTCCAGACTAGCAACTCAAGGGAGAGTTATTTCTGGCTCAGTGGGCCCATGATGCCTCACATCATCAGTAAAGAGATGTGGCATACAGATAGACTTGTGATCGAGGGGTGGATTTAGCAAGGCCCACTACCTTCCAGGTTATCAATAACACTGAAGTCAAGCAAGCCAAGGGGGTTAAAGCCCCTGTGGTATAGGGGGCAATGGTTAAAATATAAATATGGGGAGGCCTGGCAGATTGATTACACCATGCTCCCTCAAACACGCCAAGGCAAGCATTACCTGCTGACAATGCTGGAAGCAACCACTGGATGGCTGGAGACACACCCTGTGCCTCATGCCACTGCCCAGAAAATCATCTTGGGCTTTGAAAAGCACAGCCTGTGGTGACATGGCACCCCAAAAGGAATTGCATTGGACAATAGGACTCATTTCAAAACTATCCTCATAGGCACCTGGGCCAGAGAGCACAGTACTGAGTGGGTGTATCATATTCACTACCATGCACCAGCCTCTGGGAAACTTGAAGGAGACAACAGACTGTTAAAAACTGCATTGAAGGCAATGAGCACCGGGATCTCCAAACATAGGGATCTGAATTTAGTGAAGGTCATCTGGTTATTTAACACCCAAGGCTCTACCAATCAAGATGCTCCTGCCCAACCATAACCCTTACGTACTTTAGATGGAGATAAAGTTTCTGTGGTGCCTATGAGAAGTATGTTAGGACAGACAATTTGGATTAGTCCTTTCTCAGGCAAAGGCAAAACCACATGTGAATTGTTCTTGCTCAAGGGCCTGGGTGTACTCGGTGGGTAATGCAGAAAGATGGGGAATCACGACGTGTACCTCAAGAGGACCTGATTTTGGATGAGAACCATCTGTAATACTGAATTGTAGATATAGTACTGGTTGCTGAATGACTGCCATTGTAAACCATACACACCATGGACTAAATGGACTCAACAAAACATCCTGGGGGAACAGTTGGTGATTACCAAAATAATACCTTTTTTTGTATAGTTATATGTGCATATGTATATTTATATATATGTGTAGTTGAAAGGTCTAAATCTTGGCACAATATGGATGGTATAGAGGAAGGGGTGTATAATGTTATTGTGGGGATGGGGCTTTAGTGATGACATCCCACACCTAAACAAAGATTATGTTCACCAATGTAACCACATCTTAAGACTGACTTTACACTTTGGTAATATTCTTTTGCATACATACTAGCATTTATGCTATCCAAACTATTTATACTATACTAATATACTATTTAGAATAGTAATTTCTTCCACAGCTATTTCTATTTTTAGTCAATTGGGAAGCATGCAAGCACGACTGAGAAGAAGACCACACATCTGAGATAACAGCTGAAAATATCTAATTATAACTTGGTATTGCCTTCCACAGAACTAAATTTTTAGTAAGGAGAAAAAGGAGTACTGTGGATTATTTTTTTTCCTGGTTTGAGATAGAAAGTTCTAAAACCTATCTCGTGCAATCAATATTATACTATTGACAGACTTGTTCAGGAGATTAATTTTGTAAGGAAGATAATCTTAACTTGCCAGGGAGGATCCATTTGTAATATCTTACTGCAAAGGATCTTGTGCTTCTATTTATACATCTGCGAGACTCTCTAACCTTTGGCAAATATAACATTCTAGCAGTCAATTGGCCATCAAATCAACCTTCTGTCAGCTGTTGCCAGAGAGGAGTGCTAGGGAATAGTGCTTCATCCTCTGCACTCCCCTGATTACTGGATGATTTCTTTTTTGTATCAGCAGATCTTGTGATGAACAATTTACACTAATATCATACTCCTGTCATACACACTTCTATTTATGTTGATTTTTATGGTGAAAAGCGGTAAAATTCTAAAACATGGGTTTAAAAAATACTTAAGAATAGAATCTGATCCGTCTAGCCTTTTACTGTCAATAGCCATAAGTAAATAATTATTTTTAATGTGACTTCTCATCTGTTTAAGACCTTCAGTCTAGGTTTAGCAGGTGGAAACATCTTTCTCAAGAGCAAACTGTTTCATTACAAGTCATGAATCACTGAGGTGGACAGAAGAAAACAGTTCTAGAAAAAATTATCAGCTTAAGAAGTGCAATACCTGACTACTGTAAATTCAGAAATTACTTCAGGAGCAATAAAATCTGGGATTCTTCTAAAAAACTGCTGCAGAAATTACTCAATATGAGTTGAGGAAAGATTACTTTCCTCTGAAATTAATTGATAAGGTACACCCAAATATGTGGAAAAGCAAACAAACCCTATCTCTGCTGAAATGTCCTCTCTCTTCACAACCAATCTGGAGTTTATTTAATTCATTCTATCAGTGCTTTTTCCAAGCTAATAAAATTCTAAGTAATTTTTGTAATGGTTACAGCTGCTCCTAATTTATACCAGCAGCCTAAGTGGAATATAGCTTTATTCTTACTATGCATTGAAACGCAAAAAGAGTTTGAAAATAGTCTGAATGCTTTCCTTTATAAATCCTTCTCAATCTCAGTGCTTCCATATCAAGTTGAATTTTACTCAGCTGTTAACTTTCACAGCTATATAAAGGCATGTTTTATTTTGTCTTTCGGATGATTACTCCTGGAGCACTTTCCTCAACTCTGTCTACCTGTGTTCACATTTGTTACCCACTAAGAAGTTCCAGCAAACAAATTACCCAGAAACCCTTTAAATTACGCTTCTGTTTCAAGGCTACACCAACTAATATAACACATACAGCAAAAGCTGTGTACAGACTACACCTGTATTGTTTTTATGTATATCTGAGAACAAACCCTGCTCTCTGGGTCAAGCAGACTAGTTAGAATCCACAATGTCTAAGCATATTTTACCCTTTGTGTTCTTTTAACAGAGTGACTACATTAGTGGACAAGGGAAGGATTATAGATATAATTTATCTGCAGTCCTATAAGGCCTTTGATGCAGTTCCCCATAACATCCTTCTCTCAAAAGTGGAGAGAGATGCATTCAGTGGGTGGACTGTTAGGTGGATAAGGAATTGGTTGGACAGTCACAGCCAGAGGGCAAGTGGTCAGCAGCTCAGAGTCAGGATGGACAGTGACAAGTAGTGTCCCTCAACGGTCCTTAATGGGCAGTGTTATTTAATATTTTCATTAATGGCAACAGACAAAGGGATCAAGTGCACCCTCAGCAAGTTTGCAGATAATACCAAGCTGACACACCTGTAGGATGGGATGCCATATAGAGGAACCTGGACAGGCGCAAGAAGGCAGCACATGGGAAACCTCATGAGATTTAGCAAGACCATGTGCAAGGTGCTGCACCTGGGTCAGAGCAGTCCTGGTATCAATCCAGGCTGGGGGATGAACAGATGAAGAGCAGCCCTGCCAAGGACTCGGGGGTGCTGTTGGATGAGAGGCTGGACATGACCCAGCAATGTGCACTCACAGCCCAGAAAGCCAATTGTATCCTGGGCTGCATCAAAAGCAGTGTGGGCAGCAGGTCAAGGGAGGGGATTCTGCCCCTCTACTCTGCTCTCCTTAGACCTCCACCTGGAGTACTGCATCCAGTTCTGGGGTCCTCAGCACAGGAAGGACACTGACCTGTGAAGCAAGTCCACAGAAGATCACCAAGATGCTTAGAGTGACAAAGAACCTCTCCTATGAGGAAAGGCTAAGAGAATTGGGATTTTTCAGCCTGGAGAACAGAAGACTTCAGAGTGCCTTAACTGCAGCCATTCAGTACCTGAAGGGAGTCTACAAGAAACACGGGGAGAGCTTTTTACAAGGACGTGCAGTAGGAGGAAAAAGGGTAATGGCTTCAAACAGGAAGAAGGCAGGTTAAAATTGGGCATTAGCTAAAAATTCTTTCTTGTGAGGCACTGCAACAAGTTGCTCAGAAAAGGTGTGGACGCCACATCTTTTGAAGTGTTCAAGGCCTGGTTGGATAGGGCTCTGAACAACCTGGTCTAGTGGAAGCAGTCCCTGCCTATGGCAAGGGGATTGGAATTAGATGATCTTTAAGGTCCCTTCCAGTCCAAATCATTCTACAGTTCTGTAATTGTTTGAAGCCTAGGTTTCCCTGACTTGCATCAGATCAAAGACGAGCTCATAGCTGGCCAAGTTCACAGCATCCTATTTTTACATCTCTACCGTCTTTTTCCAGGACAGGCCAAGATCCTCTCCCCTCAAGAAACATTAGTCTTTGCTAAGTCAACACAGCATGTTCTTTGCTGCTTGGGTCAGCCAAATCACTGACTCAGAAATGCAATTCATCCACATCCAGGAGGAGCAGAAAGAGTGCTGGGACGCAAATTAGCTCCTGTAGTCAGCTGACCATAGGACTTGACTTCCACGCAAGTTGTACCTCAGTATCCTCTGAATCACACAGCATGGCTGCTGCTTCCATGAGACACACTGCCTTGCTTCCAAGTCTCCCAAATACATGGGTTCTCCCATAACCATGAGGTTAGCAGGCAGCTGCAGGAAACCCAGGACCAGACATGCAGAATGAAACACCTGTACAAGCCAAGCAGGATACTTTCATAGGCACAAAACCACTATTCTTTTATAAGTTTGTGATGGTCTTCCCCCAGCCTTAAATGGCATCCCTGATACAGGCAATAGTCCCCACAAGCTGTGCAGCCTGAGCTTCCATTACATCCTGCCACCTGTGCAAACAGCTGCTGCACAGGAAGGCAAAAGGAGAAAAGGGATCCCACCAGTCTTTACAGTGCCAAGATACAACACACCATTTCAAAATAACAAGTTTATTTGATTTGGCATTTTTATTTAATTTCTGTGTGGGTTTTTTTAAATGTTTTTCTGTGTGTGCTTTAGTCTTTTTAAACTAGGAAGAGCTTAAAGAAAGGCACTTGAGCTTTGTTGATAGCAATTTGCCATCTTCAGCCTAAAAACGGCAGGAAAAGTAGCTCTCCTTTTAGGATGCCAACACCACCATGAGACTGGTAGCTTCTGTGTACGTCTACCACAAGGACCAACTGGTAGCTCTTGCTGAGGCAATCAGTGAATGTAACAAAACAAGCAACTGGACAAGTTCTGCCAGTCTTGCCTTTTTACAATTTCCTCCTCTGGAATTATCTGCACAGCTGACTCCCACTCTGTCTTCCTAGTTTTGATCAGGAGAGCATCCAAGAATAAATGATCAATGACATGCAAGCCCCAGTGGTGGAGGGGGCTGCCAAAATGGCACTTGCAGCACTTGTGTATCTGCAGAAGTACATGGAGTATTTAGATTAAGTCTTTGGTAGGACTGGGAGACAGGCTGCACTGCTGTTGCTTTTTGAGATGACTGGATCCAACTTTCTCACACCTCTGTAAGAGAAAGGGCCTTTCTTCATCAGGTGCTTTGCAAATTGATTCCTTCAAGCAGAGTGCTGGTTAGGTTTTTACAGCAACTACTGGTAAGGGAGGTTATGCCACTCAACAGGATAGACGGACACTGAAGACACTCTCTACTGTCTTACAGCAGTCTGCAGGTGACTGACAGAAAACAGCAGTTCATCAAGGGCAAGAAGGAATACAAGCGAAAGACACAGTTTGTCTCTCAGAGGCTCTGTGGTAAGAACACTTCCCTACTCTGATTTAATAGTGATATGAATGGCAAATACTGAGAATTTCACATTGTCTTAAGTACCTCTTGGAACACAGATGAACCTTTGAAGAACAGTGTATCACCCCTGCTTGTTACACAGCACAGTGTGCCACACTTCTCCCTAGCTAAATCTTCTCAGGGCTACTCCTACCACCAGCACACAAATAGCTGTAGCACCTGCTGCAGGGACAGATTTGTCTTCATTACTTCTCTTGAGTAGCCTCAGTCCATGTAGTAGTCCAGTGCAACAGTCCTGAGTAAAGGTGTTAACCACAGCCTTTTCACTGCTCTCATGTCCACCTCCAGGACCTGTCTGTCCCACACACAGCAGCAAACTATGCCACCTTGTCCCATAATCACCAGCCAATTTCCCTACTCCAAAACATCCTACTTAAGGGCAGGTGTTGAGCTGCCAAGGCAAATTCCAGATCCTACATTCCATCAGCTGGGCCAACCTGAGTGGAGTGTGATCACAGGTTAACATGACCTTTCCCAGACCTGAGACCTAGAGAGGTACGAGACACAAAGTTGCACCATGCGAGGTTTAGACTGAGTATCAGGAAAAATTTCCTCACTGAAAGGGTGCCCAGGCATTGGAAAAGGAGATGTGTAGGTGTGGTACTCGGGGACATGGTCTAGTGGTGAACATTGGTTAACAGCTGGACTTGATGACCTTTGAGGTCTTTGCCAACCTGAACAATTTTATGATTCCATGAGCCCAAAGCACATAATCCAAACACAAAAGAAGCGATGGGCTTTATCTATCTAGCAATGGCAAAAGGACTACAGCCCGTAAGTTGGCAGCGTTGATCAGAAGGGCTTTAAACTAAGTTTGAAGGAGGAAGGGATTGAAACCAGGCTCTCCAGAGAAGAGCCTAAGGGAGGAAAGCCAGGGTTAGGAGTGACAGCAGCAGCCCAGCTGAAGTGCATGTACACCAATGCACGCAGCATGGGTAACAAACAGGAGGAGCTGGAAGCCATCGCGCAGCAGGAAAGCTGTGATGTAGTTGCCATCATGGAAA
>JAWWES010000094.1:50328779-50339652 GCA_035583135.1 Lophotriccus pileatus
TAGTCAGCTTTTTCATCTTTTTTAAACTTATTTTCAAGAGACAACTATTTCAATCTACACTAAACTATATTTATAAATTTTAGAAGTTTAAAGAAATGGTCAATTTTACCCCGATGTTTCTTACAAAAAAAAAAAAAAAAAATTCTTTGCAATTAAAGCTTCAGAATTTCCTCACCAAAAAGAGCACACACTATAGATTCAGTTTATTCTTCTATGAATACAACCAACATAAGTATCCAGACACTAAAAACAGGTTGTAGTAAGTTTTTAGCTAGATGTATGTATTCACGATGCAAGAAAATTAAGGCTCAGTTTCTTTCAGAAGCCTGAGCACCAGAAAAGCCCTTTACATATCAACCCAACACAAGATTTATCCACGTCTACATATTTACTTAAGGCTTACATTTTGAGATTCAATTCAAGCCACTTCCTGGCTTTTTTTAAACACAGCCCGATGGTACATGGCATTAAACAAAACTACATCAGGTTCCCGTCTAAAAGGAAATGGCTTGTGTGTCCTGTAAATCAAGCTTTGAAGCAAACTGTGTACAAAGAGGAAAATGAAACACAGTTACACCAATTTGGCTTTTAATTCAAACGTGCTATTTCTTGTTATGTGACTGGTTTAATTTAAATGCAACTTCACCTGAGAAAGTACACAGCTTTAAGCAGACTTACCTGCTTTTAACATTTTTACTTCCAACCAAGAGAACTGACAAAGTCATATGAAGTTATTTGACCTTATATTGAAGATGACAGCTATTTCAGAACAGTCTTAACTCAGATCTTGTCCTTTTCTTTCTCCCATTGTTTTTTGGGGGGTTTTGTTTGTTTGGTTTGGTTGGTTGTTTGTTTTGGGGGAGAGAAGGGAGTTTGTTTGGATTTGGAGTTTTTTGTGTTGTTTGGTTGGGGGGTTTGTTGGTTTTGTTGGGGTAGGGATTTTTGTTTTATTTTTCATTTTTTGGTTAAATCCCTTTCAGAATATACTCAACAGTCTTTAAAAGAGAGTATCAATAACATATGAAAAAGAAGAGGGGACAGTTCCTACAGAAAACAATGGCAGGAGAACTATTTAGAGGGGGTTTTAAATGGTAAAAACATACATTACAACTATAAAATAGCCAAGTCATTACTTTGGTGTGTACTATAGAATCAAAAGGACAGCAAGGCAGACAACTCAGAGACTTAACATTTACTAACTAAACTTAAACAGCAGCAACGCTCCTTGTCACATGTCATATCATCTGCTTCCCAGCTCACAAAGTCTCTAGGCTAGCTGCATGGACAACAGATGAAGACAAAAACAGATCAATAGAAAAACATAAGGGGAGTGAGAGGACAGATTCCTTTTAAAGGTCTAATGAGCATAACTTGAGTGTAAACAGGACTTCTCCCCCTCCCATCTTTCTCTAGATGATAGTATGCCAACTTGAAAACTTCTGACCATTGGCTTAATTTCTCCACTCTAAGACCAGATTCTAATGACAGTCATGAGGTACACATCTTCAAAAACAATTTATTACTGCATACACTGCAAATCTGAATTGGCCTTTCTGGTACTAGGATTATTCACTGTGTAGCTCTTAATACCTTTATGTGACCATAAGCAAGTCTGTGAAATAGTTTTGGTATTCATTCAAAATTACTTTGTTACAGTTACAGAAAATAAGACATAAATAACATGTGCAGAACTCAATGCACTTCTTTCACATGGAGGTTTAAGTTTTCCCTTAATCAGACCAGACTGCTGTTCAATTCCTGTCAAAAGGCAGAAATACAGTTTACCCTACTGCATTATAGCAGGTTTAGCAAGAGGAAATCCGGTTTCACTGTGAAGATCTACCTCTTGAAACTTTTATATCCTCTCCTTTAAAAGCTGTCATCCACAGTCTCAGTGTGCAGCAGAGATCCTGTTTCCCACTTCACAATCACTTAATAGAAAATATTTATGAATTAAGGACTGAATAATGCACCAAAAATTTTATGAAAGTTATTCACTTTCCACAGGCAAATGTTATCACACAAAAAGTTAAAGAAAAGTTAATGGATTCTTAAAAGACTAAAAGGCCCAAGAGAGTTCCAGGACTTCTGTATACTCTGTAACAATATGGGCTACAGATTCTACTTGCCTTCATCTGTCTAAGAGAAACTGTCACACTGGAGCAGCACCAAGTTGAAAGCACGGATCAGAAAGTGTGTCTTCCCAAAAAGTTCAAAAGTGTGCAGGTTTAGTGTGTCTTAAACGTTTTACGGGGTTTTACATCACTTGTGAACAACGATCCCAAATGCAAGGAGGCTTTCCTCTTCACCCTCCTCCCACTGAAATTGCAGATGTGGAGGAAAACAAAAGAAAGGAAGTACATTCATCACTGAAATCGACTTGAGCAAAGGGCTTTCTGAACAATGGGCAGTCATGATGTAGTTTGAGGTGGTGCTCCATTTTTACGAAAGACTAAAAAAGTAACTGCACCCTGTATGAGACGGTGGTCACATGCTCTATATTAATACACTCCACAAAAAATAATTTTTGAGCGTTCAAAGCATTATCCTAAGAGAGTATATGTCTCGAGTCTAGGGTTCAAACAACGTACGGTACCAACACTGTGTCATAGCCTGCACTCCATTTGAGATACTGGATTTTCTGGAGTTTGAGAACGCCAGCAGAAAAGTCATCCCAGAGCCGCCCGGGCCACAGAGTGCGCCGCACCCGGAGCGTCGGACAAACTTTCTCCCCCCAGGCAATGCCCGCCCGCCGCCCTGCTCCAGAGCACGGCCGGCGGAGAGAACCGCACCACCACCGCCGCTCCTGCCGGTTTTCGGGAAGAGCCCGGGCGGGCGCTGGGCGAGCCCTCCGCGGGCAGCGGCCCCTCCGCGCCCCGCCCGCACACAGGTGTCCCCCCGCGCCGAGCCCGCCGGCACCGCGCCCGGCCGCAGGTGAGCAGGGCAACTTCCAAACTGCGGACGGGCGGGGGCCGCCTCCCGCGGCACTGCCCCCGGTCCTACCTGCAGCCCCCGGCGCCGCAGGATGCCCGACTCGTCCATGCCGCCGGCCCCGGGCGCTCCCGCCGTGCGGCGCCTCCTGGGCACGCCGGACCGCCCGGAGCCCGCTCCGCATCCCGCAGCTGCCGAGCGCTGACATCACGGCCGCGCCGATTGGCGCCCGGGCCGCACGTGACCGGCAACTTCGGGCGCGGGGTCCGGACCGCGCACGGCACCGCCCGCACCGGGGTGCACCGCACCGCACCGCACCGCGCCTCTGCCCCGGCCCGTCTGCCTGGAACGCGAGGCGGGCAAGAGGTGAACGACAAGTTCCATGACTTACAGAATGGAACTGCAGTAGAGTGTTGTAATAGCACCGCCTAAGAAACCGCGCCCCACGGGATTGCCGTATGAGGCTGCGGAGAACACAGCGAGAGAGGACGGGCTACCCGAGGGCTGCAGGACGCGAGGGCTGCAGGACACCGCAGCTCGCAGGTCCGGCTGTGACCTTGGGCTTGGCGCCCGAGCGCCTCTCATCAGCTCAGCTGACCCGACAGAACCAAGGAAAACTCCTCTAGGTCAATAAACCAGGTACTGAATCCAAAAAGGTTACGTCTGAAATCACAGATTCTAAGGAGCACAATGGTATTCATGTTTTCTTATATGTCAAGCTGCTGGTTAAACAAACCATTATTTTTTTTTCTAACAGCTGTCACCACACTATTAGCTATTCACCCATTAACAGTCTAAGACAGGGATTATGACAATCACAATCTCAAACCTAGTACGAAAAAGAAATATTGATTTCCTGTCAGATTGCATAATTTTGAGAAGTAGTCCATGTACATTTCATAGTAGTAAAATCTGCTAGGAGCAAAGGCATTTAGAAGAAAAAAAATGGATTGCTGAAAGGATAACACTGAGCAGTAACAGCTTATCCGAAGAACAGAGAAAGAAAAGGCTGCTGTATTCTCTGTCCCCATCCCTAGCCTTTCTTCATATGACTGAAATGCATTAACATTACTGTTTTACATTTGTTACAATTTAAAAATTAGAAAAAAAAATCAGCCATCTCACTCACTATTATTCTAAAGAAACAGATAATTTTTATCTGAGTTACACAGTGACATTAACTGAACGTGTTTTCCCTTCCCTGTCTCTCGGTGTCTCCGACTCCAAATGCATCCATCACATTGGGTCAGTGGCTTAAAACTCAGCCATCACCAATCTCGGTTACAGGACTAGAGCTGTATTTCAGTTCACTAAGAAAGGAGATGCTCATATTGACCAAAAGTCCAGCTCCACAAGAGGGAGACAAGAAAAAAGTCAAACACCCCGACAGATTTACAGATTTGTAGGCCAGAAAAGGGTGTTGTGCCCATCAAGTTTGACCTCTGTAACAAAGGCTACTCAACCCTCCTAAATTTAATTAATTTTTCAAGTATATAATCTCTTTAGGCAGCATGCTGAACCTAGTGAAAGCTTTTTG
This sequence comes from Lophotriccus pileatus, assembly GCA_035583135.1. NCBI lineage: Eukaryota > Metazoa > Chordata > Aves > Passeriformes > Tyrannidae > Lophotriccus > Lophotriccus pileatus. Next base: position 50,333,248 of record JAWWES010000094.1, read on the forward strand.
CTTTACAGAAGCAAACTGAAAAGTGACTAGATCCCTCACCTGTCTGAAACAAAGGGAAAAAAGTTACATTAAGGATACATAGGTAACTCCTTTGGGTTCCTCCCAATACTCCTATTTTTCCTTTTTGAAATGTCATCTTCTTTCTTCTTTGTTAACATTTTAAAATTTTGTCCCAATCAGTCACAACCATGTGTTCTCACATCCTTTTCTGTGTTTCTCTATTTACAAAGACAGAAGCAAACAGTGATTTAAATCCTGCTGTTATGCCTCCAGTTAGGGTAGCAAAAATTAATCAGCCCAAGACTGTCAAGTTTCAAGGGTAAGAGGCAAAAACTTACCATTTGTCTCTCACAACACACTGCAGGTACATCTGCAATGTTATTTGCATTTATATAGCCAATCTAAATATATATTTACACAAATTATTTTAATTGCGGAAATAAAAAGCCTCCTAAGTCTTAATTTATCAGTTTCTTTAAAGGTAAATAATACTGAGGTGTAGTTTTGTTCCAACGTTCATTTTAGTCTACCTAACTATGCGCAACTGTCTAATGTATGAATTAAAAGTGCCCTATCCCACTAGCTGAGAGATCCTTACTTGAACAACAGCACAAAAAGTCATACCTTCAAATAATGTATCACTGATAGGCACAGACGCAAAAAGCCCATAACCTAACAAAACACTTCAAGTATCATAGAAGCTGCAATTTTGTTTAAGGACAGTTTACAGAAAGCATCAGAACAGACAGCATTGATGTACATGCATGAAGAAACTATCCAACTACAGAAAGAGTGCAAGTATTACTTTGTTTTTCAATAAGCTGAAGATCATCGGTACAGCTACGTAAGTCATACCGGAAGGCAGGAGAATTAAACGAAGAGAAGACTGCCTTCCAGTGGAAGATGAGATAAATCTCAAGTAGAAAAGTATAAAACTACCTTTCAGTGAAAAGTGCATTTACTGTCAATTACAGAAGCTTTCCTAGGCTTGTACTTCAATTTATAAAGGTGTATTAGAAGAAACTCAAAGGCAGAGAATTGCAACTACCAAGGGAAGCATTGACTAAATTTTCTCACAATCTATGAATCTCTTTAGATATTGCCAAAGGTGTATCTCTATGTTTAAAAACATGTAAAGCCTGCTAGCTTTCTTCTGGAGGCTTTCATTATTTTTCAGATTATTATTTCAGTTACATTCACTACTGAAATCATGGCAGATAAGATCATGGTAAAAGTTATGTTTTAGAAGGAAAATCATTAAGTATAAGCATGCTCTTTGAAACATCTTAATATTACCATCCTTATATATATGAAATACAGCAAAATGTCTCACAGATTCCTTCATATCACTTGTAGCAGAAAGGCACAGTTTGTACACGCACCACAAAACAGCACATGTGTACAGTGTATGAACAAAAAAACTTCCTTTTTTTCCCCCCATCAGGGGAGGCAAAATTATTTTAAGAAATACAGTCAATAACTTAAAATTTTCCCAATAATCTTTTTTCCCCTATAAAGGAAGCATTTGACATAACTAAATGTGCAGGATGTTTCAGATTAATTTAGATACATACTACCAAGTACATGTTCATTTAAAGCTGAAAAGAAACATGGTAGAAGATAGTTTTCAGGACAATTACACAAATTTAGGCAGATTTTTTCCTCATTCAACTACCCTTTTTTTGCATTAATCATACTGCTTCACTTGGAAAATAATACTGACTGACAAAACCAGAGAATTTAGAAATCACTGTGATTACTGAAATCAGCCAATCACCCAGATAAAACCTAAGCATGCAAAAATATATATGAATATGTAGCTAAAGTTTTACAATGCAGATTTAAATTTAATTTTATGTATACACATATCCCATGTGTAGCTGCCACTTTCATACTACATGTGGTAGCAGCATATGACAAATTATATTTTTTATGCACCATGAAACAACTCGCTTGTATTCTGCCATTAAAACTATCTCTGTCGGGACTATTTCCTTTACCTTAAATACTCCACAGTATCCAACCACCATCACTGAGTTTTAAAAATTATTTTCTTCCTAAATGTGAATATTCTAGTGCTTAGAACAGATAACAAACAATTAAATAATTGCCTTACACTCTGATAACTTGCAATAACAGGAACTTTTTCCCAGCACTGGTAGAAATTGAGGGTTTCATCACATTTTTATTCCACTGATAAGCTATTCAAGTGTCTTAGTAGAAAAATTAAATATTGTGCCATATTTTCAGAAATTCAGGAAAGTGGACACACTGTAACTACAGATAGCTGTTTTTACAAGCACAGGAATGGAAAAATATGGAAATGTGAAACATTACTTCCTATGCAGCCTTTCTCTAAGCACATTATGGAAGAAAGAACAATTAGAGCATACCAGTGTGTGTCCCCTTGAATGTTGTATTTATAATGGTTTTGAAATAAACTTCTGCAAACACTGCTTTTGTGGTTTTTAATGGAGAGCAGCCCCACAGCAAAGGGTCTGGGGGTCCTGGCCAATGGCAGCCAGGAGGGCCAACGATGTCCTGTGTTGCATCAGGCAAAGCATTCCCAGCTGGTTAGGGGAGGGGATTGTCCCACTCAACTCTGCACTGGTGCAGCCTCACCTTTAATATTGTGTGCAGTTTTGGGCACTGCAATATAAAAAAAAATACAAATTTGTTAGAGCATCCAAAGAAGGGTCACAAGGATGGTGAAGGGTCTGGAGAGGAAGCCGTATGAGGATCCGATGAGGTCATTTGGTCTGCTCAGCCTGGAGAAGAGGAGACTGAGGGAAGACCTCACTGCAGTTACAACTTCCTCGTGAGGGGAAGAGGAGAGGCAGGTACCAGTCTCTTCACACTCGTGACCAATGACAGGACTCAAGGAAATGGCATGAAGCTGTGTCAGGGGAGGTTTAGGTTGGATATAAGGGAAAGGATTTTCACCCACAGCATGGCTGAGCACTGGAACAGGCTCCCCAGGGAAGTGGCCAGGAGTTTGACTTGATGGTCCTTGTGTGTCCCTTCACACTAGGTATATTATGTGATTCTGTGGTAGTTTCAAGCATAAACTGCCAAGGGAAAATGGCATTACAATTCCACAAAGGAGTCCAAAGTTATTTTTCTGACCAGTCATAAGAGAAACTGAGCCACCTTTATGTGCGACACCAAAGTAATCATACTCTGCATATGATTAAAAAATCATAACATGATCACATTCTTGTTTAGTAGCGTTCTGAAAATAATTTCAGTTCCTAAAGAAATTTACCCCCCATGTTTTACCTGAATTTCAAACACCCTAAGCAGACATGGTACATTATTGTCTATTACACACACACACACACACACACACACACACAAAAATCTAGAAAAACAACTATCACCTAAAAGTTTTCAACCCTCCTATACATATACATCCACACCAAACCATCCATATTGTCACTCCACAATGCTGTGGGAAAAAGGGATTTCGTTAGAAATGATAATGGATCATCATCAAGTAAAACCACAAAAGCATGAAAGCAAAAACCCTGTACGATACTGGGAGCTGCAAGATGTGCATATATTTCTTATATCAATTTCAAAAATCATTCTAGAACTGAATCAAAACAAAGAACATCTTTGAAGAATTTTATACAGATTAGTATCTAGCCATCTTACAAAAGTCAGAAACTTCCTACTATCACTACCTACTGTTACATTACCCAAAAGTTTTCTTAATGCTATGTTTTTAATGTTTTCTGAGGAAAGTAAGGTTATGGAAAAAACGCTATCCATCTGCCTCTTGTTCCTTCAAATTCTGAAAGGTCTATCATCTGTGAAGTGTCACTGAAATTGGCTAGAGCACTGGAAGTGAGACATTTCATCAAAATTAGCAGCAAAAATTGACGGACCCACATTGAACACCATCACCAAGACAAGGGAAGCTGTAATGCACTAAAAGCAGCAGATATCTTTTTAGTCTGTATATACAGACTAGCAGACAGAACTATAACTCTGTAATATATTCAGCAAGAATATCCTCATACAACCTGTCGTGGTTTTGCCAACCAGTCCCCACCCCCGGGCTGAAAATAGTTTTGTCCAGGTGAATTTCCGGAGCAAAGCCAATCAAAAGTTTTAGTAGCACCTTTGCCAACTACATATTTAAGAAAACGGAAGAGAATGTTTATGGCACAGATGAAATTAGGAACCATGTAGGAAAGATGCAGCAGCCCCCAAGCGGGGCCAGGCCTCCGTCCTCCCCCAGCCGTGGGCCAGGGGCAGGGGTGGCACTGAAGTGCCCCTGACTGAGACACGTAACAGAGTGAAGAAAAAAATACTTTAAAGAAGAACTTGGATGAGACATGCTGCAAAAAGAATTCCAGTCAGAGAGATAGCCACAGCCTTCAAGGTCAGACTTGGCAAAAGGAGCGAGAAGAGAAGCCGCGAAGTGTGGAGAACTCCTTCCTCCCCACCCACTCCCCTCTCTCTTCAGCAGGGAAAAGACTGAAAACTAGAAATCCATGCCATCTGTGGAAGACTGTTGAGGAGCAGAGACGACCCTCTGCAGCTTATGAAGAAGCCCACAATGGAGCAGAGGAGTACATGAAAAAGATGTGACTCCGTGGGAAGCCTGAGATGAAACAGAGTCTTGCCGGACTGTGGCCCACGGAGAGGTAGACCTTACGCTGGAGCGAGACTGCCCAGGTAAGATCTTGAGATCTCAGAGAGGGATCCATGCTGGTGCAGCTGAATTTGTGACCCTAAGGGACAGCAGAGAATGGAAGAACTGTTGCCCAAGGGATGGACCCACACCAGAGAGGTCTATGAAGGACTGTTTTCCCATGGGAAGGGACCCAACAGGAAATGGGTGGACTCAAAAGCCATTATCCCTTGTGACCCTGTGGTGCAGATCCATGGAAAAACAAGTGTCCCCTTGCAGTCCATGGAAGACCTTACAGGACCCTGGGTAACCCCCAGCCTTTGGCCTTAACCCAGGAGGGATGTAGGCCCAGCCCTGGTGTCGACATAGAAGAGAAAGAGATAGAGAGAAACAGTTCCGGCTACAACAAATCGGAGTTGTTGTCCTAGAGAGAAGAGAGGAGGAGCTTTCAAATGCTGCAGAATTGTTTGGAAGATCTGTAGCTTTGAAAGTGGAAAAGAGACTGTTTCTCCGCTTGGACTGATACAAAGGGGAGAGGGGTATTTCTGCAAATACAGAGCACTTTTGCCTAATTAGAATTGTTGTAGATGTAGTCGTATAGTTTTTATTTTGCTAGTAATAAATTCTAACATTATTTCTCCCCAATCAGATCTCTTTTGTCTGCATAAACCTTCTCTCAACTCATAGCAATTGTGTGGGTGGTGAGAGAAATTGGCCCAGGGCAAACCCACGACACAAACACAGGAAGACTTGTTTGTTTTGATATTAACAGTAAAGCATATTTAAGATATTTAATCAGTGAGGGAATATCACAAACTCCTTGAACAAGATAATGAAAATCCACCACTTGGCTTTTATGATTTATTTTCCAGGATTTTATTTACCCATAGAAGTTATGCAGTGATATCATATGAACTTGCACATTACTTTAGGAAACAGGGAAAACAATTCTCCCATCTTTAGGGGCTAAAGTTGCCTTGGCTGAAATTGAGATTGATAAAGACAATTTAGTACTAATTATTAACATATATTGAAGTTCTGAGAAACTAATGAATTTAACAGAACCAAGTAACATCCACAACATCATTTACTACGAATAATGCATAATAAATAATATACAATTTTAGACACTGTAAACAACATATATTTTATAATTCAAAGTGCAAAAGTTACAGTATTTCATCTACATAGCTATTTATGTTTCTGTATACATTTGCCTAGTGGCCTTTCTAAAGGGCTTAGAAAAAGTAAGGAAAAAATGCTCCACGTGAAATCAACAGCTCCCTTTCAGGGTGCAACATGATGACCAGCAACCCTCAGGAGAAGAATACAGACATGCTTCACCAGCCAGATGCTTTCAAGGCACTGCTTCCTCTGAGTCCCCACCTACAGCACTGAAGAAGGCATTGCTGGCCTGACAGCAAAACTGTGAGCTCCATCCTCCTTCAGTATTACAATCCTGTCCACACATACAGAGAAACACATTGCTCCTTTTACATCTTTCGTATTTCAGAAGTAAATACTTGTGGGCAATAACCACTTCCCGGATAGGGAATCCTAATTGCCCTGGGATTCTGGAAATTATCACCAATTGGCCCGAAGGTGAGAGTTTTGGACTATCCTCTGAAGAAGAAGAGGAGCATGTGACACGGGCTGAGGAGGCCCCACCGTATGACAAGCTACCAGCAGATGAAAGGCGATATGCGCTCTTCACGGATGGCTCCTGCCGTATTGTAGGGACAAACCGAAAATGGAAGGCAGCC
>JAWWES010000094.1:50354101-50368588 GCA_035583135.1 Lophotriccus pileatus
TGTGGTGAAGACCATGGAGAAGCAAGTGTCCCCTTGCAAGTGTCCATGGGAGACCTTACAGGACTCTGGGTAACCCCCAGCCTTTGGCCTTAGCCCAGGAGGGAGTTAGGCCCAGCCCTGTTGGTCGACACAGAGGAGAAAAGGGCCGGAGAGAAACTGTTCCAGCTGCAACGAGTCAGAGGAGTTTGTCCAAGAGATAACAGAGAAGAAACTTACAAGTGCTGCAGAGTGACTTAGAAGAATTTACTTGCTTCTCCTCCTGGACTTATACAAAGGGGGGAGGAGTACTTTTGTGGACTCAAACTGTAGATACATAGTACTTTCATTTAATTAGTATTGTAGTAGATGTAGTTGTTTAGTTTTTATTGTGTTATAATAAATCCTAATATTATTTCTCCCCAATCAGATTTGGTTTTGTCTGCATAAACCTTCTCTCAACTTAGAACAGTTTAGAGCAATTTGGTTGGGGGGTGTGGCAAAAAATTGTCACCTACACAAACCCACGACACCCTCCTAGAAACTCTGTATTAACCCACTGGAAGCCATTATGCTAAACAAATTTCAACTTCAGAACTGTAGAATGATTTTTAGGCATTTTATCATCACGGAAATCAATACTTCAAAAGGAGAAAGAGTTTTTCCCTGATGCTTAGAACAGCAGAGAATTTCAAGGAAAAAACAGGTGTTTTTTAACTAAAGTTTTTCTAAAACTGGGGAACATCATCACTCTTTGGTTAAACAACGTACTTCTTCATACGGTGTCACAGGTTATGAATGGTATTCTCCAATTTAGTACTCCCACTAAAAAGAAAACCACAAGCTGCTCTCCTTCCCCTTCAGTGGGAGATACAAAAGGCAAAAATCAGAGTCTGAGACAAGAATTTACTGGAAACAGCAATGAGATAAGAAAATTAACAGTAACAATACTAATAGCTAAAATGTACAAACAGGGGGTGATTTACATGCAAGAATGCTCACTAAGCCCAGGACAATAAAAAACAACAGCAGACAGACCCTCTGCCTGCCATGTCTTCCCTATGACTGAAAAGGAACTCTTTTTTTCCTTGGAATTGAGAGAAGGAGTCCCTTTCCACAATCCCCTGGCAACAATGTTAAGATGGTATTGAATAACATTCAGGTCTTGGCCACACTCACTCAGCATTGCACACTGCAGCCTAAAACTCCTGGGCTACAGCGATCTCACAGGCTGGCAGTTGGGACTACAGGTGTGCTACCATGCCCAGATAATGTAAAAAAAAAAAAATAAAAAAATTAACTCTGTCCTGGCTGGAACTAGGACATAGGGGTTTAAAACTAGTCTCAAAGTCCATTGTCAGACACTAGGCCTTTCCCAGACTGCACTAATTTTCATTTCAAATTAATCCCACTGAGCTTCCCAAGAAAAAAAACCAGAAGGCAATCATTTGTATTTGGTCCACAAATTAACACAGTTTTGTTTAAGTTTGGATCCCAAGCCAAAAAGATTTAAATAACATGACAGTTTAGTCTAGAAGGAGAAAAGTACATGAGAAATAAGTGCTGTTATTAATGCTTGTACTTCCTTCTTGTTTTGAATGTGCACTAGATCAAAAACATGAAGAGCTAATATTGGATTCCTATTCACATCAGCCACTTGGAGCATTCTGTACCTTATCAGGTGCAGAGCATCTCTAACATCCACTTTTATTATCTGTCCTTTACAGTAATCTATATTTTACTCAGTTTTTATCCTGCTCAAATATCTCAAAGAAAGCCTAAGATATCTTGGTACAGAGGCTAGAGGAGAGGCAATCCTACTGTTTATGACAAAGTCTTGTACTAAGCCCTTCCTTCAACTGTAAGATTTTGCCTGACTGACAGGAAAGCAGAGGAGAATAATGCAACATCAAGGTCAGTGTCACCACTGTAACAACTTACTTAATATTTCATTATTTTTCTTGCGTGATTAATATGTAGAAATATTTAAAATAATGTTGGGGGGGCTCATGAAGAACTAATTAGGCAGTAAACGCAATCAAAATTGCCAACAAAATCATGAGCATGTGTGATGCTGAAATGACCTCTCCCTTCTTTATCACAACCAGGAGCCTTGAAAGTACGGCACATTTCACAACATACTGAAATTAAGGCAAGAAGACTGTCTAGAACTGCAATTCTTCTTTCATAGTACACAGGCTATTAAACACAGAAACAGCATATAATAAATATGTTTTCTACAGAAGCAAAAATAGCCATGGCTTAGATAAAAAGATGGTAACAAATAAATCTCTTATCTGAGAATAATGCTAATCGCTATGCAGAGAGATACTTCCAAGAGAATAGACAAGTGCAACAAAATATCTGGAAAAGAACAACAGTATTTGTAATACTGTGCTTCTCAAAAAAAGAAAAGTTGGGCATACTTTCTATGACTGCAGTAAAAATGCTTTTTCATTTTCAAAATGGTACATCAATATGTTCTACAGAAAAAAAAAACCTTCCAAAATTCAGCATGCTTTCCTTAAGGGATTAGGGTTCCACTGAACTAAACTATTACACAATAAAACAATCCCTGTCCACATAGTGAGCTAGTTGGCAACTCTCTCTGGATTACTCCATTTAAAAAAAAAAAAAAATCCCCTCAGACTATCCAGTCCTCCTTTCCTGCCATTATAGTACTCCTACACTTTTCCTGCTACAATTTCATTCATAGCTGTATGCATTTACCCCTTTTACATTTTTAATAATCCCTTGAATTTACACAAATCCACACCTTCCCTTGTTGTTAAGTGATCTTAATGTAAGCATTACACATAAAACTTGAGCTCAAATGCATTATTGATTTTCATACTGCATTCATTTCTGCCTTCAAGAGATTAATGCTCCAAGTAGCTACTTTCCTTTTTGAGTGAACTGACTTGTGAGAGACAGAGAGGAAGGCTTCAACTTCACTTCATCCCTTCCATCTTAATTCAGTATTTTGGCCCATAGACAACCCATAATACTGTCAGCATCCAGACTATTGCCACACTGCTAGTAATTTTGATACTACTTTCATCAGATATTGATACAGATGAGTTATCTACTGATACAGGTTCTCTACTGCTGTTCTCTTCAATCCCAAAAGAGTCTTTGGCTTCCTCTCCCGCTTCCTCTGCAGAGGTTTTGCTGGTATCTTTACCACCCTTCCTGTAGCCTGAAACTACCCAGATAACCTAAAGTCTGTAACCAATGCCATCTCTTTCCGTACCTGAATGCAATCCTTGTTGCAAGCCTTGATGACTGAGAATTACTAAATGAGCTTAAATCTAATACCTAGAAATCTTCCATTTTCTGTCAAAATTTAGAAATAACTTCATCTCAAATGTTCAGCACTCTGATAATTAAACAATTAAATAAGATTGAGAAAATCTTCTGGCATCCAAGTAAGGTTTTGCCTTTACAAAAGTAAATCCCATAATTCCCACTAGCTGTAATTGGAAAGTAAAAGAAGAGTGGATGAATTTAAAATCATCACTAGGAAACTTTTCAATATTTTCACTTATTATATTGTGGCTGCATCAAACTACTTAAATTTCAAATGACTACTAGTATGCCAAAAAAACAAAAGGGTTACCATTTTATTAATGCCTCATTTATTGCCCAGAACTTGAGAATATGAGCATGTTTTGCATATTACTCAGCTACACACTGTTGAAATTAATAAACAATGTGGATTTCCAAGTCTGATGCTGGAGGTGAAATTTTTCTTTCTATCAGTCTATCCCCTAAATATAATAATATTCAGGTAAGATTGTAGTTATAACTTACTCAATTACAATTTCTTTTGTTATTGTTCAAGAAGCCTTTGCAGAAAAATCCTATTATGCTCACAATAGTTTTTTCACTTTTAGATGTACTACAAAATCTCTTAAAATGTTCTATCTTGGTTTAACTTTCTAAAATTAAACAAAGAAGTGATGCTCTCAGGCATGTGATGTGATTCTTGGGGTTGTCCTGTGCAGGACCAGAAGCTGGACTTGATGATCCTCGTGAATCTCTTCCAATAAAGGATATTCTATGATTCTTTGATTCTGTCTGGCCATGCATGGAATAAATGCATTCCACTAAAGGCAAAAATTTGGGGTGAGATCCTGAACTTAAAAAAAATGGCAGTAGTAGATCTATCTTACAATTGGCAGAACTGGTGGAATTGAGCACATCCAGTCTTGGACCACAAATTAGTAGGATGCAGTAGTATCCAAAAATACATACATATATAAAGAAAATCAAGCCTCCATTAACTACAAAGATAATTAAAACAAAGACTGTTTATAAGTCAATTACCAAGAATAAGTCATCACATAAAGTTAGCTTTCATCCCAGAAACAAATACCATTTTCACACTTGACACAAAATTCTCTCACTGAAAGTCACTTAAAAGTCACAATACAGAATTTTGCTGATATGAAAATTACTCAGAGTTCCTATGTGTCTCAGTTTAACAAGATTACAACTTAGAAATTAAGAAACTTCAGGTGGAAGTGTGGAAAAGGAAAGGAATATCTCTTTATTAACAAAATCCGAATAAACAAGAAATGGTGCAAACAAAACTTTCAGAAGAAACAAAACAAGTCCCCATCCCCCAGGTGGGGGGACAGAAGACCACAGCAACCCGGGGTGGCAGGGGAGGGGAAGTAGAGGGAGAAGGCTGAAAGCAACGTTGTCCCAGCATCTCAACAGCTACTCGCAGCCACGTGTGCTTGCATCGGCCGGAGGCCGATGGCTTCGCAGCCAGAAATAAGAGTCCTTTTTGCCACAGGTACAGTCTAGAAAGCAGAATACCTTGCTCTGAAATGGGTCGGTCTCTCTCTCGCAGTCGTCCTCCATGAGGTGTCCCACAGGGAAAAAAAACTTCCCTTCAGAAAAATAATAATAATTAAAAAAAAAAAAAAAAAAAAAAAAAAAAAAAAAAAAAAAAAAAAAAAAAAAAAAAAAAAAAAAAAAAAAGAGGCGGCCGAGACCGGGCCTCTGGTTTGTCCCGTCGGCAGACAAAACCAAAAACCTCTGTTCAAGGGACTCCCGAGGCGTGCCTCCGGCCCTGAGCTTCCAGGGAACCTCCCTCCCCCTTCCCCCTGCGCCGCCTAGCACGTGTGGCTTCGCTCCATTCCCAGCAGCGCAACCCCATCCTGGAAGAAACAGATTGCGGGGGGTGGACATTGGGGAAAAAATTCCAACATCTTTTTTCAAACCTATGACAGTTTACTAACAGCTATTCACTGAAGTTACATTTCTAGTTTGACTATTTGCAATCTATTATTGAAGTACAGTGACAGTAATAAAATATTTGAAAGGCACTTGGGATCACCTGCAAATCTCTGAGTTTTAATTAGGTTTGGAGGTTTTGGAGTTTTCAGTTCTGTTTGATTGCTTGGGTTTTGTTGTTTTGGTTTTGTGGTTTGTTTGTTCGTTTTTTTTTTTAGTTTTCCATGCCAGAAGTATCTGATGCAATAGCAGTGTTAGTCAACCAATGACACTGATAACTACATGATAAAACACCCTACAGCCTGAAGTTATCATTCATGATGCTACTTCCCTATCTCTCAGCAAAATAATTAGTTGCAGATATTTATCAGTGAACTCAGAGACAGAATATTCTGCAGCTTTCTTTCCTTTATCTTACCAACAAATAGATCCTTTTCCCATACTTCTCATATGTAGTTGCAAAACTTCTAAATTGCTGGTCCATTCTACAACACAGCCCTAAACCACAGATACTACTGCTTCCCTTTCACCCCTTTTTTTCAGTTTACACCGGTTCTACAACAATCTGAAGGTCCAGTTCTGAAACTCAAGTAAGAAGTAGAAAAAAACCAGAAATTTAAGATTCACACTGGGCACACAATGCTACCAAAAGCACATGAAACTACATCTAAGTGATAATGAGACAGAGTTCCTCCTGATACACAGTCAATTTTGCAAAAACAAGAATCCTGCTGAGAGACAGCTCTTATCTGCAACTCTAAATACTGGCAGACTCACTACAAAACTGTGCCTGGAACACATGTGCTCTAATTTTGAGGACCTCAAAAAATTCACCGTTGCTCAATTCAGACATTATATGGACAACTGCTTCAGAAGGTGGCTGAAGCGTTTTGGCTCTCAACTCTGCACCATCTCAACATTAATTTTTTTGCTACTTGCTCAGTAGAACTTATGGTAAGAAACAAATGTCTTCCATTGCACTGAGGAACATGCCCAGTGATTCCTAACTGACCTTCAGAAAGACAAGTATGAAATGCTGTGTCATTAAGCTACTTTCTCTACAGTCTCCACTGTGACCCCTATTTTTGTTACATGTACATGTTGCTAATCTACATTAGCAACATAAAGAAATTATTTGTCATTTTATACTTACAATCATTTTTCAAAAAGTTGAAGCTTCCTAATAGTAAAGCCTGATCCTGTTTTCACTGGAAATATCTATGAACTTTTCTACTCAAGTCTTCAACCTTCCTTTTAGGGATTAAGCACAGGACTGTTTTTCTCCTCAAACATTTCTTAATCGGTACATTCAATTTAGGTTAAAACACCAACTTAGAGAAAGCAAGTATGTGGTCATATCATTTGCTTTACAACATCAACTAGAGAAAGACCATAGGGAAAAAACAGGAACCCTTAAGCCTCTAGGATTAAAGGTCATGTGTTCTTGATATGAAATTATGATTTATTAATATGCTGCAGTCAGTTTTGTACTAACGAGCTCAGGTACTAGCAACACTAGGACTGCAGCATCACAGTGCTCAGATTTAGTTAATCAGATTATTAAATCAAACCATTTAACTAAGTTCAAGTTCTTTCATCTGTGCTTCTACAGTTACAGTGCTAACCATACTTAAACTAGCTAATTCAACAGCTCTAAGGGTATTTCTTGAGGAGTTAAGACTCAAACTTCAGAAATGTAATATGCAGATTAATTTTTTCCACTTTTAATTTTTCCACTATGATAAATGACTCTTAACATCTTTCCAGATGCTTTTATAAGTGTCCCAGAGAGGGCTAAATTTTATTTCTCCCTCCTTCAAAACAGGTAGCTTGCAAACATACCTGCTAATTAGGCACTCTATGCTACGGTTTGCTTTGATCTCAACAAAAATCAGCTTCTCATGTTCTGATGATACAAGCACAATTAAGCAGCAATCGAGGAGTTAAAGGCAAAATAATGAGACAGGAATACAGTATCTTCTGTTCTCATCTCAGACTGTTACATGATGCAGACTCCAGACACGACAAAGAATATGGAAATTATCTTGCTAGGCTCACAGGGAAGTAAAAATCAACTCAACTATGCAAGCTGATTGATGCTTTAAATGATGAAGGTAACTGACAATGACAAATATAACTTAATGTCATCTCAATCACCAGTGCACCATGAACCAGCTAAAAATGCATATTTTACAGCAGATTATATTCACTTTATCTGTAGAAGACAGCTTTGTACTGAACGTGTAAAATACAAAACAAAGCAAAACAACAACAAAAAAACCCACAACGCATTTCCTCAGACGTGTAATTATAGAAGAGATTGCTTCTATCTCTTTCAACTAATTCTGGAGTAAGTGTAACACGTGATATAGTGCTTTAAGGAAACCTTTGAGGAAGGCAGTGAAAAGACTCCCAGATATGTTCTAGGTAGGCAGCGCTGCCGAATGAAGCAGCTTGTGATCGTGCACACCTGGCTGCTGAAACTTCCCACCTTTGTACCCAGGAACCAAGTGGTGTTCACACCACTACTAGGCTGTTACTCTCCCTCATCTGCTGTTGGGGAAAGCCCTCAGGCAGCTGTGGCTGAAAAGGCTTTCTAAACAGAGTACATCAAGTCTTGTCATGCATCACAACAAAGGCAATTTTGAAACATACTTCTGCGCTAATATGTGAGTGGAAGAAAATGCAGGATGTAAAATTCCTTACAAAAAGGCACATCTGACAGAACTTCAGCACTGGCAGTCATCCTTTCCCCCACATCCTACAGCATCCCAGTTTCTGGGGCTGGGGATAGTACAACAGAGTGCACCAAGCTATATCCCCAGAAACAGCTACAAAATTACATGGTTTATGGGGTAGCACATGTATAATCAATTAGTAGCATAGCAGGAAGAAACTTTGATCATGTACACAGGAAATACTTCCATTTATCTACACCAACTGGCCATCATTAATAGAAATAATCTTTTTTTTAAATGTTGCCATTAAACTAATCACATCACAGTTATGACAAGCAATTGTAGGTAATGGGAAGGTTCTGATCTCAGAGTTTTCAAGGTACAAATTGTGTGATTTTATGCTCAACTTTCCCCATTCACCAAGTTGTGTCATATATTTGACACTGCAAGTCTCAGTGAGCTAATCTCTATTTTCAACAATATTAATGAAAATTTATACAGCACAATGTTTGTGAAAGCTCTGCTCCGGCCAGCTGCTCCCCTGTATGAATGGGGAAAACCTCCTCTTCCAAGTCCTGCCAGCACATGCCAACTTATGGATAAGAGAACAGCTTGTTCTGCATGGCCCATAAAGCTGTTGATCTTTCTGCTAATTAGTGTTAGCAAAGTGATGAATCTCTGATGCAAAAAAACCAGACTGAGAATCCCCAAATTCATTTAAAATCAACCACAGATTAGTTATATGGGAATAACAACAATTACTGAGCATATTTGGATGACTGATGACTCAGAAGTAGAAAGCTGATCAAAG
This sequence comes from Lophotriccus pileatus, assembly GCA_035583135.1. Classification (NCBI taxonomy): domain Eukaryota; kingdom Metazoa; phylum Chordata; class Aves; order Passeriformes; family Tyrannidae; genus Lophotriccus; species Lophotriccus pileatus. Next base: position 50,362,814 of record JAWWES010000094.1, read on the forward strand.
CAAGAATATTAAGTAAAAATATAAAAATGGCAAGATTTCTTATTTTTACCTCTTTATGATCTGTAGACAATATGTGGTCTCTGGATTGTAAAGTAATTTCTTTAATATAAAGTGCTTTAGGATTCCTGGATTAAAGATTCTATAAAATGAAATTTGTGTGTGTTAAATTGATCTTATACAAATACAGATAACATAAGGTTAGTAGATAACAGCCCTACCACAATTACACACAACTAGCCCAGCAGTAAGTCTGTTTTCAGGCAGTTATAGATGAGATAACAGGATGCAAGGTAAGTATTTCAAACTATAGGTAACAAATTCTATTTTTTTTTCTTTATATATAACAGCAAAACTTATCATTACAGCATAGTGACAACTGAGCCAGCTGCAGCGCTTTCCAAAATACAAACTCTTCCCAACAGTATGTTCTCATATCTTTCAGAAGTGGAGAGAGAGCAATCTCCAAATGCTGCACCAGAGCAGCTGAAGAGAAGGAACAAAGCTGAACCGCCCACCACAGTGTAAAGTGAGGAGCAGGGCTGAGACATGAAAGTAAGGGCAATTTGTTTTGCTTGTCCGAGTGATTTGCTAGGTTAACCCTCTCCACGGTTTAAGCTCATTTAATTTCTCATCCTTGCATATTTCTTTCTGCCATGGATTCTATTTAAGCATCTCTGAACACAGCAAACTAAAATCTGTAGACAATTTAAGCCAAAAACCCTCTGACTATAGACAGCCCTTTGAAGTTTGCAAAGATGAAGAAAAACAGCCACCACAGAAAAGCAGCTTTTTAATTAAACATCTTTTCTCCTGATTAGAAACAAGTTTTAAAGTCCCAGTCTGTGTTCCATTAGGAATGCTTAAGAAGGCAATCTAAGGCTACAGCAAGAGGCATTTGAATATGTGTGTACACACAGATGTCTGACCTCACGTCACCACAGTTTGCTCTCAATTCTGTCCAGCACGCCTCCAATACCCCTGCACCCAGAGGGCACCAGCATTCTTCTGAAGCAATCCTCTTTTCCCTCTGCATCTGACCCTGGGCTATGAAACAGGTAGCTACAGCTCAGCTTTGCAACAGGGCTTATTCTGCACTTGAATGAGCATCACAGGTTTTACACTGTCTGTGGCACAAGCAGAACTTTTAAAGATCCAGTTTACTTCCCAGGTAAAGGATACGGCAAGCACAGGTATAGGTATGCATATATGCAGAGGGGAATCCAGAGTAGAAGAGGAGTTACTATGCAGAAGCAGAAGAGAAAAAGGCAAAAACTGATTACAGTGGCTATGCTACCTTTAACTTTATAGCCCTTTGGTAACATGACCTTTTAAATTAAAAGACTAATTGATCATGAATTACTTCCTCCTTCTTTTACTCTGGAGTTGTTTTATCTCATGAATGCTTACTTTTAGCAGTCACAGCTATGAAATACTGGTTTTCATCCTTTTTTCCAATAAGCAATACTGCTAGCCCTTCACAAGAACTACTAAGGCAGATTTGCTAGACTAATAGCAGTCCACATCCAGTACACTCTTTTCATTCCAAACTCAGTCTCTCTTTTTCTCTTTTTCTAAAAGTCTTCCTCCTCCTCCTCAGCAATGAAGATTAAGAAAAGCAATACTCTTGCAACAATTCATATTGAAGTGTCTTTTCCAAAACATAGCAGCACGTTGTCTCCAGGAAGCAGTAGTCATTTCTTTTATTGGCCAAACTTTATTTAATATCAGTAGCTCCATAGCAATTTCCAACAGGAAGCAATAGTAGATTTATTGTCAAAAACATTGATTTAAATTTCTTCAATTTTGAAAAGCATTCTTTACTTGTCACTGAAAACAGGTGTTTGCTGGATTGCTTAAAACTGTGCAACTCAGGAGAAAAAAAAAAAAAGGCTCCAGTGTCCCTGAAGCTGCGTAGAAAATAATTTCAGTTTCTATCTCACCTCCACAACCTTCCAACTGCCTTCTCCCTTGCACTGACTTCTCTCTGGAAAGACCCTGTACATCATTCTCAGTTTTTCTCATATTCCTATATAAAGACTTCTGTAATTTACCATAGCCAGTTCAAGGTAGTAGGTTCACAGGAACTCTAATCCTTCCAAGTTTTGCAAATCTTATTCAATATATTGCAACACTATAGATTTTATTTCCTCTCATATATCTTGCATAACATTATTCCCTCTTGTAAAGCCCAATAAACTAATTTATTTAGGATCTATTCCCAGAGATAAAACCCCTATCTATTCACCTCTATTAGTATTCAGCCCTGCAGGAATTTAACTATCCTGTTTAAAAAAAAAAAAAATTAAATTTTTGTTTGTTTTCATCTTTATTACTGCTTATGCTCTACAGCTCAATAATATTGTGTTTATAACAGCAAAGGGAAAGGGAAAGTAACATACAAAGCACAATTCACTTTTCTAACATTTGGAGTGAGCAACATGCATCAGCATAAGAATATTCTGCAAATTTGTAACCAAGGAATCCTATCTTTTGCTTTACTTACTCCCACTTAATTTATTTTAGGAGTTGAGCATTTTTTAACAACAGAGGTAGAGACTGAACTGTAAATAATTTCAAAAATACCTTCATAAACTACTTCCCAATGGACTGATACCCATTGTTAAGCTAGCATTTAAGGGAGTATTAAAAGCAGAAAAACAGAAGAAAGAATAAAAGAAGACAGTAATTAGTGCATAGTGATATTAAAGATCAAGTAATTAAAATCAAGTACTTTTTCAAATGACAGGTCTCCAGGTATTTCCCCCCTCCATGGACGAGGAATATCTTTGCTGAAATATTAAGATTGAAACACAAATTTCAGAGAGGACCTGTGAGCATGGAAGTAAACCCAAACCAAATGTCAGCTTACACATTTTAATGGAAGGCCTCCTCATGGTCCACTGCCTTTTTTTTTTTTTTAGTGATATTGTGATTCCTGTAGTTTCAAACCAGAGCAGCAAACTACTCTTAAGCATTAAAGAAACTTAAAAACCCCCAAAACTTAAGTACATAAAAAAGGTAGATAAATACAAGACCACAGCAACACTGAAATTAACTTGAGATTACTGAGCATTTGAAACGACTCTGAGAATTAGTTCCCTATCTGCAATGGTTTCTTTAAAGCAATTTTTTAAAAAATCCCAAAAGAATATTAAAAACTTTCAGTCATCAGAATGACTTTGGTTAATTTAATAAGTATCATGAAAGCTGTTATTTAAACTATTTTAAGATACCAAAGCCCCAGGGTATCCAGGTTCATTTAAAGTGCCTTAGTAATAACGCAATTTAACATCATAGCACACTATATTCCAAATCCTGACATGAAACCCTGCACAACATATTGCAAGCAGACAAAAAGCATATCCATTTCCCCTTATAAAAGCCTCAAGCAATAATTCGAGCCTAGTGATAAAGACCAGAGACCATGGCAGCAGTTGCTACATTTGTTTTCTATTAGGCTGCCTTCTCCCTTTTTATCTGCAGAGTTTACATGGGAAAGAACAGCTTTTAAAGACCACCACCCCACTTTAAAGTTAAACAAAAATAAAATTAAAACCCCACACCGGCTCCTTCTGAAAAAAATAAGAAGTGTGTTGGCAGTTTTTAGTTTCAGTAAAACAGTAAAACAGTAGTTTGGTTTACATTCCAAGCTTTTAGAGCTGTAACACTCCAGAGATGCCAGAGTTCACTGATATGGTTAGCAAAATTGACACGTGTGTGCTGTAAATCACTTCTCATTCATGAAAGCCCATATGGATCACAAATATTTTTACACTGTCTCTGAAATCTTCATAAGACAACTCTTCATAAAAATGAAATTGCATGAGAAATGTCAAATCTTACCCTAGTGACACTAAAATAACAGCAATGATTATTTGCTGATGTGATACAAGAAATTCCTGTAGTAGCACCTGTTTTCCTTCACATGAAGTATGAGACAACTTAATTTTTTTCAAGTTCCTTAGGTAAAAAAATAAATTATTTGTCACTTACCAGAGGCATTGTAGGTCATTTTAAGCTACTGAATACAAAGAGCTATAGCTATAGCTTCTTGGCACTTCTTCCAGCATAAGGTTACGGAGACAGGTGGGACACAAGTGAGGAAAGGAAATACTCTTAAAGCACTTCCCAGACATTTATGGCAGAAGAATCAGCTCTATCCGCTGTGCCACCATTTTTCATCCCCAAGCAAAAATGGATCTCAACAACGTACAGAATTTAGAGATGGTCATATCTCTAGTAAATACCATTTCAACTTCCTCTAACCTACATTTCACCTGCTTGATTATCAACCAACAACACCTGGACAGATGAAACAAGATTTTGAGTCTCAGATTTGTATCTCCCAGTAAATTCATGAAATCTATTGTCCCTCTCAGCAAATACAACAAATTCTTCAAACTGTTAGAAATTGTGCACTTTAGCAACATACTTAATCCAAATTCTAGTGAATTTAAAAATTATTTCTCTTGAAATACACAAAGTCCCTACCTTTTCATATTCAATTTGCTCCATACTCAAAATTAATCCCTCTTCAGTGACCACTGCAGCCATAGGGCTCCCAGTACAGAGTCATGATACCAGGCATTTGGTGTCTTCTACAGACAGTATCAGGACAGGAAAGGCCTGAGCCCCCTTCAAGCATCCTGCTACCTCTGCGTGGCTCCACAGAGTGGAGTGGCTAGCTGGTAATGCCTTTCCTTGCCTGTGAGGACTCCGCCAGAAAAATGAGGCCAATTGCCTTTTCTGTAATGAAATCAAGTATAAAGGGCACTTCAGCTGTGCACTTCAGCTCCTTGAGGAAACAGGATGTATGTGGCCCCATGGATAGATGCACATGATCACAACGCAAAGCACCTAAACTGAGTTGGTAAGATAAATACCATATTCATGAAAATCTTAAAATATGGGTTCTTTCTAGGCTATGCTTGGCCACATATCAGCAGCCCATGGAGGCAGAACCTCAGACATGAGCTCACCCATCATGGAACCCATGTAGTAGTGACTTTACGGAAACTCCAGGTGGAGCTCACACCTCCCCCAGGGAGTTCGGCCACAAGACAAACACCAGAGATCAATGTGCCATGAGCTCCACAAATGCTAAACCTCCAGCTGACAGTGCACATACTCCTAAACTCACCAGTCAGAGCTCCTCCAAGGCTTCCTCTTCTGAGCTGTCTCCCATCTTCACTCAACTGCCTCTTAAATTTAGGTGACTTTCCAAGACCAGAAGATACTTCAGGACTGCTGGATTTTCGGAAAGGCATAGGTGGGGGGGACAAAATGTGATCAAGCTGCAAAGAAACATAGAAAAGAAATACATAACTATACTGTTGAAATGCTTACATTCATTGAAAGAAAAATCTAAGTTACCCTCAACTACAGATTACAACAGCATTTGGCAAAAAAAAATTGTCTTTGTGTTCACAAAGACCTTAAGATAATTAATTTGCTAACTGAAATGAAAAATTTAGCAAGTGTGAGAGATTTGTGCTGGCTGCGTAAGACAGTCATCCTCCTCTTGTACAGTTCACACCACCTCCAGCCACATGCTAACACAGGGAGCACTTTCTGCAGGGTACAAGGTACAGGCAATTATACTTCAGCTTACTCAACCTTCCACAAAGCAATCTTTTTGCAGTTGTGAACCACCCAACCTTGAAACCTATGAGATCTGTTCGACAAATACTTTGGCAATTTCTCCCCAGTCCCATGTGAGCAGTCACTAGATGGCACTGCACTATCAACAAAAGGCAAACCATTGCCCAGGCCAGG
>JAWWES010000094.1:50368641-50402558 GCA_035583135.1 Lophotriccus pileatus
GGCAATATACTGTTTATAAAGCATTCATTTACACTGACTTTGAAATAAGTGAAAATATACATTTTCATTCTTCATATTGTGTTCCTGTCATCATTTTCACATAAAATTCTATCTGCCTGGTTTTGACAATACATTTCATGTCTCAACATTTCATGAAATTCACAAAAACAAGATGAAAAGCATGGAGGACATACAGGGAAAGAATGAAAAAGCAGGGACACAAGTATGCAAAGTAGAAAATGTTTTACAACTGTCCTTCTCCCTAAACTGCTGCAGTTGCATGGGATCCCTATTTTGCAAATCATTCAAATGTTTTTCTGTAACATTTAAACCCTGATTCTTACTACAATTTTTTAGGAAGCAAAGCACATCAAAATGTTTTAGGTTTTTACAATTCATGTACCAAGGCTTACTGGCCAGAAAATCTACAGTCCACCTGCATTCCCAACTGCTTCATCCTCTGTTCACTGAAAGGAAGGAATCAAGATCACCAGAAACACTCAAGAAGATGCACAGCAAAGCCCATTTTTAACTTACAGTTAATCCCAAAGCAGCATACTGCCTTTCCTACAAGGTGTTTTGAATCCCAAGTTTATAGTTTCCTATGTATTTAATATTTCAGGTTAGTTAGTGTTTTGGTTAGTTAGGGGTTTGTTTTAGGGGTTTCATAAAATCTGCAGATTACTGGAAGTGTTTGCAAATATATACACTTCTAAAGCACCAAGAAATACAAATGATTTCTGAATCTGCTTCTTCAGCATAATACAACTCATCCATGTTCAAAACAGACACTGTAGTAACTAATTCACTCAGAGCCTATACCTTTAGCAATTTCCTAAACTGGATGGTTTTGGGATCAGAAGGAATATTTAATTAACCATTGTTACTATTTCTCTTCCAAAAACACAGGCATATCAAATATGTAAATACAAATATTTGTATTTACAACTTCTAAGATACCTCAAAAGGTGAATTTACAAATTAAGTGCAAATAAGTCCTTTAAAAAGGAAGTGACTGAAAACAGCTGACCTTAAAAAAAAAAAATAAGAAAGGAACAGTCAAATTCAATACAGTACACGACATTTACTCAGATCTGTCAGCTCAGTTTCAGCTGATGTAGAGAACCCTATCTCATCACCTGAAGCAACTATACTAAAAGACATTTATAAGGTCTAACATTACAAAGAAAAAATACGGAAATACAAAATTTAGCACTTTCACATTGATGGCCAACTCCTGCTTTACAGAAACAATTACACATATATCAACATAGCATTTCTGGAAGCTACCCAAAGGCTCGCTCACTTTTGCTTCTGAAAGGCAACAAAATCCCCTATGGGAAGGTACAATGTGTATTTGATGGAAGTCTGTACATTGTAACTGATACTGTAGCACAACGAGAAGACTAGACAAGTATATATCTTTTAGTAGCCTTGACATAACAGCTCTGGATGTCTGGGAAATATGAGGGAAATGGAAAAAGTAGCCAGACTTGCAAACTCCCTCCTAATAACTTCTTGTGTTACTCTCAAATGGACAGCTACATGTTCCAGAACTAGAGGGGTTTTCTAGCCCCCATTCAGACCTCATTTTCAGCAAAAGCCTTTGCAGGTAAGGAGGCTTTCTGCCCTCAGCAGAATGGCCTTCCCCTCGTGCCTGGCACAGCATTCAAGTACAAGCAAGGAAACAAACTGAGAACATTAGATCCTGCTTCCTTGGAACCGAAACCTGACTCTGAAGAAGCATAACATGTTACATATTCAAATCTCACAAAATGGTTAATTCAGTCAAAGAGACACTACAATCGTTCAGTAGGAAGATTATATCAAATTTAAATAAATTAGTAATAGCAAGACCTATTCAAACTTGTTAATTCTTACTTGAAAAACGTCTTGGAAACCTGAACACTATGAAAGTTTAGGTTATGTGTCCTATCAGGTACAGACTGGACGTTGCTGTCCACAACATAACGTCAAAGCAAGTATCTTGAGGATTGAGGTGAGGTGAGCTGAAATTCTACCAGAGATATTTTAAATAATTCTACTTAAGCGGCTTCCACACAGCACTCAGTTTTGCCCAGCCACAGTCATCACTTTTTTACCTCAGGCTTACAGCTATATGGACATGTGCTGATATTGGGTGGCATACAAATGCAACAGGATAACCACGGTTTGGTGGGTTGAACCTTTTCTATCAGTGAAACTTGCTTGACAGAAAGCTGCAAGAAATACAACAGCTGTATCCCTGCAGGTAGTTTCCAACAGACAGACATTCATGGTACACATTCAGCTTCTCACTATCACATGCTCTGCCCACTGTCTTATTACTGCATGCAGGCTACAAACACACACTTCTCTCAACACTCTTTTAAAAGAAATGTTTGTGATCTAAGGACCAATGGGGTAACAGAGGGAGGTTTTTTCAGCTAAAAAATTAAAATAATGAAAAATTAAAACTATGAAAACAAGCATATTTGGCTGCCCTGTATTTAAGTACAAGGGCATTGAGTTAGCCATACAGTCTATACAGGCTGCTTACAGAAAGATTTTTAATCAGTACACATCTCACCACCAGTCTTTGCTATTAATATTCAAAACGCATGGATAGTTAACTTATTTAAAAACCTCCCTCCCCCAACATTAAATACTGAATAATACTTTCTCGACAAAGGCACTTTGAAAGACAGAAATACATGGCAAATTCCAAGCTATGAACATATTGTTCTACAACATTCATTTCTTCCAAATCATTTTTCCATATATTTAATTAAAAAATCTGCCTGCTTTTGTCATAATTATGATTAATTTCTTCAGAAGCACTGTAAAATTTAGGAGATAGCACCTTTCACAAAACCCTATTTGTTCCCCTCTCCCCCTCCCAAGAGCCTTACAAAAAGGGACAGAACTATTAGAGGAGAATGACTTAAAAATTACATAGAATCATCAAAATATGACTCAAAAATGACACAGAATCATCAAAATATCTTTACCATAGACTTCTAGACATAGATTTAGAGATCCTATAGAATCATGGATGGAATATGAGTCTCCTCCAGTTATACAGGAATCAATTTATCCTCAAATACTTTTTTACCTTATTTTGAAGCTATTTATTTTTAGTGTCAATAGAATCAGCTACATTCCTCTAAAGAAAATTATTTTCACGCTGTACTAGCCTTGGACTTTTAACAGCTCACCTACTCAGAAAGGATTATACTAGTATTTTTTGAAAATCCCCAGTAGCACTGAATCCAGCTGCTTACCATCATGTATTCATTCTTCAGCTAGAATGAATTCTCTGCTTGATAATTATATCATCAAATAGCCACATCAAGTACGTCAGCCTACATGTCCTTATGAAGATTAAGGACATGAGAACTGATTCAAAATAAGACCTCACATCACTGTTTAGGAGTACAATTTGAGCCAAGTACATAATGAGGTGTGAGGCAGTCAGAAAGAAAATGAATTTCAGGAGAAAAAACTCAGGGTCCAGGAAGGTGAATGAAGCTAAGAGAACACAATCACACTGACAACACCAGGATAACGAAAGTAAGTTGTTCCAAGCTGCTGAGATTTGTTGCAACATGGAAGTGATTTTTTTTCCAATAAAAACTGAACTGAAATGAGAACTGAACTCATCTGATCAGCTCTGCTTTTTCTTAAAACATCCACCATAGTTTTACTGTCCAAAATACTTCCTCCCCAACCTCCCCTAATCATTCCACAGGCAGTATTTCTACTTCCCACAGAAACTGGGAAATACTAGTCAAGTATTCAGTCTTATCAATATGAACAAAGATGTTCCTTAAGCAATTTTATTTCTTCATCCTGAATGCTGCACAATTTCACTCTACCTCAGGTCATGTTATATATGCATATTAAATCCTAAAGTTTCCATAAAAACTGTCACTCATTTTAAGCCTCCTCCAGTTAGGCACCAATCCAGAGGAGAGATGTATCACCTGAAAACTGTTGCATATAGTGCACCAAAAGCAGGAAATATCTAGTATACTTTTACTAATTAGGTGTTTTTTTCATTAACAACTGGAAGTCCAAAAATGAAATTCCACTAATAAGTATGTTGTCAAGAAATATCACAGATGTTTAAAAAAGTGAGAAGAAAAGCATCACACTCCAGTCCTATGCATATAAAAGTATAGAAGCCTCCCTGATGGCGTTCAGTAAAAACTCTGATGTTTGTAAAGTTAAATCTTTAATAGAAGCATGGCTTCACAAGCCTAACAAATTCCTCCTGTCTCTTGCATCTTCAAAGGTAACCTTTGCCAGGAGCAAGTGTGCCAAGACCCTCCACTAGTTCAGTTTGTTCCTAGTTGTCAGTTTTGATACAAATCAATTTGTTTCCTCCGTTATTTACACTCAGTTCCTCTCAGCATCTGCCTCTATATCTGGTTCCTTTGCAGGCATTTTAAGCACTGATGCTGAAACATAATAGCTCAGCAAAGCACTTTTTTTTTGAGGCAAGATATACAAACTTATTTCAACTGGGCGTGGGCCAGATAAATGTTCTTATCACTTAATTACTCTTTCTAAGTCTAATTACATTGGTACAGATACATGAGTTTTGATTAGCTCACTGACACAGAGAGCAACACTGTATAAGATCGTATTAATAGATGGGATTATACCTTCCAAAAGCAACTTAGAATTTGTTTTAAAAGACATTTTAGTCAATTAGTCACATAGTACACGTTAGTTGCTCCAGATGCTTGACAAGGACTCGACAGAACCAAACAAGACTTGAAGAGGAGATGCTACAGTGGGGTAGCACAGATAGCCCAGAGGTCTGTTTTACAGCACTATCACAGGAAGAGGTGCAAACAGATTTCCACAGATGCCCTGCATAATGCCTGCATCAGACATGAGTTGACTGCGTTTGTTCACAACATCATCAGCTTTTGAAGGATCCTGCTTACATCCTGTGGGTGTAATCTGAGCGATTTAGGAGTTTCCACAAACCTGTACCTAACACAACAGCTGAACAAGACTGCTAGCAGTTCCAGTTAAGTCATCTGATAGTTGAAATATTCTACATTCCCTTTGCCCACAAGCAATATTAACCCACATCAGTTTTGAGTAGCGTTTAGAGAACTATGCAATTATTCTGAATACACACAGCTCTCACAGCAGCCTCTGCTTTGCAGAACAGAGAATCACAAATAACTTAATTCATACAGAAGTAAAAGGAAAATTATCCCAAAACTAGCACCACTTCCAAGAAGCTATGGATAATGGATAATGAAGACAAAAGTGGATACAGAGGAAGACTCACCAGGCCACATGGATTTCAATTATGGACAAGGAAAGATCCCATTTTTTGCCCTCTTTTATATCACAATTCCTCAAAAACAATCAGAAACTTTCCCCACCACCACCCCCCACCACAGGTCAAGCAGGAAGATGACTATTCATCCCACATTTCTTAAATTCAGCATTGCCTTTCCATGGGAAAGGTCTTAGTCAGCTTGGGCTGACAGATCTCACTAGTTCTCCTGCTTAATGGCATCTGTCATTCTGATTCTGGACTTTCATCCTTGGACTCTCTCCCTTACCTCCAGTTTCCTTGTCAGGCCAGGGACATACATCAGGTCTTCAGCTAATACACAGACAGAAAGTACGAGTTTATGCTCCGTGTTGAAGGACAAGGCTGTGGCAGAAAAAGTAGTGTTTACAGGTATATTTGCTAATCATTCATACAGCAACACTCAATTTACACATGAAGATAACCTGCAACTGGCACTGCAAACATGTCCTTACCAAGGTAAAGAGAAAAAACCCATAGTAAAGCTCAGTGATTCACAAAGCATCACTTCTAACCATATTCTTTATTGATTTTATATCCTACATACATACTGAAACACAATGCTTATAACTAAAGTCACTGTTCACAGTTGTCCAGTTTATTATGCTGAATATATATTGTAATCCAAATAAAAAGAATCAGCAAACAAAGCCCATGATGGTTCTCTACAGCTTGTTCTTACCTATCATACTGCAGGTAGTAAAGAAATATTTTAAGAATTCTCCTAAGGATCAACAGAGGCATAATCCCATTCTTTTGCTACCCACTTCACACTCCTTTTAGAAATACAAATCTGTCTTTAAAACAGTTGCACTTTTCTTCAAAACAAATCCAATGTCTGGTCAGTTAAAAACAAATAAATACAAGTCAGATGAATATGAAGAATCTACTACAGCTATGTTAAAATAATTTAAAAAAAAATCTTGTTGCATTCAATGTTTTTCAGAAACATATTTACACATGATTGCACAGAAAATGAAGCACAGCTTTCATAGCAGTCTACAAGGCCAAGAAGTGGCCTATAAATACGCATGCGGTCTGCTGTCTTAGCCAATTATTACTTTACCCTGGTTAAGATGGAACAGTTTTGTCATGCTATGAGGGAGTCCTTCAGTTCTTGAAGGCCTCCTGTGTGCTGCTTCTGTACACACAGATTGAGAGATAGATTGCTCTCTTTCCAGGAGACAAAGGAAGCAACACTATTGAAGACACTGCCTCAACAATTCAGCCTGCCCTCAGTCTCCCTGGATTTACTCACCTGGTTTAAATAAACATTAAAAGACTAAAAAACAGCAGGTTCTGCAGACCTCATGTAAGACCGAAAACCAGAATGCACTTCTAAATAAATAAACTTGTACCCATGGTTAAAGGTGACCACACAGGGCACTTTTTTTTTATTCTGAGTTATACAGGTATGTTCTCAGGAATGTACATGATATGCTAAGGTCTTTACTTCTGGAACAAAAAGATAATTTCCAAACTAGGGGAAATTGTCAGCATTCACAAAAAGCAAGAGAAGTCAAAGCATCACAACAGAGTGAAGCTGCAGCAGCTCAACAGGTCATCCCTAATACGAATGACACAGAGGGACCAGACTCAACATAGCAGTTTCTGTAAGGAAGTCTGTTTGATAAGTTAATCCAAAAAAGCATGAAAACAGAGAGCAGCTCTGCTGCAAGTATATCATCCAGAAAAAAAAAAAAAAAAAAAATCCCCCTTTCTGTGGTAAGCTCCTCTGAGCACTGCCCAGGCATCAGGAAGCACGCTCTTTTTTTTTTCCTTTGCTTCCAGTCTTAAAAGAGATCTGACAAAGGAAGATAAAAAAAGAAAACCCACCCTTTGCTGCCCAGATGTGCAGTGGTGCATGCCACTGCTATGCAGCAGGAAGGATACTCCCTTCCTGTCCCTGTCCTGCTGGCCATCTTGGCAGGAAAAAGGGTTTCACAGTGTTGAAATTCGATGCGACTACTGCCACATCTGTTGCAAGAGACCCGGTGAGTAGCTGGAAGGCAGCAAGAGAAAACCAACCAAAATCAGCTTAAGTTTCAGTTTGAGAGGAAATCAGGGACACAACCCAATCACAAACCTGGTGGGCAGTTCCTGGGTTCTGGGAAACACCTTTGCTGGGGTAAAGGGACAACAGCTGGAAACCAGCAGCAGCAGCAGAAAAGCCACACACACAGAACATTTCAGACACGACGCAACATTGCAGGTTTAAGATGTAGGCATGGACACAAGCCCTTCAGCACTCCTGGTTCTTCCAGCAGGTCCACGGCTGACCCCTGCTGCGTCCCCACAAAGAAATTACTTGGCAGGGCACGAGTGAGTTGCAAAAGTCCTAACACAAAGCATACACTTCAAAGGGTTGTTTTGTTTTCCGTGGTTTATCTACTTTAAGAAGAGAACAAAGACAACCAAGTTTTCAGCTGAAACACTAGGAACCAAATGTCAACAAGTTAAAATAAAAGTTATCAACATTGTGCATCACTGAAAAAAAATTACATGATAAAGTACTATTTTCTTACCTTCCCTTGCATAAAGCCACCTCTTTGTCAGCTTTTGTTCTTTAATTTTCTAAGGTTGTATTCATTTTCTTACTATCACATGCAGAGCTATTAGGAGCATTAGCAATTCTATGCACTATATTCTGCTGCAGATAAAAATATTAAAGTAGCCACACTATTTCCATAATTTCTCAATGACAGCAGAAATTAGCTACACAGCAAACTGAAAAGAACTTTGATACTTCTAGACACCACAGGCAGAATTTTCATCCTTAATTATTTTAATGATCCATTTTACAGCTCAAGAAATCCATGACAAATGCATGGAAATATGCATTTATGCTCCATGAATGTGAAGGCATCCACATGCCTTCACCATTTTTTAATGCTGCTGCTCATACAGAGACTTTTAAGAAAGATTTCTCCTGGCTTTTTAACTAGGACAAAAATTTAGTAAAACTAACCTTCAAAGTCACTTTCAATTGAAAAAAAAAAAAACTGAAATACAGAAGAAAGAAACCTATTCATCTTCATCAGCTGTTGACACCATCATGATTCGTCTCATGTTAAAAAATAATTCAGAAGAGAATATATGTAGTCTGGAAAGAGGGTTGGTTGTTCTTTTTTTTTGTTATACCATGAATACTAATGATGTGAAAGCAGTTTAATTCTTTATAAAATCTATTTCCATTCACATTTACCAATGAGCTCCTAGACTACCTATAAAGGTTTCATTTATTCTATCACACTGGAAGCCTCAGAAAACTAATTGTTTATTCAAGTCTATCTAGTCCATCCATGCTCAATTAGGTCTCACTTTTCCCTCAATTACAGCAAAATTAAAAATAAAAATGCAAGCTGAAACATTCCTTGTTCTACTGACCAGCTCCCCATAACAAACCCACTCTGAAAAACCACTGCTCCAAGTGCAGCAAGAGCTTCTTGATAATAGAGAAGCATTTGTAGGATCTACTTAGCAACTTAAAGAACTCCTACCTCATTAACTTAGTCCTTTGAGTAATGGAAAACAACTTTGAAATGCAGCTTTCTAGTAATAACTACCAAGTAATGTTAAGTGTAACCAGGCATTCCAGCCACAGCAGTTCCTAAGTACCTCACAATCATTACACACAATAAGTAAAAAAATTATTCTCAATTCATTACTCTTTATTTAGACCATTACAATATTAAATCACCCATTTTGCCACGTAAAGCTTCAAATTCAGCATCACTTTCATTAGCAATAACATATTAAAGGGAACCACAACACATTTATGCAAGGCAGGTACAAAACAAAAGGGAGAAACCCATGATGAAATGAGCTTGGAGTAAAAGGTTGTCAGCTTGTAATGGAGCTGAAGTTGATCCATAAATCAATGCAAGATGAAAGCAAGATTATTTATGTGAAGGGGTGCATTGTTAATTTACAGTCTGACCGAGAAAAGAAACGCTTTACTTGATCAATGTACCAGTGATGTGCATCTGTGAACTTGAGCACAAATTAGTTATAATTACCAGTAGGTATACCTCCTCGTATTTTTTAATTAACCTTAACAAGCAGTAGAGACAGATCCAAAAAATGCAGGTTTTCCCTGAGTTTGCTTTTAACATGCTCCTAAATTTTTAAATAATGCAGCCTCGCCGCAAGAAACCTTGCAGACAAGGGCTTTTTGATCTCTTTCTTCCTGTTCAGTGCTGAGAAAGACAGAATGCAGTTACTGAACAATAGCTACCACGAAATACCCTTTCCTGAACTGGTTTGAAAGTGAACTACAATAAGGCATTTATCTGATAGCTTCATAGTTTTGCCCTAGACACAGAATTCTAACACAGAATTCAGAGACTGGGATGCTTGTCCTTCAGCCTCACCAACAAAATTAGCAAAAAAATATCAGAAGGGTAAGCATAGCTGGGGAAAGGTGGAGGTACAATCCAATTTGCATTTGGCAGAGATTTGTAGTTAAGCACAATAATCAAGAACCACGTTTGTAATTTTAAGTGTCTCCACTGCATTTCACATCACCTCTAAGCTGCCATTTGTCAGTCTCAGACAATTTACCCAGGTCTATCGTTACCAGAAGGGATTATTAACACTACCTGTCCTGGGGAAGATTTTTATTCTTTTTAGCCCAAAGACTTTAAGTAGCACTACAATTAGGAAAAAACATGAAGACCATATGAGAACTTAACCAGAAATGTAACACAGGATGATTTTAAATACTACAGCTCTCTATTCAATTCTTTGTGTAATCTAAGCAAGTAACTGTCTGTACATTCTAAACAGCCCCATTGTAAAACCTACACTCATTAAGTAGACTGATTCTCACTCATCCTGGTCTTTTTTATCCAGACTTTTCCAATTAAATAAGCAGCTATTTAATACAATGACATGATGAGTAAGAGAAGAAAAAAACACATGTAGATTAAAAAAATTCTTATATTAAGTTCCATTAGGCAAGAAAATTATAGCACAACGCATCCCACATTGTATCTGAAAGAATAGACATTAGTATGTATGTGCCAAGGATCACAAAACAGGAATGTAAAAAGCATCCAAATCTAAACAACAACTGCATTTTTTACAGTTTAGAGCTCATATGGTTTCTTTACCCTCATACAGAAAATCTAAAATTAACAGCACATCTCTAAAAGCCAAACATCTTCTTTTATTTATAGATCATATCACCTCAGAGATTTGCACACAGTTTTTTAGAAGTTCAGTATTACTTAGAACTCCCTAAATTACAAGGATTAGTTATATAGTAAGTTGTAGCAGTTGATTGGTATCACCACAAACCTCACAAGTAATTTAATGCAAGTTTTGTTAAAAAGTCTGGAGTGTAGGACAGAAGGATTATAACATCTGCAACTTGGCAGTAACCTCTGAATGAGAAGGGTTTTTTAACAATAATTTCCTAAAGGAACCAGAATTAATAAAAAACAAAGTACAATTCTACCCAGGATGTTTCACACTGTGTTAGAGCCTTTCTCTCACTTTCCATTAGTAAAGGGGAGCATTGTCAAAAGCAGGACAACTACCACCTCCTGTTATCAAGGTCTACTAGGATATCTCACGCAAGTAAGGCAGGTAGACTTGACTTTGATTTGTAAATCAGCTTTGCACCCTCACTTCAAGTAAGCGTCATACTTCATCCTGTGTTCTCAGAGTTAATCTCCTTACGCAAAGTAATGGAACCTCTTACCTTTCATAAAACAAAAGAAGTTTTCAAGTCAATGTCAAAAGCTTTAAATCACACATAGTTGCTTTAATCTGTGTTCAGTTACAGGCAAAGATTATCAACTAGAGTAATTCCACACTACTAGCTTCAAAATGCAAAAGTATTTTTACCATTTACCATTCTACCATTTTACCATTTCAAAATCTGAAAACAAATTGTAGCTATTAGAAGGCAAATATATTGCCCTTTATATGATTTAGCAGTCAGTTTATAGAAATCTAAAGTCTCTAAAAGGCATAACAGCACAGATTTGAAAATGGAAATTTTATTTAAAAGTACTGAATATCAGCATAAGGAATGAAAAGTCTAATAAAATAATGAGATCCAGTGTCAAAATTGTCTGGAAGCCAACCATTTTCCATCTAAACAGTTAACATGTTGGCACCAAACACGTCATACATACAAAAAAGACCAAAGACAATCTCTTTCTTAAACTGCAGTCTAACTTTTCAGGCTCTCTCAAGTATAGGGAGAAGCAGTTTGGAAGAATTTAACATGAAAACACAAACACTTCATTAGTTTCTCCTATATATACAAATAAGATCTCCTATGGATATATCTTTATCATCTGCAGTACAGTTTCACTTCATTTTAGTTGGTTTCTTTGATTCTGAGAAATAGCAGACTGTAATGTGCTAAACCATAGCCTAAAATGCAAATAAAACAATCTTGTTAAGCCATACTAATGAGATTCCACAAGGAAAAATATGTCATGATAAAAGCTTCGAAATTTATAACTTGTGTGACTACGTACCACTGTGGGAGTTAAACCATTTTTTTAGTGATGTTCTACTGCTGTATTAACTGTACATGTTTAATACTGAATTTAAAAGTTATTTAATAAAACTTTCACAAAAAAGAAAAACACTGAATCATCTTAAGCCAATATGATGATGGTTATTACTATATTTTATTTTAATTATGAAACTCTTTTTATCTCAAACTATGGGTTTTACTTTTTCAATTCTCGACACCATCCCATTAGGATGATGGGGAATAAGCAAGCAGCTGCATGGCACTTAGTGGCCAGCTGGGATGAAACCATGACTGATGAATTTCCCTCCTAGAATTTAGAATAAAAATAGAGCAACTGGGATACACAAATTGGTTTCTTAGTGAAGTTTTTTCATCTTTATTTGCATGAAAACTTCAAAAAATGATTGGTAACACAAAGCCTCATTAAGCAGCATATTGACAGGAGGACAAACAACTTTGAATCTCAAAGCTATGCCACAGTGATTTTTACTTATCTGCTTCCTTTTGCTAAGAATTGAATGTTATCTTACACACGCTAATTAGTGGTGTCTAACCCAAGGACCATTTGGGAAAGACAGATCATATATTGCATGTTAATAACAATAATGTTTGAGTAATTTCAATGCAATAAAGAAAAATACATTAATGTTTTCATATGTTATTTCAAGAAAGACTTGACATGTTGTAAGTTTAATATTTGGTTTTCCTGAAGACTACTAGCACCTAATCAATCAGCATCATATTTTCACTCTAACAGCATTTCATAAAAACAGAAACATTTAAAATCTCCTAACACCTCAGCCCAGGCTCCTGGTTCAGAGTTTTCTTACTCATATATTTTCTTACTCAAAGTGGCAAGGAGGGAAGAAACCACACAGGTGCCTGAAGGAAGCAAAAAGGAATCAGTTAGAAAAGGGAAAAGGCAATTCCATCCTTATCTGCCTGCCTGATTTGAGCCCAGCTATCTCCCTTTCCTGACAGCTTAGCTTCTGTCAGGACCCCTTACTGCATCCAAGCTCTCTGTCACATTTTCACAAGTACCTGCTATGCTTCCACAACGAATGCTATTTTCTGTGACTACAGAAATGAAATTAATTTACTGGAAGTGGTCTAAGTACAAAAAATGAAGCAGCTTGAGGCCACTGTTAGGCAAAGAAGAATCAGAAATGAAGCAATGCAAACCTTCTAATGTTTAATACTTTTTTATCTTTTCATATTACCATTTGAGTCTTCATTATCCTCTAGCTTGTATTGCAGATCTGCTTCTCTTAATGTTCTCATAAGACAACTGGCACTGCTGAGTGTTTTATGTCCAGAACAAGACCTCAGGGTATGCAGCTCCTTATGCACTGCCTGTAAATCATTTATTTTTATAATGAAGCATAAAATAAAAGCCTGATCTCAGATTTCTTTCCATTCTCCTCATTTAGTTAAAGTTCTAGAAATATTCAGGAACAGAAAGATACCCTGAGATGTTCAACATGTG
The DNA here is from genome assembly GCA_035583135.1 of Lophotriccus pileatus. NCBI lineage: Eukaryota > Metazoa > Chordata > Aves > Passeriformes > Tyrannidae > Lophotriccus > Lophotriccus pileatus. Next base: position 50,381,950 of record JAWWES010000094.1, read on the forward strand.
GTGCTGCAGTCCCTGCCAGCCAACAGCAGTATGTTAACACCACTGCTGAGAGAACAGCCCTTTAAGACAGACAACAGCCCAATCAAAAAAAGTTGAGGTGAAATGTGGTGAGTTTGACAGAAAAATCTCAAAGTGTCTGATCAGCAGTGTCTGCATTAGACTCAGCACTGTAACCTTTCCTAAATCAAGAGCTTTAATGGTCCTGAGAAGGTCTCAGTTGATAAGAATTCTCCTCTGCCCGATTAATCTAAGACAACCTCTTAAACAGCTGCATGCTCTTCCAGTTGCTTCTGTCTTGCAAAGCCATCTGATTCCAGAGAAGGAATCTTCTCCAGACAAGATCAAAGTCATGAAAAATAGGAGATTGGACATGAGTGACCAGCCTGTACATGTTCACCAACTCACTGAACAGCCTACTATAACTGAGGTTAGTGGAGAAACGCAGACCCTCCTTCTAACTGTCTGAGAGCATGTATCCGTGCCTAATTAGACACTGCTACTGTTGGTCTGTTTTTGGCCCAGCCACCAGTAAGAATTTGTTCTTTTCCTCCCAAGTTATGCAAAAACAGGCACTGATAAATGAGAACTTCATCCTTGAAGGCGGCCCTTTGCGTAAACCAAAATTAATTGGTATCTCACTCTTGGTTGATGGCTCTCCAAGGACATTTGAAGGAGAAACTGAAGAGGATAAGATTAAGTAAAGACCCCAGACCCAAACAGATAAGACCCCTTGAGTTAAACAGCGCATGCAATAGGGGAATCCCAAAGTACTCACGCATGCTCTGAAGGGGTACCCCTTACATAACGCGAGGAGAGACCGAAAGCCTCTGGCTGGGCAGTGATGGCCACACCGGCACAGGTAGACGTCACCAGCAAACTGGATAAAAGATGCAGGTGGCTTGTGCTCGTGGTCCTCAAGCTTCACATGAAGGACAACGTTGCCTTTTGTGGGGATGCCCACTATTTTGTGAGCCTGCTGACACTCTGAGGATGCAGCTTCTGCTGTGGGGGAATTCTAGTCATTCTGGGGTCAGTAAGACAACCTTATAGAAGACACCTGCAGGAGTAGGGGTTTTACTGAGGTCTTATTTCCCTCCTCTCCTTTCCTGTCTCTCGGTTTCTCATTTTGTTGGCCACTTCTTCGCAATAAATTTTGGGGTTTTTTGAGCTTTCAGTGGTGTCTTAGTTTCCATTTCAGCATCTCTCCGAACCCTCCACAATACAGAGTGGAGACAGTAACTGACCGGACAGCTGCATCCCCCAAGATGTACGGACTTGAAGCAATGAAATAATAATACAAAAAAAAAAAAAAAAAAAAAGGTTAAAATGCTCAACCTACCTACCCACTTCTTCCTCTCATTTCAAACCGATATTTAACTTCAGGAGAAATCTACACTGTAAGCTGTGTTAAAAATCCAGCTCAGGAAGGCACATACTCATCCCCAGTCTCTGGACTATGCTAAAGCCTGTTCTACCAGATCTTTGCAGGACATGCCCAAACCCCTCCCAAAGAAGAGACATGTAGTGCAAACAGAAGGGAGATTGCCACATTGCTATGAGGTCCTACCTCAGTATCTCACCATGAGTCTTCAGAAGATGATGTCAGGGAAAGTCAGATATCACAGTAAGTGAAAGATAATATTTAAGAATATTATCAGAATTAATCAGGGGGTTTGGTACATGAAAAGAAGACCCTTAAAATTCAGCAAGGCTCCTTCTCAACTCAAAAGAAGTTTGCAAGGCACTGAGAGGGAAAAAATTGTTTCTTAAATTTTATTCTTACCCACTTCTGTGAGGGTTCCTTTGAAGTGGAACTGCTGCACTTTCCTCTTCCATGCTAGTTGAAGACATCTTGGCATTTAGAGAGCAAATTCTGTGATCAGTCTCCCTCCCAAGGGAGGGAGTGAAACTTCACAACAGTTTCAAGACCACAACACTCAGGGCTTCATTTATTAGGAAATAGCTCAACCAGCAATTTCAGATTTGCTGTCAGGCATACAAAGTACTGAAGTATAAAGTGTCTGGAGAGACCAAGCTTTACTGTTAGGGACACCACTAACCAAAAAGTACAGTAGGAAGTTTTTACAACTTCATGTTACAGTCAAGAAAAGAAAATTTAAATTGATCAAGTGGCCTGGTCTAGTAACACGACCGTTTGTTAGTTTCACTATCATACCTGCTTAAGGAGTGCCAATAGTTTACCTCTGCATATTTAGAAACCAGAAATAGAGTTTAGTTAGCATAAAGCATAGAACAAGTTATAGTTGCTAAGCCACTGCAAAAACATAGAAAACCAAAGACCAGTATGCTATCTCGTAAAGTGCAAACATAAATATTTTACAGATGAACTGTAAATACTAAGATATAACTTTTTCTTGAAATTATTTGATCACTTGTTTAAAGACTTGAAGCAGTGGATTTATGTACAATTTTTGGGGAAGGTTTCCATGGCTCCCTCTTTTGCATTAGGAAAAATGAATTTCCTAGTAGCTCCTATCCTACCTTTAATAGCAGCTTGTCTTAAAAAGCAGAGAAGATGAAAGCTCACTTTTGCTAACAACTGCAAGCTCATTCATGAGTCAAGCCTAAGCTGTTTCCTTTCCAAGTGAATACAAAAGTCACCCGCTCATATCGACTCCTGCTCAAAAATCTTGGAGAGGAAAGCCCATATCCTACAGATGACAAAAAGCTTCAAAATTTGTATATAAAAACCCATACTGCAGATATTTTAACATGATGCCCAGAGACAGCTCTCAGAACAGGACACACTAAAGAATCAGTAACCCATTTATTATTTACCACCCTGATCTCCTATCAGTACCTTAACCAGTAGAATACAAAAAGTTCCCACACTTTCTCATATGGCTTCAGGCTGACTTAGGCGAAAAATTAGACAAACAAATACACAGGAACTGTATGCCAGGATTTTATGTCAACATTCATGGACAACAGGACCACTGAAATTGCCTGAGCTTAGGGCCAGAGTTATTGGGTTAGACAGCACCACTAGGGTTACAAAGGTGATTTGTGGTTTATAACTGTGACTCCTACTTCCAGCTTTTGTGTTACCAGCACACCTACTGAAATGTGTGACCACACAGGGTAGGGGAAGCACCTGCACAGATATTAGAGCACAGAAAACAAAAAAATGTTTCTCACAAGAAAAGAGGCTGGAATACTTACACAAAGAAAGTGGAAAGTGAAAAAAGACTAACTTGTACACACAGAATTTTCTTCCATCCTTCAAAATCCTTCTCTTTTCATGATGAAAGAGGTAACATTCAAATTTGACCATGATTTAATTTTGAGTTTAGTCCTTCAAAATTTAAGAGCTAATACACAAAACCTGAAATGCCCAAGGTGAAAGGATTCTGGTACAGATCTAAACACTTACAAATATATATTCTTAAACTAAAAATCCTAATACTGAAGCCTCAAGCAAAAAAAAAAAATATCCCACATTGCTCCCAGAGTTACCAGGGTAATCTTTTGCTCAAGAAATTATAGCCTGAAGTCTTACACAGAAGGATGGAAGAGAGATGACTATGGAAACTATTATTTTTAAATCTTTAAAAAGAATCTGTGCTACACCTTCTTGATGCACAGCATAAAGCAGAATTAAGCACATAAGTTTCATAAAATACGTTACTTCTACTTCCATCAATATTTCCTTGTTTCAGATCAAAGTCAAAAAGAAACACAGCCCCTGGAAGCAGCTAATTTGAATACATACTGAAAAAAAAAGTCATTTACATCACAAACTTCCTTAAAAATGCCCTAGATTTGTGCATGGTGTTCAAGTACCTTTGGCACATCTTATTATTACATCATCTGCTCTGAATTTTAATCATGAAAATCGTGAAGTTATTAATTATTTGAAAACATGGCCACACTTGCAGATTAATGTCGTTAGTTAATCCTCCCTTACATATATATATATATACATGAAGGAGTAGGTATGTATGTATGTATGTATGTATGTACACGGGGTAAAAACAGACATTCTACTGTTAACAAGGAATGAGGAAGGGGCAGGGGAAGGCCAGGGAATATTTCAATTATATATGTATACACCTCAAATACATACCAACACATATTGAGCACGAATGGGTTAGGAAGAAAAAAAAAATTAAATCCCACCTTTGCAGATCACGTAAGACAATGAATTAGAAAGAGAGCAGGTTTTGAATCACTGTTAGTAGCACAACTGAAGCTAATGTGCATCTTTGCTTTGCATTTGCCGTTCTATAACATTATGGATTTATAAAAGCAGAGCCTCAGAAAAAGATCAGTGTATGACAGTTTTCTTTGATCTCTTGGTTTACTTACTTCTGCAAGGGAGATCAGATTTTAAAAGCCACAGGAATCTACCACTTTGAAGTATTTTAACTTTTCATTAACTGGAATAGTAGTACTCAATTACGAGACAAATTCAGAAGGTAGAACTTATTTTATTTTTGCAGACTTAAGCTTATTTCACAACTAATAGCAAATACAGTACTTAATTTTCAGGTATGTGATTTCTCAGTAATATTGGAGTTATGGGAAAGAAATGGATGCTTAAGAGAGTTGACCTGTTTTGCTCTGAAATGAGCAGTCCAACATGCCACTCAAATTCCAATAAAAGCCACTAGGAGATAAATTTATTTTTCTCTTCATGTTTATTCAGTTGGCAAGCTTGACCCTGAGAACTGACCAGATTAATAAGGGCCACTTTGTCCTTTCTCAAACAAATTAAGATTTGCTAATGAAAGTAAAATAGAACCGTTTATTCTGATTAAAATTGGTGGTTCTTGACACTGACATTCTTTAATGTCTTTAAAATGACATGAAAGGATAAATACATTGGAAATGCCTAAACCTAACAAACAGGCAGCTTTTTTTAGACAATTAACCTGGAAGTTACTTGTCTTACTTTGCAGATTATATGCCATGAACTCAGTTTCCTGAATGGGAAATATAAATTTATATCTTAACAATTTTGAGTATTTGTTTTGAAGTATCTAAACTGTGACTCTGAGCCAAAATATTATAAGGCTGTCTTTTTTATTGTAGTTATTGTTTACCACTTTGGGGGGATCCTACATAGGATTTATTATTTCTGCCTAAGATCTGATCATAGTATCCAGGAGGCATAATGGCACAGAAAGCTAGAGATTGAAAATTAACCAATATACTCTGGCTAAAACAGTTTCTCTAAAAAGAGAAATACAAAAACTTCACTGCATGACCACAAGTGTGAACAACAAGGCTTTTGTTTCTTTCTTTTTTGGAGAGAGAAATATTGGAAATCAGAACAATAAGAGAAGAGCAAAAAATTATTTGCCATGTTGTTTTTTAAATAAGTTGTTCTATAGTCCTGGTCTCAAGACTGTTTAATCTTGTGTGCACAAACTACGGCGGTGGTGGGGGAAAAAAAAAAATCAACTATGGAACATATGTGCTTGGATTGGTAATCACAGAAATTTAAAAAAACCCACACAACACAAATAAACAAAAAATCCCACCCCACAACAACAACAACAACAAAAACCAAAAACAAACAAATAAACAAACAAAAAAACATAGTATCAGTATCATACTAGTGCTCTTTTCTGACTTGCTTACAAAAAATACATTGGGATAAATGTATATATAAAAAGATAAAACTGCTACACTCACAGGACTGGTGACACAACAGTTAACTAGGGGAGTATGAAACCACTAAAAACATCTACCAAGAAATAGCTCCACAACAACAAATTATTATGAAATTGTCTTTGCCTATTTATACTCAATTTCTAATTTTGGCCATGTAATCAATACATGCATAAATTTATCAAACACTAATCCAAGATTTCAATCTTATCACACAGACACACACACACATGCTAAGAAAAGGAACGGGCTTCACTATAAACTGCTAATTTCTTTATAACCAAAAGCAATTTTTTTCCCCAAATAAAAGCTTACTATTCATAAAAGTTGCCTTCTCCAGGAAGAAGTTGGATCTGAAGGGAGCCTCCTAAGAAGGGAACAGAGAATTGAAAACAACTTTCCAGAGACAAATCCTGTTGACTCACATAGAGCCAGCTTGAAACAAAAGCACCAGCTCATGGAATAAGAAACTTTCTTGATTAAAAGAGACAAAACAGAGCCAATGCAGGGCTTAACTGTAGGTATAAGATTGGAAAGTAGCAGTGACTGAACCCTGGCAAATTTCCAGAAAAACATTCAAAGCCAAAAGGGACACCACAAGAAGCAAATGTCAGAAGTCATGACAAAAGCAGGAATATTTACCTGGTGGTTACCTCTCCCAGAAGCAACATGGGGAATCCAGCTGAATCAGCAAAAAGTAGCAGGAGAATCAGTCTGAGTAAAAATACACAGGTGGTACCAAAGCAAATACAACAATGCGCTTTGTTAAATAAGTTTATATAGTTTAATCCTAGAAATGCAACCCTGCTTTACAGACAACTTTCAATACATGGCAGGCCTACATGGACTCACCAAAACCCAGGAGTGATAAGACACACCTTGCATGCCCATACATCAGTTTTGCATCAACTGCACTGCTTTCCCTAGATTTTGATCACTTATGCAACCTGTTGGTTGATTTCCAGATACCTGTATCATTAATGAGCAAATGGGACCGCAATTACATCCAATTTGTTAAGTGATAGCCACAGAGAACATATAATTAGGTCTTCCTTACATGCACTTATGATGTTTCAGTTTTCTGAATTCTGTATATACCACAATTACAAACATGTTTTGGACGAAGTCCATTTTGTTCCCAGTGTCTCAAGAGAATAACACCATTAGATTTTAGAATTACCTAGTTCACTGTTGCACATTAATATTTCTATTACTGTAATTCATCATATATGATGGCTGTATTACTTAGAGTGAATTTTTTTCAATTTTATGAATGGTGATCAGGTACTACAGATCAGAATATGAGGTCTTCTTGTGTATTGCATGGACTGTCCTATCCTAGTTGCTATGAAGTCTAATAGAAAATGTCATCTTTTCCTGCCTCACTTTAGAAGTGGAAGGTGGGGGTGCAAGGATGACCAAAACCTTTCTCCACAGGTTATTTTTTTGCCCCAGCTCTGCCCTCTTCCTATTACTCATAATAAAACCTCAATTTTCTTTCTTGCGTCAAGGAAACGTGAAGGCAGCACAGCTGATGTGGCATGAGGACAGGAGAGCAGTGACAGCAGCAGGAAAACACAAAAATCAGCTCTCAGTAGTATGACTCAGGTCATCCAGCCTGGCCTTCTGCTCCAACCATCACTCAACCGTAGGTCAGCAAAGGCAGTTCTCAAAAAAACACACTCAAGACTGAGTGTTAACTAAAACTGACCACCTCCTTTTCCAGATTACACAGTGACTGCACATCTAAAGGACCGTTTGAGTGGAGAGGTTTTTGAAGTTTACATGAACCATTTCCCCTAAGGCAATTTCTCCAGTGCACAATGCAGTGCACCCTGAGTAAAGTACTACACAAATTCCTTCAAGGGCTCATGGGAGTATTGAGGGACCCCTCTCTACCCACAAAGCCACCACAGTTCCTGCTTCCTAGTGACACAAGGTTCAGGACACCAATGTCAGCTGAGTTCAAATAAATAATGGAAAATGTGCAGGTGATTAGGAAACCAAAGCATAATGAATGTTTTGTGTTAAAGCTTAGCTGAGCGGGAAGACCATGAACAAGCACCTTCCCAGGCAGACTCTTACTGTTTTACAGTAATAAGTTTTAGAATTTGGAGTAGTTCTTCCAAACACACACTTATAAAAAATCTGAAATAACCACTAAAAATGTCAAAATTTGCCTCATGTCAGAAACTGAAAGCGTACCTTCTTCCTAAGTGCTGATTATTAACTTCTGACCAAGCTGGTTTTTAAAACAGCTATAGCAACCTTTTAAATTACTTCTCATGGCAGACTCCTGTAAACCAAGTGATCCCTGCAATAACTTCAGTTTTGGTTTTCTGGTATTTTCTTTTATTTGGCTTTTTGTTTCGGTGGGAGTTTTAGGATGTTTTTTGGTTTGGTTTTCCTTCTGTAAGGGGGTACAGCAGCACAAACAGAAATAAAGAAACGTACAAGCAAAGGTCAGTGTGTAAGTAGGGAAAAAAAAATCCCTGATTTGAGCAAAGAAAGTACTAAAAGCTACCACAACCTTTCAGCTAAAGGCTTTTTAAACTCTTCAGTTACATACTGCTTACTCAAACATCAACTACTTATAAACTTTGGACTAATCAGGAATGTTACTTGATGTCACCCAGTGACCCACTGCATTATCCTTTGGTAATCTGTTTATTTTACAGAACAGAGATGCAGAATACAAGCAATGAGAAAAATCTCTTTTTTCAAGTCATGCACTGTGCCTGTATTGACTGAATCATTAGGCCCTGTAACGGACTTTGTAAGCCTCTTTTAGTTACTAATGCACTAAAAATCAAGAAAAGCTGGTACAAAGATAATACAGGCTATATTCAGTGGTTTTTTTCCTCCCTTTATGCAATATTTAAAAGTTGTCCATGAAGACAACAATCATGTTTAATGAGAACTAATTTGAGTTATTTGAAGACACATAACTACTTTCCTACTTTCTCCAAAAAAGCTACATAACTTACCAAGGTCACCCAAGATGAAAAGTGAGGCCTAACAACAAGAGTAGGAAGCATGAAATGTTTGCAGCCAAGGCAAAGAAATACCTACTGTGAAAAAAATAATCTGAAGCCAGCTGCATTTTTAAAGAAATTTGTTTCTGAATTAACTCTGAGTATATCATGTTAAAAAAAAAAAAAAAAAAAAAAAAAAAAACCAAACTGAAAGTTCAGCTTATGAACACTATAAAGCATCCAGTAATTTCATTAATATACCAGAAAGACAACTAGTTTGTCTGCATTTCTGAATACCAGAATCCACTATTTTCCTTGAATTTACTACTAAAATGTCACACAAATTATGCAAGTTTATCAGATGCAGCTTCCAGGGTCTCTTGAGATCCAATCACAATAAAAAGGCAATTTCTGTTCTCTAACATGTAACAAGCTATGCTAAAATCAAAACTAAAACTCAACTTATGTTGAGAGATATCAAATCAACACTCTGTGATTCGACTGACATTTGCTTTTAATCACATGCACAATTTGACAGCACAAGTCCTCTGCCAGTATTCCAGGGCAAAGTATTGGATTTTTTACAAAAATTTCTGATATTATATTCTGATCCCCCTTGCAACTTCACATCGACTGTAACACAGAAGAGAACCTTTTTTTTTAATTAATGAAAAAATATAAATATTACTTTAATGATGTATTTGGTATTCCTTTCCACCAATGCAGCAAAACTCAAATATCTAAAATTTTGAGTGTGTGAATTTTCTTAATCTCCTGAAATTATTATTTTTTACCAGGAGGATTAGGATTAAAATGCTTCTAATTCACAAAAAAAAGGACATATTCCCTGGTTAGATTTTATGTTCACAAACTGTAGGTCCTCAAAAGCAAATTTATTACCTGTGACTAAATACTGAGAACAAATCTCAGTATGAAAGACCAGCTGAAACTGTATATATGGCACTGGCACTCAAAAGGACAATTGCAAAGCAGAATAAATCCAATCATAGCAAAAGGGCACATGCCAGACACACAGATTTATTCAAGTCATCAAGCTACCTCCAGGAGTCTTTGGAATCAATTAACAAACATTCATCTGGAAGCATCCAAGATCATTTAAAATATAAAGGAAGTCATGATGAACAAGCAAACCTCTGTTGCTGGACACCTGTGTTCTGTGCACCGCTGAAACCAACAATTTAGAGTATCACTCTTACTATGAAAGGTACTCTGTAATGAGGATGGCATCAAGTTGTGTTCATGAAAGAAGTCAAAGGTCCCTATTTGCAGGAAAGCCAGACTTAAGAGAAAAAGCTAACAATAATCATTTTAACCTTGTTACAGCCTACTAAAAAAAATACAATTTAACTCATGTCTCTCCTTGTGCTGTTTTTAACACAGCCAACTTTATTGTATTTTATTACCATAGGGGAGAAGTTCATTTCTTCTTAAAAACAAACAGACAGATATTTTTAATACTGTCCACTCCCTGATCACTATAGCTTTTCTGAAAAAAACAAACAAACAATTGTCTTATGAGAATTCTATCAGAAAGAGCAATGCATGGTAATGAGATGTATCTTCTCACCGTGACAGGAAATTCTGCAAGTTGACATTTAGAAGGAAGTATTTTTTTTCCCTGTAGAGTGTGGCAAATAGCCATGACATGACTAATGCAGTCAACTATGGAACATAAATCAATAGGAAAAAGTAAACTGAATCCACTCTGGTAATATCTGCCATGCAATGAAGGACCTTTTGGTGTACTTGCATATTTTCTTTTCAGGGGCATGGCAGGGGGTGGGAAATAAACTGCAGAAGGAACAGATTCACTTTCCACTCTTTGTGACTGAGCAAGAATTCCAATTCTCTCCATTTATATTTAATTACTTCATTTTGCTGTATACACAGTCTACTACAATATTCTACACCACACACTGAAGATTAATATTTGATTTCTGACAAGGTTTGACTGTGTTTTGTAAGGATTGTCATCAGCTTCATGAATGTGCTTAAACCAACTAAGTAATATTTCTTTCATACTGAATTAGCTTAATTTTTTTCTGGTTTTAAGTCTCAGGTTTAAAAGCCTGAAAATATTAAATTCCTCAGGAATGGTAAATAGCCAGTGGTAATTTTTGCTCATGTAAAACAAAAATGTATCAAGAAAGGACATTTTAAATAATTAAACTCCTTTCCTGAGCAATAAAAGAAACAACTGATTCCCAAATATATTTAATTGAACCTACTGCTGTTTTAAATTCAATTTTTCTTTAAGTGGTAACTGTAGTACATGTGAATTATTAACCAGCCGTCCCCAAGAACAGGATATAAAATAAAAAGAGAAAAGGCTTCCAATGTAGCTGGAAGATAAACTCATTTTTTTCAAGTCACTCTATAGAATTCTCCTGCCGCACTGCTTTTTTTATTACCATCCATCTGAAGTTCTGCTGGAAGGTTTCCTCTAAGGAATCCACAGAAATCAGCTTGAGGATGACGGTATTATGGGACTTGCCTTCTCTGAAATGTTAAAGATTTTCAGAAGGGCTACAGGCACAAGAATCCATACTGAGTCTTCTAAAGAAGCTGAAGAGTAAGCAAGAACTCTTTAAAGGTATCTCTGTTCACATATGTAACTGCAGCCAAGAACTGCTTCCCCATTAACCCATTAGACAGAAAAAAATCGGTCGGAGATATTCCAAGAAGCCACACAGTAAAGAACACAACTGCTTAATGCCAACAGTGCAAAGCACACAGTATGTCTGCATAACCAATGTTCTAGAACAGTAAGCAAAAAATATTCTACTACATGTTATATGTTATGTTCTTTAGATGCCTACAGTTACTTCAGCTTTCCTGTGTTTAAAAAAGGGTATTATCCCAGTCACCAGCACAATTACGTTAACTACAGTCAGCACTACAAGCACTCAATGTTATTCCAAATCCGAGGCCACTCGTCATTTACCCAAAAAATGCTGATGAACAGACACCCTTCTTTGGCAGTTGCCAGCCCTCGCTTCAAAAATACATCAGCCTTCAATACAGAGCCAAACTCTGAAACATTAATGACCAAGGTACGCCTGGTACCCTTGTGGGTTTTTTTACTTCTCTTTTTTAAACTAAAGTCCACTGGATAAGAGGAGCTGGCATTTCATCTCTGCTGGATGAAGAACGTCTCAACTGAGATTGCCAAAGTCTACGAAGAACATGCAAAAAACAATGTTAGTGGCCAAAGGATCTTTCCAGAAGGTCTAACAATACCTTAACTATCCTAACACAAGACACAGAACTTTACCCCATTGCCAGAAAGGTGTGAGTTACTACTATTCTTTGGAAGAGTTCCCCAGCCAAAGAAATGCACAAGGAAAACTTAAGAAAACCTGAGACCCAGGCATATGCATAAACTCAGCATTCATCTCCTCACCAAATACACATCCTCAGAGCATCAGTCCATATTCTGAGAGGCAGCACCATCAGTAAATTCTGTTGCTGCCACAGTTCCTCAGCAGTTCACTTGGTTAACACTACATACCACACCACAGAAGAAGGTATGCCACTTGGTACTACTCAACAATGCGAGCGCAAAGATGCCTTCTCCTAGCTATTCATTTAAAACAAAATATTCAGGAAAACAGCAGCACTCCCAGCAAATACCTGCTGCAGAGTGGGGGAAGACACCAGCCAGTGTCTGGGCAGGGGGCACAGCACAAAATCACACTTGACCAGGCACAAAAATAATTCTGCGGATAAGGAGGAGAAAAAAGCACAGCCATCCTGCGTATCAAGTGAAAAATATATTTAATTAGATAAAATGTTGAAATGTCTAGAGTTCAAGACATCAAATTGGCTTCCTATCTTAAGGAGTAAGTATCCTGTGAGGCCATTCCTCGTCCTCTCCTACTACTTCTGAGGAACATTCATCAACTTCTACTTAAAGCAACAGGAAATTGTTCAATACTTACATCTTTTCTAACTATTTTTTTTTTTTATTTCAGATTGGACACCGTTACTTAGGAGCTCTGCAGTTACTGATGTCCCACCAGAGAGCACTGATATAGGAAGATTGTGCAAGAGTAGCATTTTTTAGTTCAAAAAAGAAACACAGCAACTCATTTGATCAGTCCTTAGTTGATAACCATTTGAACACATGGCCCCACAACTACAGCTACCTAATGGATGTACTCACCGGTCTGTTCTCAGTTCACATTCCCAAAAAGGATGGCAAGTTTAAATGTCACTATAATTCCTGTTAAGGGTCCTCTGTGTAGACACAGGAGAACACAAAAGCCTATGAACCTGGGAGGGGAGTGATAGGGCAGTCAGTACAGTGCCAAGAAGAGAGACATGCTCTAAAATAAACAGTTCATTACTTTGAACTGAAAAGTGGCAATTCAACTACAGTAGCACCAGTTGACTTTTAGCCTAGATAAACCTTTCAGAATGAAAGGAGAAAATCTCAGTTATTCGTGGATTACAATCAAAGAGAGACTGAGGTCAGTTTATGTTTGACAGTAAAAAGCCACTCTGCTGCAAAGTTTTGAATTTGGGATAGAAGAGAAATAGAATGAAAGCATGGTCACTCCACAGGAGACTGCTCTCACTTCTTCCATTCAGAAATCCACAATGCAATTTCTGAACTTCTGAGTAAAGCAGGGGAAAAGGATGTCTTTTGAGGGTAAATTCTTCAAACTCCTTTACCTAAGCTTTTGATATGACTCCATATTCAGCTATAATCAGCACTAATATTTTACTGAGAACTAAAAGACTAATTTCTCATCTTTTCTAGGGATTATTCTTTGCATAGTGCTCATGTAGGATAATATTTCTAAAGCGGCAGTTTTCACTTTAACTTCTAAACTCCAGGAAACCTTGTAACCAGTGCTTTGTGGCATGTACATAAATATATTTTTGAGCCAAAAAAAATACATTTACATGTGTGATTCACTGTATCATTTTCTAGCATGAATCACTGTGTTACAAAATTGCAACTGAATGTTTTCCTGAAACTCGGTCACCATATGTGGATTGCACATTGGTCCCCACAGTACCTTTTATCTTTACTTCATAATCCTTGAGAGATACATAGAAAAAAACCTAAAAACATCCTGCATGCGTTTTTTTCAGTTTCAGTAATTAAGAGAGCATTTTGCCTTCTAGGTAAAAAAAAAACAGATTAATATTTTCACTGAGCACAATAACCATCCTGTCATTTCATCTTCCTATAGAAATTCTGCATCCTGCGTTATTTACCTCAAACACTGCTTGTAAATTAGTTAGCACTGCTAAAAATTCAAAAGGTTACATGTAACTACTGCACAGTATGCAATGAATGGTATTTTGGCATGTGACCACTTACAGAGACAAACAAAGCATCTCAGAAATAGTCTTTTTTGACTCAATATGAATACCTTGGAATGAATTTTTGCTAGCTATATTAAAACATGCTCAGTGCTAGAATAAGAGGCTGTAACAGAAGAAATTAATCATCTGTATGAGCTCATGAAACACAAGTTGCTTAAAGACATCTGAACATGTTCATACTAAAGACAGATATTCCAAAATGGCTCTATAGGACAAAAGTGGCCTAAGACAAAAGAGGGTGATTAGGGGAAGAAAACAAAAATTGCTTTTTATTGCATCATTTCAACAGCTCTCAGCTAACAGCATCAGCCCAGGCCTATATCCTAACAAGTAGTAACATTTTGATATTCCTTCACATATCTAAATCTCACGGAAACATGGTCTTTTCTATCTACATGTCTACAAAAGAGCATGGAGTATGTTGCACAGTCATACATATTTCCATCAGTGACATTTAAAACAGCTTTTCCTTTCATTGTCACTAAACATACACCAGGCTTTGCTGTTTGCCTTTTTACACATTCATAGTATTAAGAAAATACCTTTACTACTGTAGCAACCACTACTGTATCTCTACAAATAAAGATGACAAAACAATTTTACCAGAATTGTCAAATTCTGAATGACAGCTTCAGTAAAATCCACGTTAGAAACCTCAGAAACAAAGCAGAACTTTCTCCAGTTTCAGGGAAATGCTTAATCCTAAGTATCTCTTTATAGAATCATTAAGCAGTAAATAGATGAAACAAATTTACTACAAACTCAGTTCTTCATGCCTTCTTTAACACTCCATAAGATGGAATCAAAATGTTTTCATTTTATTAGCAAGAAGACAGAATTCATTTGAAAAGGAAAAAACAGACATTTCCAGGGATTATTTTCTCTTTAATGCCAGAAAATTAGATATGATAATGCAATGATAATTTGCAAATCACTATCTCTGGTCTTATTCCACATAAGGCATGACAGGACAGCATCACATTGCAGCAAAGTATCTCTTCTTTCTCCTATTCCTCATCTCCCATGCACTAGGCAAACATTATATACCAAGAAAAAACTGAAAGTAGTACTCATTTTACAAAGGCAACTTAACTTTGGTACATTGTGGTGAAGGAAGAAAAATCATATTAAATTTTGGTGCTGCAATTAAATCCTATTGATGGGGCACCACCAGGAGACTTGAAAATAGTCTGAATACTAGCATAAAATTTACTAAGGTAGCTTTTACTATTTCCTTAAGAAACTTCACATAAAATATTTCTACAGGGAAGATTTAGATTTGGTATACAACCTACTTGATTAAAAAATTGAAAAGCTAGTTGACAAAATTTAGTCTGCTCCAATCTTGATGATGGGCAAGAGAACATAATTAGAGCTTATACAGGTAGTCTGTGGAACAGGTGCATGATGAAATGAATGTCAAAAGACCAATTTTCTGATCAGCCCTATCAGGCTTGTTTCTACCTGGATTTTCAGTTACACAACTGAACTGAATGGTTTCCCGACATGATTTTAATTTGTCAAAACCACAGAAGTGACAGCACCTGAAACCCAAGAAGGCAGTAACAGCAATTGCCAATTACTCCCCTCTGCAGTCTCACCTTCATTCCTGGAAATATGTAAAAAAATATTTTTTCCCAAGAATTATATTAAATCAACAATTTATTCTCCCAGGAACATGCCTTAATCTAAATTAATAAGAGGTAGAGACAAGAAATCATGTACAGTATGAAGTGGGTCCAGAAGTTCAGTTTCATTCACAATTCCAATGAGGTTTTATCACTAGATTACAGTTCAACTCTAGTACAATTCCCCGATCTCATCCCCTTAGCCTGAAAGCAGAATATTTGATGAAAAAGGAAGAAAACTGAATTGAATCATATAGGAGAGAATTGAAGACGCATGAAAGTTTACCTAGCTAGGAATTTAATTTTTTTTAGTAGTAGTTTACATCAACAAGGTCCTGCATTCCATTCTGGTCTTTTAATAAGAATTTAAAAACTAGTTTATTTGGCCTACCCCAAGTTACTCTGTATTTCCAGTGTTACTAGAAACTAAAGGTGCCTAGGTAAGAGCTGCAGTACATGATTAAAGCATTGCCATGATAATATGCTTAGCCCTGCACCATATTTATTATCTGAAAAAAATAATTACCCCTAAGGTGAAACAATTCTGCTTGATAATTTTATATAAGCTTTTAAGCTGCATGCACACTTCAGTTGTGCAAAAGGTATGCGACAAATTCACAGATCAATTCAGATTGCTAGAAGAAATATATTTATAAATATTACTCAGGGTTGTGGGAATTTTTATAAAATACAAATTACCTGCAAAACAAGGCATTAGCAGATTACACAGATGAAACTTTTGAGCAACCCCAGTTACTTCAGACTGAGTAACCATACTTCAAGATGGAAAAAAGAGTAGTAGCAGCATTCCTAAGTCTTTGCATAAATTCAACAATACAGGGGCAGTGTGCACTTCCCATGCACGTACATGTACTGGTGATGTAAACTACAAATGTACTGGTTTATAAACCTCAGCTTTGAGTCACTGTAGATTTGAAGATACAGCTTCTCAATCTTCTACCTGAAGATAACAAGATGAAGCCAATAGCAGTAGCTTTACAGTGTGAGCATTCACAGCCCTCAGTGCTGTTGCAATGTCCACACTGCTCTGTGCTCTGACTTGCTGTCACACCGTCCCAGCCACAAATTACAGTGGTTCTTTAGACCAAGGGTTTCTTAGCCCTTTGCATTATCAGAAAATGCCCTCATGGTACTTCTCCCTTGTAGTTTGATCAAAGACTACTCCCCTTCTAGAGTCACAGAAACTCATCTCAGAAAACTATGACCTCAGCGCTGCTAGGCAGAGTTGTCTTTTTGACAACTTCCAGCCACTGCATAGCTTAAGCTGATAGTCTACAAGTTAAAAACTAAACTAAGACTGAATTTCACATTTAAAGGCCTTCAAGGTTTGCACAAAATGCTTCAGAATACCAGAATAAAGGAAGTCCCCCTCTGACCTTGTGAACACTCAACTGGATGTTGCACATAAAACATCTACAAACAAACAGAAACTATTACAGTACCTTCTCCCAGCACAAGAAATGGCCCAGAGGACCAAGCAGAACATTTAGGATTTCAGTCTCACCTGAATTAAACAAAGCAAACCAATGCAGTACCAGACCTGTCACCACCCTACCACACACAACCAGTGTTCAGTCTGTGCACAGACAGAGTTGCACTGGATGTTTTTGAAAGAAGAGAATCTTCCTGATTCAGGGGGGCAGAAGTTCATTAACAGTATTATTATTAGAAGTCTGCTGCTGCAAGCACCTAGGTTTCATTTATCAACAGAAGACCAGTTTTGAAAAAGACTCCAAAACAGAACATGGAGCCTTCATTGGTGCAAGAGGACATACACAAAATTATATCCACGAGCTAGCATCATTCCTCTTGCATTTAGTCTGCTCCAAGGAACAATTACTGCAGCATTCCTTTCATTAAGGATGTTCACGATTCAATTACTAACTGAAACTCCACAAGCTCACAGTATGCACTCTTTATAAAGGGTGTCTTTAAGCAACATCAGCCAACCAAATTCAACATTTCCAGTGTTGGGTGGGCTTTTGTGTGTGTAAATTTTGAATTTAAGAAATCTTTACATCACATGACAACACTGTCAAATACTGGAGGCAAAAGAGATTAAAATACCAACTGATTCTCTGCTTGTCCCTGCCATAAAAATGAGTCCTTTTGTGTTCTTATTATTCTTTCATTATTCCCAGTGGCTATATGCTTCAGTTTTTGGATTTGAGACAGCAGTACTGTTGAATTAAAGAGAGATCTAGTCTTATGACACCTCAATAATCAGATGTTATACTGCGTATCTGCTGTTTTCTTCTTTAAGCCGGGGGGGTTTATTATTTCTAAAGATGTTAAAAGAGGGATCACTTTCTTTCATCTCAAAAAGCACAAGCCCAACTGTCTACTTAAGCAATAAATGTGCAATATCACCTCAGAGAGAGTGAGTTAGAACTTCATGGCAGCTGCACCTCCAAGCACAATGCAATAGATTAATTTCTATGGTGGACCTGTCACTGTAGTAATTATTTTTCCCCAACTATGCCAACACTACCGTCCAGCACAGAAATAGGTGGGTTTTTTTTCTAATCTGCAATTCTGTAAAGAAGACGAAGTGACTTGTAGCGGACTAGCATGCATTCATTTAGAAAAAGATACAGACAGACAGGAAGACACATTCATAAAATAATTTATAAAGCCATTTTTGTTTTAGCATTATGACAAGAAATAACACACACTAATAAGCATCAGGCTTGCTTCCAAAGAGGACATTCCCTTCAACCAGCACAATCCCAAGCACAAACAAGCAGATTAAAGCTGCAAACCACCACAAATCTCACTCACCTTTTCCCACCTCCTTACCGAAAACAAAGGAAGCAATGGATGCTTACACATCAAGTACCCAAAAGGCTGAGAGTACAGTGTCCCGGCAACTCAAATCACAAACACAGGCCAGTCTAAGGAACACCACAGAACAAAATCAAATTCAGGAGTAAGATACAGAGTAAGACAACAGGTTCAGGTGTTGAATAACACTTAAGACAGTCTGCATGGAACATGTACAGTGAATTATAATTGATGCAAGCAGCAGTGTGAACCACATGAATATTATGTTAAGAGATTCAGCCACTCCTAATTACTTTAACACATGCAAGTGTGTTAATGGATTATCTTTAAAAGTACATAAAAAGCAACACTGACATAATATTTTAAAAGCAGAGTCTCAAATGCAGAATTCAGTATAGATCAGAGTGAAAGCCCTGGAAAAACTACAGTAAAAATCTTATTTTATACTGAAATATTTCACTGTGTGAGAACTCTTTTTTTTTTAAATATAGTGAAAGTGAAGCAAGTTATCTGACAAAGAATTTCATTAGTGCTGTAATAAGGTGTCTCTACATTTTTACTACAAAAACAACTCACAAGGCATGTGCAACAATACATCTCAATTATGAAGACCCAGGCTAAACATCTGCTGTTATAAATTCACTGGAGAAGAGGTGGAGAACTGAATCAAGTTCACAAATTTAAAGCAGAGAGCTTATTTTTCATTTATACTGCCAGATCAGCAGCAATGACATTGCAGGTACAAACCTTTTAAAAATCTGCTTTCTACTGCTAACTTTTATGTGTGAGTCTTCAAAACTAGGGCAAAAAAAGAACCAAACCACAAACCTAACTCTTACATGGCCCACAAAAAGGGTTCTGAGTAAATTATTTGATTAGCATTCATCTTTACCTTATATATAACGTACTATTAAGTGAAAAGCTACATTATGTATTACCTAGGTATGTTATGCTCTATCTTTCTCTTAGGTTTCTCATCCAGTGTTGCCTTGCAGCCTAATAAGTAAGCATTGACAGTAATTTTCTCTATTTATGTGTTGTGACCATATTTTCTCCTAGACAATGGTCAAATGAATATAATTTGAAATAAAATCTATTACTCCTAGCTTTTGCTAGACTAGAAGTGAGAGCTGTCTATTACATTTAGAAGCATTGTTTTTTTAGGGTATTAGAATATCTCAATTTAAAACAGCTCTCTGCTTGTTAAGGCAGAGTTGCAGCTTGCTTTAAAATTAAATGGTTAACCTATAAATACATGTATGAAGAGGTTACAGAAATATGCACATAACATTCAACTGCTTTGGAGCAGCAGGCAGCAAGTGAAACAAGGAGATGTCTGAGGAATAGCTTGGGCTAAAGACATGAGAAGTCACTGAGACAATTAAGCTGCATTACTTTACAAGAATTGCATGCTTTGATGTTTACTCTACCCATTCCTGGATATTCACTCCTACTGCACTGAAATCTCAGTAAGTTTCTTTCTTAATAGTATTTTTTTCTAATTGTCTTCTCTCCCCTATTAGGGTCCCCATCATTAGAGTGACTACACGAAATAATTATTAAGAAATCATCATCAAAAGAAGAAAGAAAATCACAACATCTATACACATGCTACTTAAAACAGGGAAACAATCTCCTAACCTAACTTTGAATACACACAGCTTTCTATATGTGGATTTAGCTTTCTTTTATATCAAACATACACCAAGCGTTTCCTTATGTCATGGGTTACCAAGGGTTCCCCCTTCCCTGGGGGACGGCAAGTGGTTTGCCCAGGTGAATTTCCGGGACAAACCTAATCAGAAGTTTTGGTAACGCCTTTTGCCAATTACATCTTTAAGAAATCGGAAGAGAAGGTAGTTGTGCAGTTGGAAATTAGAAGCCATGTGAGGGAGAGGCAGCAAGGCCCCCAAGGGGGGGGCCAGGCCTCTCTCCTCCCCTGGCCCTGGGCCGGGGGCTGGAGCAACCATGGAAGCCCCCCTGATCCAGACATGGAACGGAGTGAAGGAAAAAAAAGGACTTAAAAGGACTTTGCAAAAGAAACTTAGAAACTTCAGCCAGAGAGATAATGGAACCTTCAAGGTCACAGCCGCAGCAAACGGAGAGAGAAAGTCCAAAGGGGGGGAAGAGACAGCTCCTTCTCCCCCTCTCTCCCTCTCTCTCCCTTCAGCAGGGAAAAGACTGAAATTTTAATCATCCCTGC
>JAWWES010000094.1:50402658-50418996 GCA_035583135.1 Lophotriccus pileatus
TTACTTAATTAATATTGTAGTAGATATAGTTGTTTAGTTTTTATTGTGTAGTAATAAATCCTAATATTATTTCTCCCTGATCGGATCTGGTTTTGTCTGCATAAACCTTCTCTCAACTTAGAGCAATTTGGTTTGGGGCTGTCGTAAAAAATTGTCACCTAGACAAACGCACGACACCTTAACATTAATATGATGCATGTGTGTAACACGTTTATCATTAATTCTAACACTATAATAAGCTAACAAATCAGTAAGAGTTCATATAGAATGCAAAGAGAAACAGGATAACCAATTTACCTTTTGACATTAATCAACAAGAAGGGGAGCACATTTGTGTGGTTGCATCACTTGAATTATCCATATTTTTTTCTAACTAAAGAAGATAAATCTGTTAACAAAGTGGTCATGACATTTCTGGTGTCATGTCATGCACCAGGGAGATCAACAAAGCATGAACTTCACCTTGTCAGATCAAGAGAAGGCAATTTTCAAGTGTTGCAGCTCAAAATTTGCACGTCTTAAAAACAGATTTTAAATACTTGCTGTTAACATGAACTCCCACACCTCCTGCCTTTGTTCATCTAATGTAATCCACCATGCAAGCAATATAGTTCACTTCCATTTGGTTACACTGACTCCAGGATTATTCCACTTACAATGTAGACTCTGGACTAAACTGTTTCTCGGTGCCCAAAACCTACTTATCTTCTTTTCCAAGTAACTCATCCATCCTCTAGTGAATCATTTTAACTTCATAACAACATAATATGAAATTACAGTGCAAGCAGGGGCAGGAAATACCAAAAATGCCAAGTTTCTTGCATAGGGAAATTCAAGGTCTAACCAGACAATTAGTGGTGCAATACTGAAGTCTTACTGATGCCTCTTAGGACTTTTAAAGAATACTTTAATGCTGTCACTGCTATGTTTGAAAAGCCTGCCACTAGCAACATACATTGAAACTTTGAAGTTATTTACTTCAAAAATAAATTAAAAAAAAAGGGCAGAGAGCTGTATCTTCCCCCACCCAATCAGTGACTTAATGATCAAACAAATTCATCATATGCAGATGCAATATGGCAACAGGTACAATGGTTTAGAATATTAAATAGCAATCTAATGTTGTGTATCAACAAAAGAGAAGGGAAAAACTAAGAATAGCAAGTCACACAATTTTCTATGGCCTTCCAATAAAGGTAGACAAATATTTAAAATTATATTTTGCTAACATTTCCCTCTAAAAAAACAGATTACTGGATTCTAACCATGCTTTCTTGACCTTCTTCTACCCCAGTATACAAGCAAAGTAATCATGGCTTTAAAATCTTGTCAGTATAAATTGCTTCAGAGGGTCATATAGGACCAAGTCTTTTCAGTAGCCACATCTATGCATGCTTACAAGCTTCCAATTTAAAGCCCTTACCATGATTTAAAAAGCAGCTTCTCCTTCAGTGATTCAATACCAACCTAATGCCTGTACATAGATCTAAAGCATGCAGTCAAGAGGCTCACATCCCAACTTAAAATCCCTGCATCTCAATTTAGGATGTTACCAAGTCCAAATGAAGTTCCTGATCATGACACCTCTAATCAGGGAGAAGTTTGAAAAGTGAACAGAAATCTATTCCTGAGACTGTAACAGGCTGTAATGAGTACCACCAGTAGGAAGCTACATGTCACATAATTTC
Organism: Lophotriccus pileatus; assembly: GCA_035583135.1. Lineage (NCBI taxonomy): Eukaryota > Metazoa > Chordata > Aves > Passeriformes > Tyrannidae > Lophotriccus > Lophotriccus pileatus. The sequence goes on from JAWWES010000094.1 coordinate 50,404,347, forward strand.
TGCCTTTAGAAAGGAAGCCAGTGGAGAGCAGGCCCAGCTTCCTGCAAGTTCATCACACACCTCTTCAAAATGTACATGCAGGGAAATTGAGTATCCAGTTAAGATTTTAAGACCTCTAAGGCTATTAAGTAGTGGTGAGACAGCCTGGACATGCTGGGCCATCACCATTACTGTTAGAGGGTAGGTTAACATATGGTAATGGCATGCTGTCCACAGTTCAACTTCCTCTGCATTGGAGAGGGTGCACTGCAGTTGTTTTCTCTGCCAGGATACACACTGATAAACCTTAAAATGAGAGGGTGGGATGTTGTGCAGAGATTAGTCATGTTTCCAGACTCCAACATTTTCACATGCATTCCTGAGTCCTCCAGAATTTGAACTTGAATTTCTAAGCAGCATTCACAACAGACTTGCATTGGTGGCTGAATTAAGGCAAGAACCATCACCCATAGGAAATAAAAGTAGCAACAACCAGTGTGGAGAAAAATAAACTAAAAATACAGGGAAGGAAAAAAAGCCATCTCTACAAAATCAATTCTGTACAGGCTTAACCCTACACCAGGGCTATAACACAGATGATAAATCAGCCACGCTAGTAAGCGCTCGAGGCTGAAGCCAAGAACAGAGTAACAAAATGAAGGCAGCAAATCACAACTCCAGGTGCATGGTTGCATATATTCATCATGCCACATGAACATGGAATCAAATCATCAAATGGACAATCTCAGGCCAGCGTGCTGCACACCACCACAGATAATCTCAACACAAGGCCCACACTGCAGGTTCCTTAGCTTACCACTGCAACACTCTTTCAAGCCTGCCCTTGCCCTCCTGTAGAAAGCCAATTTATAATCAAGAGAATCTTGGAAAAACAGATGGCTTTCTTGCACCTCTCCTGAGAGCACACCTGTTAAGAGAAAAAAATACCTTAACCCAACTAATCATAGTGTTCTCAATCTTCATATAAAATTACAGTGTGATTCTGGCCTCCATGCAACTCAAATCCTAAACCCATACACAAGTATCCGTTAATGAGGTTGATTGATGTAGGATGAGCAGAAGATTTTAAATCCTTGGCAATAAGATGGTGAGTGGATCCAACTTCAGAACAGGCAAACCCTCACCTTTTGCCATATTAAAGGCTTTTTCTGGCAATTTTTCTTTATAAAGCTAAAAACACTGTTAAAACAGGTTTTAATTAATGCTATATTCCACTGCCACATACTACTACTCTTAAGATACTTGTAACATCCAACTTACATAAATTCAACGTTTTTCAAAAATTTATTGAAATAAAAGTGTACACTATAAATATTGATTTGATTTTTAAAGACCTCCCAACTGATCCCATTTATTAATGTAATCCTGTCCCACTGTAGCAGAAAATGAAGTTATACTGTCATGTAGATGAACCAACAGGCAGCACTGAAGCTGCAGTAATAACTGAGAGACTGTGAGAGATAAAAAAATTTTTTAAGCTCTCATCTATTTCACATAATCCATAGTATTATTTTATCTTCTCCCTCAATAAAATAGACCAGTCTTACCTTTTCACAGAGTAAAAGTACATCTCACTTTGGAGATGCACCCAGTTCAAACGTATCACTCTATATTATGAAATCGGTATTGATGTCACTGTTTACAATTAGCAGTTTTCAAAAGACAGATTTTTCTTCTTACAAGAAGACAACTGACAGACAGACACACCCTCTAGTGCCACAGGGATAGCTGTTAAAGTCCCATACCTGAACACATTTACGTTTAGCTCTACAGAACTCAGCAGTACCCACTTCTCTATATACAGTTGGGGAATTCAGGGGGAGAAAAACTAGAAAAACACTTTACACATAACTTAAGTGACATTCCAAACATACTGTTCCATGCACAGCTCTTCCCTAAAGGAGCAGTGACGTAATTGCATACTTATTGCAAATAACAAAACACTTAAGGACCCACTCCTTATTTCAGTGGCAGTACTGGCAACATTTGGAAACCAACATCAGTGGCCACTTCCAACATCTCTGCAGACAACTTTACTACTCATAAGATATGGAGATATTACTACAAGTTTGAAGTAATTTCTTGGCATTGTTACAGCATGACCAAGAGGCACACTTAGAGCAAAAAAAGTTTATAACTAGGAAGCCAAGAGCCCAGTACTGGTTATCAAGGTGATGTTTGAAGAGTTAAATGCATTTAACTGTAAACCCAGCATAAGCTTATAGAGCTGCATTCCGGAAAGAATACACACATATATACATATATTTGCAAACTGAGCAGTTGCAGCTGCCAACCTGTGTCAGCCAAAGTGCATGGAGCTACATCAACCTAAATGCACGTAACAACTGTTTTTCAGACAATTTTCTTTTAGAAAGTTTCTGAAATGCAATATATATGTAAACTAAGAACTGGAGGCTTTGGCCAACTGCCAGCCACCAATCCAGCTGTTCTCTCACTCCCCTCCTCAAAAAAACAGGGGAGAAAACAAGATGGAGTTCATAAGTCCAAATATAGATAGAGAGATCCTTTACCAATTACCATCATAGGCAAAATTGGGTCAACTTGGGGGAAATTAATTTAGTTTATTTCAAATTAAAAGACAGTTGGTTTATGAGAAATAAAGACTAATTAAAAGCAACCTCTACCTTTTCCAAAGCTCAACTTCACTCCTTCATTTCTAGTTCCTCTACCTCTTACCTCCCAAGCAATGAAGGGAATTGGGAATGGACACTGGAGTCATTCAATAACAGCTCCTCTCTGCCACTCCTGCCTCCTCATACTTTTGCCCTGCTCATCACAGAGGGCAGCCCCCCGCTGCCAGCACCTGGCCACCCACACCCAGTACAACTGCACTTTTTGAAGGGAAACAACTTGAGAAGCACTTCGTGTCCTTACTGAAGCTCACCAAATATAATGGATTTAAACAGGTGTTCATGAGCCCCAAACCTTTATTCCAACTTTAGAGACCTGCATAAGGCAGACAGCTTGCCATTTTCCCAGGCAAGAGAGATTTTTGTTTTTATTTATAAAAACTCCCACAAACCTTGCCTGCAGCCACCAAGACTGAACTCTGCAAAGATACCTTTCAGTCACTAATAGCACAGGATATGAAAGTGGAGAGGAAAACCAGAACTTCATTCCCTGTGACAATTTCAGCCAGGAAGCCTCAAAACCAGTGTTACATCTACCTGTAGCCAAGAGCCAAGCAATGAAGGCTCAACTCACCTGTGCTACCTCCATCCAACACTGGGTTTGCCTCATGATATTTTATGTGACCTTACATTTTGTGTCCACACATTCACAAAGAAACAAGCAAGAAACAACAGGCAAAAACACTCTAGTATGTATGATGAGCACAATAAAGTAAACCAGACAATGACAGTTTTGATAAAGTCTTGTTATAAGAGCCTTCCAATTGCTTTAGTGGTTAGTTGTAAAGTGCTCCAAAAACTCAGGAGCTGTGCTGAAATGATCACCAATGTACAGGACACCACTCGAACTTCAGAAGACCTTCTACTACATCTTCTGCAAATGCAGTCAGCAGAATTATTTTAAGTGCTATGTCTGTAGGATAAAACCTTCAGAGTCATTTCCCCCCACCACCACTTTCACTTACATTATTTGAATCTTTAAAGTAGATGCTTATGTTTATAAAAATCCTGCAGGAAGAGTTATAATTGTTCAAGCACTATGGGAAATGAATACAGCCATACCACATATTTTTACGTACGTCTGTCAATATATGCGAGTAATATTAAAAAAAAAAAAAAAGCTTATTCTGAAAGTTTCTAGTATGTAAGTACCATTAACCCTGAAGACCAACTATCTCCTACATGTGTGCACTAAAACTGTGTGGTTTTAGGGGGGTCCTCCAATCTTAGGACCTAGCTGTATACTTCCACACTCCATATGCTAAAGTATAGGGAAGAGTATATATTTTTCCATGTTTTGTTAGGTACATATAACATCTTTAAGAATTAGAATCATGCACAGTGGTATTGCTTTGTCTCCTATGAGACTGGGCAAATTTACTTAAAGGCAAAAACCTAAACATAGGGAAGAAGCTGCCAAAGACCAACCACATGTAGGAAGAAGGTTCCTATTCAAAAAAATTAAGGCAGACAGAAAACACAGCCTTAGATAGACAAGGCATCTAGGAGGTGGTTTACCAAACTCAAATCTAAACAGAAAAGATTAACAGACTAACCACCTGTTAAATCTCTCATGAAAGCACTTTACCTCAGCAACAACCAATGAGGACAGTGGGATTAATGACTAATGAAAAACACCACACCCAGTCAGAAATTTCAACTGAAATGATTTTGTGTTTACAGTATGACCAAAACTGTAACAGCAACTCTTGCAGACACACTCAAGCTTACACAGAAAAAACTGTCCATGAATCAACTGCTGCCAAAAACTCAGCACTTATTAGGTCAGGCACCAATCACAAACTTCAGGTGGCTAAATGGGGCAACACCATCAATACCCAAGTCAGCAAGGCTTCTACCAGCCTCTAACAAGCCCTGAGGCTTACCTAGCTCCCATACAACTGGCAGTGTACTGAGTGATCAAGCCCTGGAATCAGGTTAGTATTGATCTGAAGTCATTACCTCCTAACACATACAATGTGAACACTATCCTCAACAACATTTCATACCACAGATCCATTCCCTCTGCTTTGTGGTACTTGGTTATGTAGGCAAGGTTCTTTCTGTTTCCTCATTTGTTTTGTAGGAGCTAGATTTCTGCAAAAAGCCTATCTTCATACAAGGCTCATCAGACAACTGTAGGATTGCTTTTGCAGAAGCTGCACATATGAAGTTTTAGTGCCAAAATTACTTTTCTGCAACACAATCTATTAAAGCTCCCAAAAGGACAAATTAAACGAAGAGCATTAATAACAAGTAGATCACTAGCATGGAAACACTTTTTTTTTTATAATAGCAGAGGGGGTGGTATTTTTTTTAAAGAAATTCAAAAAGCATGGAAGATTTCACTAACTGCAACTAGATACAGGTGAGATACTAGCACATCCTTACTTTGAAAAACACTCCCAACTTGTCGTGGATTAAAGCCCAGGTCCTCAGAGATGTTTAGTTTGCTGATTTCAATTCTGCCTTTGTTTTCCACTGACTGATTTATGACTTAATATATCTACGTTTTTCATCTCCAGTTTCTGCAATTTTCTTAATTTAATTACCACGTCAAAAAAAACACACTACTTAAGAGTCTTACTGGGAAAGCACACCTGGAATGAAAGTGCTTTAGCTCCTACTGCTATAAAACCTGTCTCTACCTGCTTGTAAGTCACCAGAGCATGTATAAGTGTGAGGCTATTCCTCTGTTGTGCACAAGGAATATGATGCCACAGTTCCTGGCACAGTTGCTCTCTTGGGCAGCATGCAGGTGAGGTAATAAAGGGCTGTAACAGCAGGGCTTGAACCTCCCAGCTGTTTGAGTGGCTACCAACATGCCAAAGTTTAGACTTATTTCTCCTAACCCTCAAATAAGCTTACACCTAAAGCATCTGATAGTGTGGCTTTAAGTTTTTAACTGTTTTTAACATATTTCTTACTTCAATTTGTGTCTGACATCTTCTCAGCATAATTCAGCAACCCTGAGCCTGCACCATAATTCCAATACACAGTATGTGGTTCAGTGAACTTAAGAACTCAATGAAACTCAAGAAAGTCAATGACTGTCCGTGCTCCTCAATAGCGAATAAGCCCAAGGTTACCTCCTTGCTGCTTCAGCTAATCAGTCTGTAACTTAGAACCACATTTTCTAAATGTATGTATAGCCAATTCATTATGCAGTATTCTGCTTGTGGCAGAGCTGCTCCAGGGAAATCAATGACATCTTTAACTCTGGAACATGTTTTCCACTAGGATAATGTGTTAACACCATGAATATTTGAACAAATGGGAAGGGGAAGGAACCTCTGATAAGTTAAAACACACTCCGAAACTTTACATTAGCCATCTACTCATCAAAACTATAAAGATCCAATTGAGCTACAGGATTTCTCTGTTACCTTTTGTAAACAACCTACTCTGTTAGCTAGTCCTGAACAAAATATATCAGATACAATTTGCCCTGCCCTTCCATGTCATGTACTAGGCACAAAACCTGAAAGACAACATGAAAGGCACCTGAGGCATTTTTGTTATATGGCCTAAATAACAGCTTTACAATGACTGAGCCATAACTACAGCATTATTACATTCTAGTAAAAGTTTCCTGAGGTAACAATGAAAATCCAATTAGCAGTTTAGTGCAGCAGTTCATCTGCTCCATTCACCCCCAGCTCTCTTCCTCAGGATTGCAAGGCTATTAAAAAGATGGGATCATTAACAGTCCAGGTGCAATTAATTATACAGAGCCACTAGCATGGCAGCATGGCCTCACAAAGGAAGTTTGTCACTCAGTATACAAGCACCATCCTCTAAAATCAAAAATATATAAATAATTATAAAAATAATATATTGAGATATACACAGTTGTTACAATAAAACACTGTAAACTGTGTCTAATACTGAAGTTTCTATGCCAGACCACAATGAATTCATCTTTCCTGGCTATACGAGTTGTCATCCTATTATCAGTTATTTTCATACACACTTAGTAATTTTGGAAAATCTTTTTTGTAGCTTGCATGTGGTTGGGATTTTTTTGCTTTTCCTGAAAGTCACTTCCAAAGCTGTTTGATCAGAAAAGAAAAAAGAAATTTCTGTTTTCCTAATTCAAGAAAAAAAGTCATTCATCCCTGGTCCCCACTTGAAATTCAAGGTACTCAGTAAAGAAACCTATGGCAAGGGTAACCAGGGTGTTTATATAGCTGAACACTTGAGACTTAACCCTTGGTATACTGTAGTTCACTTCTGAACAATGCAAATTCATCAGCTTAGTTACATTTGTACAGGAGGGCAAAGGACTCATCCCACTGCTCCCTGGCTGAAGCTGGACAGTCTTTCAGCTGAAAACTTTGATGAGAGCACCCCTTTAGATAGGAAAGTGTAAGTAAAGCTTTACTTGGCTCAATAAACCAAAAGCTAAAACAGGTTCCTGTCTAGATTTCAAAGTAGAGCTCATTTGCCACTACTCCCCCATGTTTCTCACCTTTTCAGCTACCTTGCCCCCAAATACCTGCATCTTTCTTTTGCTTCCTCTCTACCACAACAAAAAGAGCCACCAGCACTTTATGACTTTAAGCATCAGTCTCTCGTAAGTCATACATCTTAAAACCCAATACCACTCAACTATTAAAACATTTCAAAAAGAATTTTAAACTTCACAGATGCAAGAGAAGAACTGATAAAAGACAAATCTGGGGGCTGAAGTAACAAGTGATAAAAATAGGGTCTACAGAGTGTGTGTCTTATACTGCAGAGTATTTCAAGCTCACATCACTGTTCTTAAAGGGGTTTGCAATGGCATAGTACTGCTGGTGATACTATCATACTGAGAAACTCTCAACACAAGCCACAATGCAGCTGTACTCAGTACTATACCAATAAAAACCAAAAAGCAAACAAACAAAAATCATCCAGAAACAAATAAATAAAAAAGTTAGTCTTCATTCTTTCCTCTTGCACTTATTAAGCTGTTAAAAAGACTAGTATTTCTCTTAAGACAAAGCCCGAACAAGTTAGTTTCCAACCCAGCAGCAGAACAGAACAGAAAGACCCTGGGCTACTAAAGCTCTTAATAACAGGCATCTTATTTGTCATAATAGATAGAAGAGGAAAAACTCCAGCCTGGTGTCAGAGCAGTTTTGCTTGAGAAAGCTACAGCAGAAAACTTTAAGGACTCAATTCACATTAGTCATCTTTTCAGAGTCATCATGCCCCTTTTCACAAGTCCCCCAATTCTGCATTTCAGAATTTTGCCTCTGAAATAAGGGTATCTTTTTCTCATGCCTTGTACAGAAGAGATTTGCTGGTTAATGTTAGCCAGCTCCACGTAACACAAACAGACCAGAAAACAAGTATCTGATATGTATTACTGCTTCAGTATTGCAATCTTTGAGCACAGTTGTGCTTCAGGAATGGGGGAGACAGAGTGCATAATTTGCAACAAAACCAAGAGGAATTACCCGATTAAATTAATTGTTGCAGTAAAAGGCTAGCCAGCTGCTCAGCTTGCTAGCTCAAGGATCTTCTCATTTGCACTGTGCTTAGCTGTGCTCGTACTTTATGTCTCAAAATTTAGGACTCTCTTATCCCTTTGCATAAACTCAACTTTACACAAGCTTTTACTGCTAGCAAAGCAGCCCATCACACAGAGCTTCCTCATAGCACAAGAGTAACCACCACATTGTTATGTTTACAGACATTCTGTTTAAAGCAGCTTACACCTAACCAGAACACTGTCAAAGACAGCAGACTACACTGGACTCAGGCTGTACTCCTTCAATAGAGCTGCAGCTTTTCAAATGAGATGTTTCTTTAAATTTTATTTCACAGTTGGACATAGAGATACTATGGGATCCTGAAGATCAGCCTCAGCACTGTGTCCTCCAGTCTAAAAAATCTGAAGGGTACAAAGTGCCCCCTCAAACGTACTTGCAGACCTCCTTAGATTTTGAAGACTGTAGTTATCAGGTCCTCACCCACCTCTTTCCAGAAGCATTTTCAATATCTAAATAGCTCTGGCACAAAAAACGACATATGCAACTTAATGCATGATTCCGCTTCTTCAGTTCTAACTTATTCCAACTGAGAAGGAAGATAGATGCCCTGGTTATAGATGCTCTGGTTATAAGCCTATTTATACCCACCAAATTCTTGAAAAGAAGCTCCACAGAGCTGAAAACATTACTATTTTACAGAAAATCTCAAACCTCACTTAACAGCACATGGCCATAATAGATTAAGGCCTCAACCATGTGTCTCTCCGTGTCCCAGAGTACTTCTGATATAATAATGGTACATAACAACACGCACCTTTAAAGGCTTATTCTGCACACAGAAGGTTTAAAGTACTAGACAAACATACATTTTTTCATACCAGAAGCAAATCAATAAAGTGTTTTACATGACTCTTGAGACAGCCTACTCACGTAATTGTCAAGTATTTCACTTTATAGGTATCTTATCACAAACATATCTAAAAAACAAAAAGCAATGTTGTTAGTCTGGCTGACATAACACAACAGTTTTGCAGCTGCTCCAGGCCAGATGACTGTTTTATTTAATTCCACTGCAATAATTGTAACCCTGGGAAGAATAGATCTTTTTGATGGCATAACTGTTCCTTAGTGTGATCTAAGGATCACACTCTAGCAATCAGGCTATTCATCCTTAGGTAGCTCTATCATTCAGGTGTGCTACAACAGCAAAGGATCCATCACTGTCAGAGACCAGCAAGTCTAAAACAATTACAAGAAAAAAATACAGTTTCTACCACATAGTCCAAGCATATTCCATGGTTACTTCTGTAGCAGGACAAACAGGTAGGGAAAGAGGTAACAAAAACATTATTACTAGGTTACAGTTAGGTCACAATGGTACTTTGACAGAATTACCACCAACTCTATAACACATGTAAACGCTGCCATCATTTCATACACTCTGTTTACTTTATCCCACAGTATTTTGATTTCCACCCCTCTCCCAAAACTACACTACAGTTTTGCTGGGGTGAAGATCTGGCAGACAATCTGTAATGCTGGAAGGACTGTAGCTCTCTAGCAGACAGATGTTAAAGGACAACTGTGTGAAAGATCAGCTTCTACAGCAATACTTTCTTTACCACCCTCTTCACATTGCTATGAATACTTTCATAACAAAACCTTAGCTTCCCAGTAATTAATTCTCACCATACAGTCCTCCTGAAGCTGCAACAGATTGCAACATAAACAGCAAGGCAGATTCAGAAGAAGAGTTAGCAACAGAAAAAGTTTTTATATTTCTTGCTCTGTGCAGTGAGGTATCTTTTTTCATAAATGATATACACCATTTAGACAGTAGGAGAAAATGTACAGTAATCAATTTTAAAGGTCAATGGACATTTTTCATGAGACATCTTGTATTATGTTGCTCATCATCTCAACTCTTATAAACTTGAACAGCCACTTCAGGGCCAAACGTTTAATTTACAGATCAAGGAATGAAATTATTTGAGAACAAAATACCATAATCTCGCCCCCTCATTACCCCTTCTTTTTTGTGGGTAGTTTGAGGGGTTTTTTTAAGCATCTAAAATAATGAAGATAATTCATTAGACAATTCAGAAGACACTGGAAGGTTCAGAAGCTACTGGATCCATTTCAGACCAAGCCAGCTGTGCTATATGGCAAAGTATTATTCTCTCTGAAAGAATTTGGATCTTTCCTGGCTTTGGTAAGCAATGTGTAGTTACTGTGACAAGATTTGTAGAAAGGTGAGCTCTTTCAGTAGATCACCTGACTCAGAAAAGACAGACAATTCCAAGACACACAATTTAACCTTCAGATCCTTGAGATTACTGATGTAAGCAAAGAATCCACAGATTGCCTCCATCCTCTTTTTAAGAAACAAGGTTAAACCATGTGGGCTCTCACTTACCCTGTAAAATACTGGCTAAGATTTGGAAGCCACCATCAAAAAAAGCATATCTCACCCTGGACTGAAAGACTGTAAAACATTTTGAATGAGAGAAACTAACAGAGCCAATGACATCTGGCACCATTTGCCTCAGTCAATTTCATAAAACACACTTCCTGTTCATAGTCACTTTTTTGCCAAAAAAAGTGTAGAGAAGATGGAAACACAGGAGAAAGGAAGATGGGGAAAATCATGGGGGTTTTTGCATTTATCCTGGTCCCCCATAATGCCAGTCTGTATTAACTACCCACAGAGAGCAGAAGCAGAGAGATTACAAAAGAAAACATGCTGTTGCCCAGCCTCAACTCCTCCCTTGACAGCCTGGAAAACATTCTCTCCAATGAAGAGAGTTCTGAAGAGAATACAAAATAATTAAAAAAACTAAACAACTATACTGCATCAGGAAGATGGTGACCCATTGTCTGTGTAGTATTTGCCTTGAGTGCCCTTCACCATGCAATCCCATCCTGCCTGCTCTGTCAGCTGTTAGCCACTCGTCTCAGAAGAGCATAGGCAAATAATCTGCTTGAATTCATTTGTGTTTCACGTTTGCTATCCACAGCACTTCACTGCACAGATGTTCCAGCAGCAAAGCACTTTTCAAATGAAGTTAATGTTAAAGCCATATTTAATTCTCATGTGTCTAATATCTCAGACTAAGACATCAAAAACACTTCAGCAACTGACAGCCATAATCTTGTAAACTATCATTTATTCCTGCTTACATGAAATGAGAGATTTCTTCAAGTATTTTTAGCATTTTTTCAAGGTGAAGTTTAAGCAACAGTAGGATGAAGTAATGACAACAGGGAAATAAAAAAAAGTGATGTACTTTCTCTTCCCACTCCTCCCTTCCCTGTTTGCCTCAAGGAATTAACTCTATCAGACATGATATCCATTAGAGGAATTAACATGCTTTCAGTTCTACAGTTTAATTTCTGAACATAAAAGAAACTGACCTACCCGAGATAACAGAATTAAGTTTCCTTTACTAAGCTGCAGAGGTGAACTGTTCTTTTTGGTAGGGGAGAAATGTTCACAACATTCTTCAGAAAAAGACATAAAACTCATATGGACCACAAATTGTAAATTAGCAGGCTGTGCTCTGGGCTTCTTAAAAAACAACACTCCTTGAGAGACCTCTGAAATTATCTTTCTGTCCTACCACAAGTGGCAAGGCCTAAATCTGAGTATGGCATCCGTTTTTTTCACATCACACTTCAAGACACATATGGCCAGCTGGAAAGAGTCCACAGGACAGCAGTGAGAATGACCAGATGTCTGGTAACACACTCTATAGGGAAAGATGAAAGCCACTGGAGTCGTTTAGTCTAAAGAAGTCCAAGAGTGGACAAAGTCTGAGTTGTCAAGTATGTCATATACAATGTCACAGAAGAATATATAGTTCTACTGAAATAGCACACAAAATAGTACTGTGTATGGGAAAATATGCATGTTTTCTAACTACACATTAGTTAGAAAATATTTTATATGTCATGGCTTGAAGAATTTACTGGTAGATACAGTAGCAATAGAGGTAGCAGGACAATCTGTCAGACACTGCTGCCTGAAGGATACCAAACTGTTGTGACAACAGATTCAATTCTGCTATGTTGGCAACAGAACTAGGGCAGGGCAAGAGGAGAAATAAAACCTGCCAGTGCATGATCAAGAACCAGGAATCCATAAAATTAAAGAACTCAGTAACAGAACACTGCAGAGTACATCAACATTTTTATTATTTGACAGTAACTAAATAGGATATCAATGCAAAATCTTCAAGTATTTCTCTCAGTGTTATACTTTCAGCAAGGTGGCATATAGAGCAAGACTGAAGTCATCTGTATGTATATCTTGGACCTTAGCCTTGCTTTTTTTCACTATCCTTAACAGTTTCAATGTGAATAGATGCTCTCTTTGTTTTAAATTAGCGTGTGTTCATTAATTTCTGCACTCTAATGTCTTGTGATATTATTATACAGGTGGATTTGTCAGGTGGTTCTGCAGGTAGGCAGAAATTCAGCTGCAAGCGCTGACTACACCAAAATGGAAGGATGGGCAAAACCAAAGCACAAAAATCACAGACAAAGAAAGTCTGGTTTCAGGTAATGAAGGAATCTAGCAGAGGGGAAAAAAGGGGAGCAAATAAGGTTGCATATTCTAAGCAAACTTTCCCACTACACTAACATTATGTTGCTGTCTTCTAGCATTACTAACTACAGGTAAGGTATCAGACTGCCCATACAGAATTTCCTAATTCCAGTGAATTCAATGTTGAATTATTTTTGGGCTTGCCTTCTCTATACTGTCAACTCAAAAAACGCCTTTAATTCATCTCCAAAGTACACACACACAGTCTTCACCAGAAGTCCACAGGTCTGCCAGTGGCTCCTACTTCAGCTAACTGAACAGAACACTTTGTATATTTCTACAAGGTATTTTGCAGGCATACCAACTGAGCACCAAACCATCTAGACACCTCACAGTAGTGGTAAGCACAGCCCCAAGCCCACACAGACCAGACGTGCTGAGAAGTAGGAAAAAATAATTACTTACCAGTACACTCCATGCTAACAGCAGTTACAGAGCTCCTACTCAGTTTAATTAATAAAGCAAGTTAACTATACACATAAAAATTATGTGGATATATGCACCTTCATTCTACTTCTATCATAAATGCACTTCACTGTAAATACATTCACCTCTTTGTGGGCTCATGCAGTCGAAAGAAGCAAGGAACCTGGGCTAAGTTTGAGTATTTAGGAAAAAAAAAAAAAAAAAAGGGGTGGGGGATACAGAAAGTTATATTTAGTTTCAAGTCACCATGCTGCCTTACAGTTGTATCAACTTAACAGAGGAGGCATTGGGGAATGAGGGTAAAACGGGAGCTAGGTAGACAGCCATTACTGCAGAGGCAAAACATTCCTGACAACCACAGCTTAACTAGTTGAAAATAACTTCAAGCGGTTTAACAGATATTCCTTTAAAAATGCAAGGTTCCGAAAAAAAATTTTGCTCATCCAGTAGCATAAAGGCACACAATAAACACCACCTAAGAGCAAATTAAAAAGTTGACCACAACAAAAGGCACAAGTCAGGCAGACAAGAGATGATGCTGAGAAGTAAACAGCAGTCAGACAGAACAATGCACTTGGTTGGGGGTCATGGCACGAAATAGCTTTAAAGAGTGTGAATCATGCAACAATAAATAAATAACAAAAAAAATAAGTCTCGGACACAAAAGGGTCACTTTACTGTAACACAGTGAGCGCGTTGTTTTGTTTTAAGAGTGCAGTTATAGGTATTGCAGCCAGATCAGGAGGGGAGGGAAGGGAACGACACACGTATCCGCGTATCACGCTACAGATCAATCACCCACTGAGCTCCTCCATAACCCACAGCCTGTCATTAGCTCTCACAAGAGGATTACTGTAGTTTAGGGGCTTGCCCATCACTTCCTTCTGACACTGAAGAGTTTGCTTTTGAGCAACGCTATCCAAAGGTGACATGCTAAGAAAAAAAAAAAAAAAAAAAAAAAAAAAAAAAAAGCCAAGCTTTCTTAAAACAAAAAAATGCTCTCTCCGTACAAAAACCCCCAACTCTCTATATAGGCAGCCAGAAGGGGCGAGAGCTAGGGAGCAGACACAGGACCGCTTCGGGTTTAGCGGAGGAAACTGACGCGAAGGGGCTGCCCCCAGACGGCCCCGCAGCGCTCCCCACCGCGGGCCGGCCTCGCTGGGCGGGGACTCCCGGCGCGGCCCCGGTGCCTCGAGGCGGAGAAGCAGGAGCCGCCGCCCCGGCCCCGCGCACCTCCTCATCCCGCTCCTCCAGCGAGGCGCCGTCCTCCGCTCGCCCCCCGGGGCTCGCCCGCTCCGCCGCAGCCGTCACCCCGCCGGGGGCCGTCACCGCCCCGCCGCCGCCGCACTCTCCCTCCTCGGAGAGAGTTTCCGAGCCAGAGGAGGAGTCGGAGCAAGAGGAGCCGACGTGGCCGGCGCCTCGCCCCCGCTCCGAAACCGCCGAAACTTTCTCCGCCATGGCCGCAGGCTCCGAGCCGTGCCTCC
>JAWWES010000094.1:50419096-50430208 GCA_035583135.1 Lophotriccus pileatus
CCCACCCGCCCCGCCGCCGGCAGCGCCCCCCGCCCCGCGGAGTGCCGCGCGGCAGCCGCGCTCCCGGGCCGGGCCGGGCCGGGCACGGCGCTCCGGGCGGCGGGCGGTGCCTGCGGACGGGCGGGGCGGGGCGGGGCGGGACGGGCGGAGCCAGCGCCGCGGAGGGCGGGCCCGGCGCGGCGGAGCCGCGGGAGGACGGCAGGTAACGGTGGTGGCTCTGCGCGGCGCAGGGTGTGAGGAACGGGGCTCACCGCCCGCTAACCCTCGCTGCGAAAGGAGGCGGGCGGGAGGGAGGCGGGGAGAGAGGAAGGAAGGGATGGATAAAGGAGCGACGTCCCGCGGTCGGCGGTCCCTGACCCCGACAGCCCGCGGAGCGGGGTGGCAGCGCGATCTGCCGGAGTCCCCGGCCGGCCGGGAGCGCCCGGCGTTGCCGCAGCGAGCTGTGCTCGGCTCCCGGGCGATGTCATGGGTTTGAGTAGGGGCAGGTATTTCACATCACATTAGGGTTTTCTACGCCCCTCACTTCCTTTAAAACGGAGCTACTAGCATTTATCGCAGCATTTTTGCCGGCTTACTACCGTTTGTGAAAGGTTAGTTATGCCTAGTTAAGATCTTATGGCAAAGTCTCTGTGGGTGTTTGACTTTGAAACGGGAGTCAGCATTGGGATTTGTGAGCAAGCTTTCGAAGTCATTGAAACCAAAGCATATCACAGAACTTAGGAGTATGAAAGCTTTTGTAAATCCTCCTGTACAGCTCCTTCGTCTTTAAATGGCCTTTAAACCTAGTTATTCTACCAATTTTTACTATATTCTTTCAAGATATTACTTTTGAAAGTTTGTCTTTTTTTTTCTGTCCTAGGTTCTCATCTAATGTACTAGTATTATATATAAATATATACCAAAGCCTTATTTGTTTATGCCTGGACCCCGGGTTAATCCAATTGTGGAATCAAAACAGACTAAGAACTTTTGTAATGAATGAAGTCCCACAGCACCACTACGGAGTAGCTATCTCCTCCATTTCACAGAAAAAGAAATGTGAGCACACACCGGTTATTGATGTGCTCTAATTAACAGAGTAATGAAAATAGGAACCAGAATTCAAGTCTCCACTTTTTCAGATTTCTAATTTGACCAGTATTCCCAAATGGTAAATGAAAAATATTATTATTATTATTATTATTATTATTACAACTATATGGATTATCACTTTAACAGTGGAAAGAAAGCAATGATATAAAATTCTCCAAATCTCATTTCTTCTCTGTTTTGAGTGAGTTATTAATGCTGGATATTAGGTTGTAACAATGCTGATAACTCTTTGTGGTTTCTTGTCAGTACTTAGATCAGAACTTAAAAGTTATTTTATCGTGGAAGAAGATTGTAAATAGGACAAAATTTGACCCAGAAATTGCCTATACTAACAATCAGTGATAAGGATACATGAGATACACAGAAAGACAAAAACTCATTTTGGCTAAATGAATTAAACACATACACTACTGCAAACCTAATTCTAATAATTTTAACTAACCAGCAAAAAGAGTTACTCCTCAGTTCTCCAGGTTCTGCACATGAGCTGTTATGTTTCCAAAACCCGGACTTATTAATAATTCTTGACTCCTTGGATTTTAAAGCCAAACCTCTTCCAGTCAGACTCTATCTCTGGTTTAATGTCATTCTCTTAGCAGAACAACTGACTTAATTTCCTACCTATTCCTCAGAATGTATAAGAAAATTGCCAGGTAGTGAAAAGCAACACTGCAGGTCTGTCACTTCTTCTTGCTGCCAGAGATGAGACTGGGAAAAACAGAGCTTAGCCAAGGCACTTCTACACTTCAGTTATTATCAGATGCCAGAACAGCCTCTAATCTGGGGGCAGCAAGAAACACATTAGAATAGTCACTGAACTGCTTTAATCATGCCATAAATTGAAATCTAAGAAGGCACTCAAAATGTATTATTGCACCCCAGAGTTACAGAAGACAAGTGAGAGAATTGTTCTTGTCTGGCCTATAGACTATGCCAGATCACGTGCTCTGCTAACATTATCTTACACAAACAGAAGAGTGCTGCTATGCTGCATATAATTGCTAAAAGGGAGCTGAAGCTAAAAGAAGCAAAGATAGAAGTAGACATCTTTTTCCATCCTGGGAAAAGCACTGTTCCTAGCACTGAACCATCACAAATCAGTGATGTACTTTATGGGAAAACACTAAATATCTGGCATGACTTGAGAAGCTCATTTTGAAAACATTTGTTGAGAAGATGTCCCTATTTAATAAGCTTTGAGCACCTCCTGCCATGCATTGGATTCATTTGATGGAGGGTATGGAGAGAATGGTGTAGCTCAGAGTGGTCCAGCATTAGCTATAACAGGAGGCAGGCTTACCTTTGAAAACATTCACACAGTTTTTTTCCACCTGTACATTTACAAGCTGTCACCCCTTGATCTGCTAAATATTCCCTTCCTGTCCTCCCCCAGTACACACAGCAGTCACCCACTCCGTGTGTTTACAGCTGTTCCTTATGTGCACTAGTCACTGCTCTCCTGCCAGTTAACTGAAACCAAAATACAAGAAGAGAAATAAAATGTATCTCAAAACTCCCCAATTATATACCTGATTGTTAATGCTTGGGAAATTCTTACACTCTATTTGGTCTTGAAGGACTGGAAGAGTGACAGGCTAACAGATTTGTTGACAAATTTGGCACAAGGTCACCAGGTATATGGGAAACACTTGAACAAGGCATGAAGAGGCATAGAAAAAAATGATCAGCAAATCACAACTATACATGAGGCAGCATGAACAGACAAATAAGAAGATAATGATTGGCTTTGTAATTGGCCCTTCAAGATAAAGATGAGAGTCTTTACTAAAGAAGTGATACATGGTGAAAATGACAGACAGAAAAAGTGAACATTGCAGCAATGTGTTGAGTGAAACAAACAAGTCAGAGAGAAAAACTATGAAGCTCATGACAAAATGAAAAAAGTTGGGACAATGGTTGCAGCAGGGCAGATATCCGTCCCATATTACAGCTTTAATGGGTCAAATGCAAAAAGTAGAGCTTTATAGTAGCTACTGCTTCAGTTTCATGACATCAATTGTCTTCATTGCCTTTTAGAACTAGGCAGTGTTCCATCAAATTCTTTTTTATACCGCTTAGAATATTCTTCTTCCCATTTGATTCTGAATATTTAGGCAAAAGTCCACCTCTGCAAGAAGGAGTTTTCAAAATACACTGACAGTGGGGTTAGCACCTTAGAAAATCCCTAGGCAAGACTGACTGATCTGGCAAACACAAGGCTCTCCAAATAAGACATTTACACTACCAGCAACAACAGCGCTGTGCTTCACTTTCTGCATAGTAAATGTGCATTAAACCTGACCTGGAACAAACAGTTCTTTGTATTAAAAAGTCTACATGCTTACTCAATTCTTGCCCTTCCTGGTGAGGCTGCCAACAGCATTGCAACTAGTGCCAATCCTGACTGCAAACTGTAATATGAATAGGCCTTTCAATATTTAATTTTGGACTGTTGTAGTGGTGGTGTATAAATGTTTCATCATTGTATAAATGTCTTCATTACTGTAAGAGAAAGTTCATTCACTTAT
Source organism: Lophotriccus pileatus (assembly GCA_035583135.1). Classification (NCBI taxonomy): domain Eukaryota; kingdom Metazoa; phylum Chordata; class Aves; order Passeriformes; family Tyrannidae; genus Lophotriccus; species Lophotriccus pileatus. The sequence goes on from JAWWES010000094.1 coordinate 50,422,717, forward strand.
ATTTCTGCCACATCTCTGAAAAAAATCAAACCTGTCTACCTGAAGTATTAGCAGAAAATGTGCAAACAGGAACTTGTTCTTTTCACTGCTCTTTCCAGGTCTAGCAGTACACTCCGGAATCAGAGTTCTTTTTCTTGGTAATTCTGATTTATTGAGAATACATATTACAGGGCCATAAAGACAACACTCGGTTTTTATTTGGCATGCTTTGTCTCTACATATTCACTCTCAAGCAGTATCCAAGATCAGGAGTTCAAAAACTTTCACTTAGTGGGGTACAACCCACTAGTGTTAGTGGCAGCAATATTCACTGATGCCAACTGCAATGGTAGGCTGGAAGCACGTAAAAATATGCACGATGACAACTCTCATCTCTGGACTGGGGCAGGCACCACCAAACATACAGCATGGTTTGGAGAACCTCTCTTCTTTTCTTTAAAAGTCTCCTTAGGAAAATTCAGAGTAAGCAGAATCCTCATCATATCTTCCTAAGAGAATCAAATCTTACATTCGTGCTCTCACCATTAAAAGCCTTTTTGACAATGAATGTGAAGTACGATTTACTTTCCACAGCACTTACAGAGCATGAAGCAAGGGCATTTGAACATACTGATTAGATTCAGATTGTCTCTAAAGGCATTAATAAGCTGGTCATGTTACATTGTAAATCCTAGCAACAATAGGTATATGCATGTACAGAAATATCCCATTCAAATCTGTGGAACATGTAATAAACCTGAGAAAAATAAAACATCTTCTATTAATTAAATATGTTTCCAGATGTAAATTGTGTTTGCCAGAAGAGGTGAAACAACTAGTGTATGCCTCCACCTGCTGCAGGTGCCTTTATCAAAACCAAGTAGTGCCATCATCTCGACAGCTAGAGACATGATGTGGTCAGACTAAACAGTGTAACTGGTAAAGACACTTTTGTCTGATTACTGACGCTTGAGGACCTGCATGAGCACTGCATGAATCACTGTCAGGAGACCTGCAGAAAATCATGCTTAGAGGAAACCCCTGGCAAATGTTTACACTGACATTTACGTCTCATTTTTTACTCTTTGGAGTAAAAAAAAAGGACTGCTGCCCAACACTCTTCAGGCCTTCATATATCACAGAACACTGGAAGATTGTACAGGAAGACAGGGAAACAGAACCCACCGATAGCCTTGTCACGTCTCTGTCAAGGCATTGCTGTGGCATTATACCACTGTGACAAAACATCAGAAGCCCATCCTTAGTTTCAGTCAGATTCAGGGAGGTTGTGAGTCAGTGTGCTGTAAGGGACAATCTGACTTCAGACACAGAAGTGTACTGTCAGCACATTGTGTGGCGTTTTTGCAGAAGTGTGCTGATAGAGGTGCTTGGGTTCTTGGTGGATAAGCCTTGAGCAAGGAGCCTTCCACAATTTCTCCATCACCTTCACAACATCCGTGTATCAGGGATATACAGTGACATGCCAGAAGCAGAGAAGAGCAGAGGCAGCATGGCACAGGTCTGTTACAAAATGGCATACAACAGGAAAGTTACTCATTCTAAGACCTCTTTCCCCAAATTCACATTCTGCTTTATTCAAGGTCAGTGTTATTATGATTGTCATGGAATTATGGAAAAACTCTTTCCTCTCATATTTTAACGAGATTGTCACTCTTCCTTAAGAGTAGAAAGATGATAATTTCTCACTTTACCATGGTTGTATCCTACTGCCCAGTCATGAGTGTTATGAAGACCAGTCTTATGAAGAACAGATAGGCAGGAAGAGGTGGTCCAGTCTCAGGATGGAAATCAGAGATAACCAGAGCTCCAGCAGTAGATAGAGCAGGCAGAAGAGAGGAGCTCTGAGACAGCTATGGGCTGCTACATATAATCTAGACCAGGGCTGCATTTTGTGGTGTCTTCTGGTCTTCTAGCGCTCCCAAATCATGTTCTAATCTTTAGCTCAACAGGTGTAAACCTAATTCATACCTGCACCCTGAGAAATGCTGCATTTCTCTGCATTTCTCAGTCCCCAGACTCCAGGGGATAGTGGACTTCCTTGGACAAATATAGATGCCCTCAGCTGTCTACACAGCATCCTTTCCTCAAGTGTTAAGGCCATGGTTGACAGTGTTATTATGGACTGCAAAATTTGTGGAGAGAAATCCTCCTCAGCGTTAGCCAGAACCTCTATGAAAAACAACATCAAAATGGAAACCAAATATGAAATCCAGTGACTACCCTGAATTGTCAAACTCTCCAAAGCTCCATGGCAACAACTGAGGTAAAAACAGGTTTAAGGCAGCTTATGAAGTTTCTGTAAGCTCTGCCTGCCCTCATCCCAGGCCTCACAGTGCCTAAATAGAGCAGGCATGGTGCTTGAGGAAAAGCTGTGATTTTCTCTGAGAAATCAGCTATTGTGTGGGAGCACTAAATATGGGGCTACAGTATGTAAATGGTATTGTTTGTGCAGACATTTTTGCTTGCAGAAAGAGCTAAAACTAAGTCTCCAGTGTACATGTAAATAGGATTAATATTCTGAGTTTTACTTTGTTCTGATGTCTCTCTCATTAAAATTATGGTAATATCCCAAACTCAAAATGTCATGATTCTTAAGCCACGAAGACCTCACATGCTTAAAAAGATGGATACAATTTTTAACATATATACCTCATGTGTAAATGTCTTTGCCCAAGGACCCGGAAATACCTGGTAAAATATTTGAAAGCTAATTTTTACTTGCTCTGTCTACTAGAATTAGGAAAAAACTTTTGTTTCTTCCAAAATATCACTTTACTTTTTTTTTTTTACTCGTAAGATTTAAACAACAAAAATGAACCTCTTTTGTGGCCTACCTCCCCTTTTTGAAGTAAAATACCATGACATAGGGATTTATTTTTCTTTATTCTATTACTCTTATTTTTTCATTGACTGTATTTGTGTCCTACCATCTATCAAAACTGTGTTCTGTGTTTCCAGGGAGAGACTGACTAGGGAGAAAATTCACTATTGTAATCATCATCCTTACTATGATATAATATAGGCATTTATGTGAGTGGAAGGTCTGCTAAAGGTGACTGAATTTTCTGTTTACTTTGTCTGTGCTGAAAGCTTGTTCCTGCCAAGAGGTATGTGTGGCCTCCAGATCTTACGTATTTTTGCCGGGGCTTTACATATGGCATGAGATAAGGGATAGTACAAACTCAGTGGATTCTACATTGAAATTTGGGCTTTTATTTCATTTGTAGCTTTGTAGACTAATTACGTAGAAAGTACCACTCCCTGAACATTAATATATTTTTCTAAAAATATTACCTCAAGCATACATTTTTCAACTTTTATTCTGTGTTGTATTTGTCTGATTGGCAGTTTTATCCTTGAACAGTTAGGTCTAAAAAAAAAAATGCAGCAGTGTTTTGGGAACTGAAGTTGACAAATCCATGTTCTTAGATTCATTTACTGCCAAAATCTAAGTGCTATTTATGCCAGTAGCTGCCAGTTTAAAATAAAAATCCCACTGAATAGGGGTGTAGGAAATTCTCAACTTACCCAAACTTCGCTGGAGGCTGCATGGCTTGGTGTGGGATACTGAGGTGGTGATTGAGAAGGAAGAGGTCAGGGGCTGAGTCCAGCAGGGTAGAGCACAGGAAAGCACCCCAAACTTCAGCAATACCCGCGTTAAGGTGTCCCTGGTAATCTCAGCCTGCTCAGTTGGTGTGTCCTTGCTTTGAGTCGATCTTTGAGGATGTGGTAAACATTCCACTCTGATTGGCCTGAGGAGGGAAGAGGCGTTGGTGCAGGTGCCTCTTTGTGTTGTGGGAGAAGCTGGAAAGTGGTTCCTGAAGGGTAAGAGGGCTGTGAAACACCACACTGGAGAGCAGGCAGCAGTGGGGGCTAATGCAGACCACAGGCACAGTGGTACAGGCAAAACAGAGAAGTGAAACAGAGCAGCAAAACAGAGCAGCATCTCCTCCCTGCAGCAGCCAAAATACAAACACATTCTACTTTGTGTCTCTTTACTGCTTTGTGTAATTTAATAAAGATTTGTACTTTGCTTTATCACTATGCTGTAATACACAAAGGAGTCTCAGAATCATAGAATGTTAAGGGGTAGAAGGGACCTTAAAGACCACCTAGTACCAACCCTCCCTGCCATGGACTGGGACACCTTCCACTAGACCAGGTTGCTCAAAGCCACATCCAACCTGGCCTTTACCACTGCCATGGCTGGGACATCCACAACCTCCCTGGGCAACCTGTACCAGTATCTCACAACCCTGACAGTAAAGAATTTTTTCCTAATATCTAGCCTAAACTTTCCCTCTTTCAGTTTGTGGTCATATATTTCAAAAACATTCACATACAACTTTATAAAGATGCCTAGAAACATAATAATTTCAAAATCAGAAGTTGAATCAGAATGACCTGGAGAAATGTAGAGATGTTCTTTCTTTTTCTTTTGTGTTTCTTTCTTAAAGACAAAGTTAAATTTCAATCAAAACTGTTAAAAAGAAATTGAATAGGAAAAATCCACTGGAAACTTTTGAATAACCCTTCACCCTTTGGAAAATTGGCTTGTTCAGTCAAGCTCAGTCAGTGTGTCTCTAGCAGCTGAAATTCCGGTTCTCCCTGAATAAGGATAAAATCAGTCACAGAACTGTTGCAATAAGAAATTAGTTCATTTAAAAAGGACTCTTGTCTTACAGTAATAAATGTCACAGAAACCATAGGCAAAAATTAATAATTCTATGTTCATCTTAAGGACTGGAGTTTATGAGGTGTGTCAGGCCTGAAGTCACCCATGAAGCAAAGGAAATAGAGAAATATTAAAGATACTTCCTCAAGGAGCACTTGACATGTAACCTGTTACACAAGTCTGTTTTTTAATGCAATAATGCATCTGATTGTGTACAATTACCCGGGAAACCTTGATTCTGACCCATTCAAAATTAATTAGCTTATTAAATAATTTTAAAGTCCTTTCAATATTGTAGCTATACAGCACAAAAAATTCTTAAGTAAACTCATGAGATGCTAAGGTTAGCAAACTGTCTTAGCCATCCCATAAAATGAAAAGAGAAAAACAAATTATTTCCAAGAACGCAATCAACAATTGAGTGAAAAGAGGTTCAGCAACTTCTTAAATAGCAGTTTTAAAGGCTCTTTCAACCACCACACTTCATTCAGAAAGAATATTTTCAAGTTTTGAAAACCATTTGTAACCATTTTGATGTGTTACATTTTTTTATTATCATTGCGGTGCATTTACTGTGATAATTAGAACTGATGGCAAATATAGGGAAATTTTATAAGGATATTTAATCACTGTAATGCAGTTCTAGGTCCTGATGGATTTAGTAATGACTTTTAAAATGAAATTCCAGATGAATCAAACAATTAAACACTTGATCCTGTTAAAAAAGAATTGCCAGTGACATAAAAGCTAAAGAAGCCTCAGAAAGGATAATATGTACATATCTCTCCACTCTATATCATGTTAATTTTTTGAATGAAAAATTTATCCAGAGCACATAAGCTATTTTTCAGTTCAGCTGTTATGGTAGGATTTAGTGAATTAACAATAATAAGGTCTCTTATGCCTGCAGCATTTTATTCTGACTCCAGGAGGGTCAAAGCCATAATTCCTTTCCATGGGGAAGTTATCCTGCTATTAACCCCCATTATATTTTATGCAACACAGTTAATGCAAGCACACTATAGTGTTGTATAACCAAAGCATAACTCCTTAAACGAGTAAAAATTTTAAGTGAGAGAAGTGAAGTAAAGCAATCCTTTAACTTTTCTAACATATAGAAAACTGAAGTCAGAAATTTTGAGGACCAGAGCATCAGTAGAAGTGGGAAGGGTCTGCTCCTCAGTGACTGCATGATTTCATCAGGAACTCATGCTGGCCAGTTGTGATCCTGCACTTCTGTCCCCTGTGAGAAGTCTCCCTGCAAGCAATAGGAAGTGAGATACGTATGTAGATGTGCCTGCTGTGACAAACTTTGTCATTTATGTAACATCAGCTACTGAAGGCTCAGAGGAATATCTATGCATGTCTGTAAAGAAAAAGGAAAAAAATATTCTCAATCCATAAGCAGTGTTTTCATCTACAAAATAATAGGTCTGAGTGTGTTAATGAGTGAACTTATAAAAGTGTTATGATGTTACATTTTAAATAATGTTAAGGGTGTTTTGTAAATTAATTATTTTTTATTGCAATAGTTCTGTGAGTGAAAAATTATTTTACAGTTCACAAGTGTTCTTTTAAAACTCACAGTATTTATCCAAATCTGTTGTTGGGTAAATAAACTAAAAAATGCACAATTTGTCTAACTTGAAATAATTGTTTCATTTTGATTTGCCAAATTGCTTTGGTGTGAATGAGCCAATGTATTTAAAACCCATAAATAGAATCAAGAGATCTAAATGTGCACTAAGCATATAGATTGTCTTTTTTGTTTGTTTGTTTTATGAACAATATGTATGTTTAAATATTAACATGTATTTTGGGACATCATTCAGGTCTGAGTACTGTGAATTTTGTATATTAGTGTCACAGTTCTGGAGAAAAGACCCGAGACCTGCAGGGCTCTAACAGGGTTACAGATCCTAGGCAGATCTGCCTTTATTCAAAATGGCTCCCTTTTTATAGGGGGAGCGAGGGAGGGTTCTGGAAAAGGGGAGTGAACATGTTGAATATGCGATTAGAAGGCAGGGTTTACGTGAATATGGATAGATAGGTGGAAAAACAACTGCATTGCAGCAAAAACTGACCAATAGGGAAGAAGAAACTGTCTGAGGGGAGAAACTTGGCAACAGCTTGGGGTACAATGTCTTTCAACACATGTATTAGCATTTTCTAAAACTCAACTCCAAAGTTCCCAAAATGCAGTGTATTAAACAAATCTGGGTTCTCCACTCTTCTCTTCTAGAAATCCTTTTTTCCACTTGAAGTACAGCTCTTCTTGTGGTCATCTCCAACATATTAGACCAGGGATTTTTAAGCATGTAATGTCATATCACATTAATAACTTGTATGACTTAAAACACAATTCTCAAACAAAGTATGACTAAAGTCAGCCATGAAACCCAAGTTGACTGAGGAGTGTTTAAAAAAAAGAAACAGAACTGAAAATGAAAGGGGAAAGTGCCCCTGAACTTTAGGATAGCAAACTTCAAGGAGACAGTCAATAGTAGACTGCCCTCAAGGACAAGGGAGTGGAACAGAGCTGGCAGATCTTTAAGGAAGTCTTCCATACAGCGCAGTAGCTGGCAAACCCCAGGAGCAAGAAGTTGGGCAAGGAAGGCAAAGACTGGTGTGGCCGGCTAAACTAAGAGGAAAGAAGCAAATGCATGGGCAGTGGAAGCACAGACAGGTGATCTGGGAAGAGTATAGAGAAGAATGGTTCTATAGGGTTACAGAGAAGAAGGCCACAGCAAGGCTGAAACTATACTTGCAAAGGACACAAAGAACATGGAGATGGGATTCTACAGGTGTGTTAACCAC